>CAVMKG010000015.1:10000-17500 GCA_963682025.1 Cordilura impudica
GTTTATATTGTATACAGTGGTTAGTCAATGCCGTTTTTTGTGTAAAATTATTTAATCTTATTTTCTGATCTGATTTGTGTGCTGATATTCTTGTTTTCAATTTATTTTTGGTTGTTCCTACATAAATTTGATCACAATTTCCATTTTTATCTCCATTACAAGGTATTTTATATACAACGTTCGCCTTTTCCATAAGTGGTATTTTGTCTTTTGTTCTACTATATAATTTTGACAGTGTGTTATTTGTTTTATGTGCCATTTTAAAGTTAACGTCATTAAATAATTTTGATTTTTCAAACCTTTCTGATAATTTAGGAATATATGTGAGTGATTTATATGTCTTTGGTTCCATATGAGTGTTATAGTTGTTGTCCTTATTTCTTTTATGGTCCCTTATTAATTTGTTGATCAGTTTTGTCGGAAATTGGTTTTCTTTAAGTATATTTCTAATTTTTATCCGATTATCTTTATGGAAATGTACATCACTAATATCAAGTACCCTAGAGATTAAATTTTTGGCTGTATTTATAATTACTCTTTTTGGATGTTTCGAAAAGAAGTTAACGATTCTGCAGATGCTGTAGGTTTCTGGTACCAATCCATTTTTATTTTGTCCTTATCTTTGTCCTTATCTCTTATTAAAATTGTATCCAGATATGGTAACTTGTAATTGCACTCTTTTTCGGCCGTAAATTTAATATTATGATGAAAACTATTAAGCTGTGTCAATATCTCCTCTATTGCACAATCCGGAACTATACAAAACAGGTCATCTACATATTTCGTCAAGATTTTGGGTTTATACGTCAAGTTTTCCATACAGGTGTCTAAAAGTTTTTCCATCACTATGTCTGCAACTATTGGAGATGCAGGGGAGCCCATAGGTAAACCCTTTTTTTGCGAGTAAATTTTGTCGTCATATTTAAAATAGCGGTTGTCTTTTATGCAGAATTTTAGAATACGCAGGAAAAGGCCCTTTGTCATGTGTGTATAATTTGATATTTCTTCCCATTTTTCCTCTATAATTTTCAAAGCTAGATCTACTGGTATACTAGGAAATAGAGACACTGCGTCAAATGAAATTAATCTTTCATCGTCTTGTATAGTCAAGTCTTTGATCTTATTCCTAAATTGCACTGAATCCTTTACATTGTATTTGGAGCCTTCCGTTATTTTCTTTAATATCTCCGTAATATATTTGCACATCTGACTTGCTGGGGCGTTTATACTAGAGCAAATTGGTCTTAATGGATAATTTTCCTTATGGATCTTGGGAAGACCATAAATTCTAGGTGCTATAGCTGTTTCAGTTTTAAGGCTTTTTTTCTCCCTTTCGGATATAATTCCATTCTTGAACATTTCTTCTACTAGCTCATTATTGTTTTTTTGTAGAACATTGGTAGGGTCTTTTCTAAGTCGTTGGTAAGTCATCATATCTCCAATAATGTCTCTTATTCTACTTTCATAATCCTCTTTTTCCATCGCTACTGTAACATTACCTTTATCTGCGTTCAAAATAAGTATATTCTTGTTGGCCTTCAAAAAATTTTTTGCTTTGTCCACGGTGTTCAATGTAAATTTATCCCTATTGTTGATCTTAACTTTATTTAAATGATTATCTATTATTGAAGTTAGTTTAGTTCTAGCCATTTCCTGTTCTTCTTTGTCCCCTATAGTTTGGATGAAGTCTTCGCCATCTGCAATGTACTTCATCATTGGAAAATCCCGTTTAACTACTGGTAATGCGTGTTTATGTCCAAGAGATAATATCCATTGAATATCGTCCGGAATGTTAGTTTTTGTTTTATTTACAAACCATTTTTCATTAGCTTTCACTTTTAGTTCTTGTCTTTGTAATTCCCTTAGATTTTCAAATTTATGTTTATGTTTCTCTTTAATTTTATTATCCATAGATTTCATCAAAATATTCTCGTTGTACCACAGTTCTTTTGCCTCCTCCTCTGTTAAATTCATATTTATTAGCCTTTTAATATTCTCTCTTTCTCCCTTTTGATATTTTAAAATCTCATGTTTTTGTTTAAGTAGTAAGTTATGAATTTTGTTGTGAAAGTTTTGTATATATGTAGATAGTGTTTGTTGAATATTTGATTTTGTAGTAATGTCCGTGTCGAAAATGTTGTATATATTCTTGGTGGAATTTAAAATGAATTTTGGGACAATACCTGATCTTCTGCAGCGAACTAAGAAAGTTATCGATGATTTTGTCTTCAGTACTTTATTCCTCGTTGACTCATACTTATTGATACTTGTTTTTAGTTTTTCGTTTTTCTTAAATTTGTTGTAAAACATTTTGTTGTTACGGCGTGCTCTCCGTTGATTATAATAAATATGTTGTATTCTTTCGACCTTTCTAAATTACAATTTAATGAATAAATAGTCGAGCTCGAGGTCTTTGTTGAATTTATTTATTATTTTAAATTATCTTCTAATCCAATATTTCGACCAGCTTCGCTGATCATCCTCAGGGATCTAATATTATAAATAAAAAACAATGTATTATAAATATACGTCACTTAAATATAATCAAAGAACACAAGCCACATAAAGACACATATATTGATATCTTACATTTATATATATGTTTACACTAAAAAATTAATTAAAGGAACGATATTTCATTATCGTAGTCATAATTGCACTGATTTACTTAAAATATATTTATTGCACTCTACCCATCTTTTTGTTTACCAAATGTCTGTAGCTTTGAGCGCAACTCTCAGTGTCAGCTTTGAAGTTCATTCTCTTTCTTGTTGGTACGTTTATTATGTGTAGCATTTCTAACATGTAGCGGCGTCTGTAGTTACTCTCACTTTGTAAAACACTTACATTATCAAAGTCAGGAGTATGTTTATATTGTATACAGTGGTTAGTCAATGCCGTTTTTTGTGTAAAATTATTTAATCTTATTTTCTGATCTGATTTGTGTGCTGATATTCTTGTTTTCAATTTATTTTTGGTTGTTCCTACATAAATTTGATCACAATTTCCATTTTTATCTCCATTACAAGGTATTTTATATACAACGTTCGCCTTTTCCATAAGTGGTATTTTGTCTTTTGTTCTACTATATAATTTTGACAGTGTGTTATTTGTTTTATGTGCCATTTTAAAGTTAACGTCATTAAATAATTTTGATTTTTCAAACCTTTCTGATAATTTAGGAATATATGTGAGTGATTTATATGTCTTTGGTTCCATATGAGTGTTATAGTTGTTGTCCTTATTTCTTTTATGGTCCCTTATTAATTTGTTGATCAGTTTTGTCGGAAATTGGTTTTCTTTAAGTATATTTCTAATTTTTATCCGATTATCTTTATGGAAATGTACATCACTAATATCAAGTACCCTAGAGATTAAATTTTTGGCTGTATTTATAATTACTCTTTTTGGATGTTTCGAAAAGAAGTTAACGATTCTGCCAGATGCTGTAGGTTTCTGGTACCAATCCATTTTTATTTTGTCCTTATCTCTTATTAAAATTGTATCCAGATATGGTAACTTGTAATTGCACTCTTTTTCGGCCGTAAATTTAATATTATGATGAAAACTATTAAGCTGTGTCAATATCTCCTCTATTGCACAATCCGGAACTATACAAAACAGGTCATCTACATATTTCGTCAAGATTTTGGGTTTATACGTCAAGTTTTCCATACAGGTGTCTAAAAGTTTTTCCATCACTATGTCTGCAACTATTGGAGATGCAGGGGAGCCCATAGGTAAACCCTTTTTTTTGCGAGTAAATTTTGTCGTCATATTTAAAATAGCGGTTGTCTTTTATGCAGAATTTTAGAATACGCAGGAAAAGGCCCTTTGTCATGTGTGTATAATTTGATATTTCTTCCCATTTTTCCTCTATAATTTTCAAAGCTAGATCTACTGGTATACTAGGAAATAGAGACACTGCGTCAAATGAAATTAATCTTTCATCGTCTTGTATAGTCAAGTCTTTGATCTTATTCCTAAATTGCACTGAATCCTTTACATTGTATTTGGAGCCTTCCGTTATTTTCTTTAATATCTCCGTAATATATTTGCACATCTGACTTGCTGGGGCGTTTATACTAGAGCAAATTGGTCTTAATGGATAATTTTCCTTATGGATCTTGGGAAGACCATAAATTCTAGGTGCTATAGCTGTTTCAGTTTTAAGGCTTTTTTTCTCCCTTTCGGATATAATTCCATTCTTGAACATTTCTTCTACTAGCTCATTATTGTTTTTTTGTAGAACATTGGTAGGGTCTTTTCTAAGTCGTTGGTAAGTCATCATATCTCCAATAATGTCTCTTATTCTACTTTCATAATCCTCTTTTTCCATCGCTACTGTAACATTACCTTTATCTGCGTTCAAAATAAGTATATTCTTGTTGGCCTTCAAAAAATTTTTTGCTTTGTCCACGGTGTTCAATGTAAATTTATCCCTATTGTTGATCTTAACTTTATTTAAATGATTATCTATTATTGAAGTTAGTTTAGTTCTAGCCATTTCCTGTTCTTCTTTGTCCCCTATAGTTTGGATGAAGTCTTCGCCATCTGCAATGTACTTCATCATTGGAAAATCCCGTTTAACTACTGGTAATGCGTGTTATGTCCAAGAGATAATATCCATTGAATATCGTCCGGAATGTTAGTTTTTGTTTTATTTACAAACCATTTTTCATTAGCTTTCACTTTTAGTTCTTGTCTTTGTAATTCCCTTAGATTTTCAAATTTATGTTTATGTTTCTCTTTAATTTTATTATCCATAGATTTCATCAAAATATTCTCGTTGTACCACAGTTCTTTTGCCTCCTCCTATGGGCTCCCCTGCATCTCCAATAGTTGCAGACATAGTGATGGAAAAACTTTTAGACACCTGTATGGAAAACTTGACGTATAAACCCAAAATCTTGACGAAATATGTAGATGACCTGTTTTGTATAGTTCCGGATTGTGCAATAGAGGAGATATTGACACAGCTTAATAGTTTTCATCATAATATTAAATTTACGGCCGAAAAAGAGTGCAATTACAAGTTACCATATCTGGATACAATTTTAATAAGAGATAAGGACAAAATAAAAATGGATTGGTACCAGAAACCTACAGCATCTGGCAGAATCGTTAACTTCTTTTCGAAAACATCCAAAAAGAGTAATTATAAATACAGCCAAAAATTTAATCTCTAGGGTACTTGATATTAGTGATGTACATTTCCATAAAGATAATCGGATAAAAATTAGAATATACTTAAAGAAAACCAATTTCCGACAAAACTGATCAACAAATTAATAAGGGACCATAAAAGAAATAAGGACAACAACTATAACACTCATATGGAACCAAAGACATATAAATCACTCACATATATTCCTAAATTATCAGAAAGGTTTGAAAAATCAAAATTATTTAATGACGTTAACTTTAAAATGGCACATAAAACAAATAACACACTGTCAAAATTATATAGTAGAACAAAAGACAAAATACCACTTATGGAAAAGGCGAACGTTGTATATAAAATACCTTGTAATGGAGATAAAAATGGAAATTGTGATCAAATTTATGTAGGAACAACCAAAAATAAATTGAAAACAAGAATATCAGCACACAAATCAGATCAGAAAATAAGATTAAATAATTTTACACAAAAAACGGCATTGACTAACCACTGTATACAATATAAACATACTCCTGACTTTGATAATGTAAGTGTTTTACAAAGTGAGAGTAACTACAGACGCCGCTACATGTTAGAAATGCTACACATAATAAACGTACCAACAAGAAAGAGAATGAACTTCAAAGCTGACACTGAGAGTTGCGCTCAAAGCTACAGACATTTGGTAAACAAAAAGATGGGTAGAGTGCAATAAATATATTTTAAGTAAATCAGTGCAATTATGACTACGATAATGAAATATCGTTCCTTTAATTAATTTTTTAGTGTAAACATATATATAAATGTAAGATATCAATATATGTGTCTTTATGTGGCTTGTGTTCTTTGATTATATTTAAGTGACGTATATTTATAATACATTGTTTTTTATTTATAATATTAGATCCCTGAGGATGATCAGCGAAGCTGGTCGAAATATTGGATTAGAAGATAATTTAAAATAATAAATAAATTCAACAAAGACCTCGAGCTCGACTATTTATTCATTAAATTGTAATTTAGAAAGGTCGAAAGAATACAACATATTTATTATAATCAACGGAGAGCACGCCGTAACAACAAAATGTTTTACAACAAATTTAAGAAAAACGAAAAACTAAAAACAAGTATCAATAAGTATGAGTCAACGAGGAATAAAGTACTGAAGACAAAATCATCGATAACTTTCTTAGTTCGCTGCAGAAGATCAGGTATTGTCCCAAAATTCATTTTAAATTCCACCAAGAATATATACAACATTTTCGACACGGACATTACTACAAAATCAAATATTCAACAAACACTATCTACATATATACAAAACTTTCACAACAAAATTCATAACTTACTACTTAAACAAAAACATGAGATTTTAAAATATCAAAAGGGAGAAAGAGAGAATATTAAAAGGCTAATAAATATGAATTTAACAGAGGAGGAGGCAAAAGAACTGTGGTACAACGAGAATATTTTGATGAAATCTATGGATAATAAAATTAAAGAGAAACATAAACATAAATTTGAAAATCTAAGGGAATTACAAAGACAAGAACTAAAAGTGAAAGCTAATGAAAAATGGTTTGTAAATAAAACAAAAACTAACATTCCGGACGATATTCAATGGATATTATCTCTTGGACATAAACACGCATTACCAGTAGTTAAACGGGATTTTCCAATGATGAAGTACATTGCAGATGGCGAAGACTTCATCCAAACTATAGGGGACAAAGAAGAACAGGAAATGGCTAGAACTAAACTAACTTCAATAATAGATAATCATTTAAATAAAGTTAAGATCAACAATAGGGATAAATTTACATTGAACACCGTGGACAAAGCAAAAAAATTTTTTGAAGGCCAACAAGAATATACTTATTTTGAACGCAGATAAAGGTAATGTTACAGTAGCGATGGAAAAAGAGGATTATGAAAGTAGAATAAGAGACATTATTGGAGATATGATGACTTACCAACGACTTAGAAAAGACCCTACCAATGTTCTACAAAAAAACAATAATGAGCTAGTAGAAGAAATGTTCAAGAATGGAATTATATCCGAAAGGGAGAAAAAAAGCCTTAAAACTGAAACAGCTATAGCACCTAGAATTTATGGTCTTCCCAAGATCCATAAGGAAAATTATCCATTAAGACCAATTTGCTCTAGTATAAACGCCCCAGCAAGTCAGATGTGCAAATATATTACGGAGATATTAAAGAAAATAACGGAAGGCTCCAAATACAATGTAAAGGATTCAGTGCAATTTAGGAATAAGATCAAAGACTTGACTATACAAGACGATGAAAGATTAATTTCATTTGACGCAGTGTCTCTATTT
>CAVMKG010000015.1:27500-92500 GCA_963682025.1 Cordilura impudica
AGTGTACAAAAATGATTATTTTACTCACAACGTTTTAGACAGTGTATAGTGAGGTTGTTGTTGAAATTAATTCGAAAAAAGCCATTGAGAGCAAAAAATGTTTATATTAAATTAAATTAAATTATATGGCAGCAAATATTGAGTTTGGAAATACGAAGTAAGTATATATTTAATAATGATATTTTTATTTAAATTACTATTATAGGGCGCACACAAAAGCCGAAAAATGGGCGTAAATGGAGAAAATTTTGGATGGATCAAATTTATATTTTCGTAGAATTCACGTAAAGGAAAGAGCTGCACTCCACAAGGCGTCCTTTGAAAGGAGTGGCATCAATGAACCCAAAAAACTGAAGGAAATCAGCGAATAAGAAAACAGGATTCTTCAATTAATGGTACCTGCAGTAATTGCAGGTAATGATGAAGTAAAAGAAATGTTTTTTGAAACAGAAAATATGGTACGTACATAAAAATTAATTAACTTACGAATTTTTATATTAATTAGCAACAACATCTATTTTTAAATAATTATAGATGCCTTACGAAATGAATAACGAATGGCTCCTTGAAACTATAGAACCTATTACCACTACAATACCTAATACTACGTCTACTACTAATAATATTAATAAAAGTAATAATAGGAAGCGTAAATCGCACCCTTCTGGGAAAACACCTAATGAGGACACAGAAAAGCAACTCATCGAATAGAAAAGGAAAAGCTCGAATATAAGAAAAAAAACCTATATGCTTAATGAAAGTAAATTTGAAGAAACTAAAAAAATTTAGACTTAAGTAAATACTTAGAAATGAGAAAAAGCGAGTTAGAAATAAGAAACAGAGAGTTAGAAATAAGAAGCAGAGGGTTAGGTTTAAAGGAAAGAGAATTAGTTTAAAAAGAAAAAACTATAAACAATATGTAAAATACTTTTTAATATATATAATTATAACGTTTTTAAAATACAATTTCTATATTTTTTAAATAATAGTAAGAACATCATTACTTGCATTTGTAGTTGCAGTAACATTTTCATGATTTTCTTCTTCTTCTTCTTCTTCTTCAATTATATCAGTTTTCACATTAGCCTTTCTTAATACATTGTGTAAAACGATGCAAGCATTAATAATCTTTCCTGCCTTAACAGGATCATAGCACAATATTGTTTCTTTTGAAAGACATCGAAACCTACTTTTTAAAATTTCAATGCATCACTCCACAATACAGCGCGTGTTTTTCTGAGTAATGTTGAATTTTTCTTCTGCATCTTTAACTGTTGAACTTATTGGAGTTATTATCCAAGGTCGTAAAGGGAATCCACTATCTCCTAAATCGGTCTTCTCTAGAATATCTCTCTTCTAGATTACGTTTCATTGCTGAACAACGGCAAATATAAGCGTCTTGGGATGTCCATGCAAACTTTGCATTTGCATAGCGAATAACATAGTCTGCATCGCACATAATTAACAAATTTATTGAATGAGCACCTTTACAGCAATAATAAACAATATCATTACTAGGGCTAGTAATTTTAATATGCGTGCCATCAATCTAATCATTCCAGGAAAAGCCGTAGTTTTTTTCGCTTTATTTTTGTTTGTTCAGTTGTTGAAGGAAGATACACATACTCATTACACATTTCATTAATTATTTCTGTGACTTCATGTATACATCTAGATAATGACGTTTATGACATAGTATTTATGACATACTATTCATGAAGTCAACTGATCTTTGAAAACTTCCTGAACCAAAGTATCGTAATGCACATAAAAATTTTAAATGAACTGGCAAACCCGAAACTCGCTGTGATAACACAAAAAAAGTTATTTTGGAAATCGGTATAGAAACGTTCTTCACTTATTGCTTCAAAAGGATTTTCAGTATCCCTTAATCTTCTCCGCAAAATAATCAGGTGAATCCTATTATTTAATAAACAACATATAAATAATATAAGCATATTATAAATTGGTAAGTAAATTATTACCTTTCGGTACGTCTTGATCGTCTTCTTAAAATTAATAAATTTAAATAACTACTTATGATTTTATTTTAATATCTTTGTTTACGCGTACAGTGCGTGAACACGCCGATTGTTGGCTTAACGAAACAACTCTCTTTAGCTCAAAAGGTTTATCGTTGCCTTTTGAGATGCCTTTGAGAGGGTGTTTTGTTAAGCCAACAAATTATTACTGAACCTTGCATTACTTAACGTGAACACCGACAGTTGGCATGTTATATTTGTTTATATTTGTTCAACAAAATTACCCGAAAATACGCTAAGTCTTTGGGAACAATCGATGAAACGCGACAATAATATGCCATTGTGGGACGAAATGGATAAGTTTTTAACCACACGTTACCAAACACTTGAATCTGTTTACGATATAAAACGTGCTCATACCAATACCCCGAATTATCCCCCGAGAAATGTAAACACCAGTGTAAGTAATGTTAGAAGATCCTTTAATGACTCGAAAAGGGTAAACAGTTTTGCGACTAAGACAAGTGTTAGTCAATCGGTCACTCGTTGCGTACTTTGTCAAGAACAGCATCCGTTACGATTATGTCCCACCTTTTTAAAATAAAATGTTGATGAGCGGTTATCAACAGTCAAAAAGTGTAAATGTTGTACAAATTGTCTTGCTACCTCCCATGAATATAAAGCTTGCAAAAGCATTCACGTTTGTTTTATGTGCAAACAAAAACATCATTCGTTACTTCATAGGGAGAATCACTCGGGTAGAGTAAATTCTGGTAATTTTGTACAACAAAATCCTCCGAATAATTATCAAAATAACTCGACCCAACCCATAAACTCAGATAAGATACCAACTACTTCAACAGGAGTACGATCATATCAAACCTTTAGTACACAGATAGACTCTAACTCGCAGTCTACTGTACTCTTAGGAACTGCAACTTGTAAAATTGGCAGTAAAGATGTTTTTAGTTCAGCTCGAACTTTAATTGACCCCGCTTCTCAAGCCACTTTTATATCGAAACGGTTGTAAAAGAAGCTTTGTGTACCAACTGTTCTGCTCCAATGACTGAAATTTCAGGCCTTAGTGGTAGTATAGCTGCTACATCGTCAAAAATTTGTTGGATATCCATTGGTTCTGCAATTGACCCCGATTTTAATATTCAAACTGAAGCCTATGTTGTTGAAAGACTGACAGGTCGTTTACCCTCGTGTTCACTTGCGAATGTTATTAGCGCAGATTTTCCCGAAATTAATATGACTGACGTCAATAGCACCCGAATGGATCTCCTTCTTGGGGGAGATGTTTACCCGAAAATATTATTATCCGATGTTAAAAAGCACCCGAGTGGCAACCTGGTTGCCCAAAAAACTGTCTTCGGTTGGATTGTTACTGGTAAAGTGAGTAAGTCTTCAGTCAGTTGTATCATTTTTCAACCATGTGGAGTTAAATACTCGACTGGCTCGATTCTGGGAACTGGAAGAAGTTCCGCCAGTATCACGTGTAACCGAGGCCGAAGATTTTTGCGAAAAACTTTATCGATCCACTACATATAAAAATTCGGACGGACGATATGTAGATTCACTCCCATTTAAACCGGAGTTGGCGATTTTATCGTTTCGTTTTTAATGCTGATATCGAGAAAATGTATCGGCAAATATTAGTACATCCCACTCAAACCACATTTCAAAGGATTCTTTTCCGTCGTAATCCTGATCATGATATAAAGGGCTATGAATTAAATACAGTTACTTTTGGTGTGAATTGTGCTTCTCACCTCGCTATACGGACACTTTTTCAATTGGCCAGTGATTGTAAAGGCTCATAGTCCCGCTGCGTCTGAGATTTTAAAAAGCCATATGTATGTCGACGATGTACTAGCTGGCTCCCATGAGCTAGAAGATGGTTACAAAAAACCCAATGAACTGATTGAAGTTCTGAACTCGGCTGTATTCATTCTTCGTAAATGGACGGCTAATAATATACGGCTTTTAGAAGATTTACCCGAGGAGAATCTGCTTGACACAGATTTCTTAAAATTCTCAGACGCAAGCACAACGAAAACCCTAGGTTTGCGGTGGAACGCTGTAAAAGACAGCTTCTATTTTAAACTCGTTTCGCAGACAGGTAGAAATGTGGTCACTAAGCATGCTGTCTTGTCAGAAATTGCTAAGTTGTTTGATCCTGCCGCTTGGCTTTCTCCGAAAATTATTGTTGCCAAGATGATAATGCAACAAATATGGAAAGACAAGACAGATTGGGATGAGTGCTTGAATTCTTCCACGTTGATTCAATGGCACTGTTTTCTCGATGATTACCCGAATATTGAGAAAATTGAAATACCCCGATGGGAGAATTTTACCCCCGATAAGAATATTGAGCTTCATGGATTTTGTGATGCTTCTGAAAAAGCATATGCTGCAACACTCTATGTTCGCTCCATCTCTTACACTTTTGAGATAACTTCGCATTTACTTGCGTCCAAAACAAAAGTAGCTCCCGTTAAATTTAAGACGTTACCCCGATTAGAGCTCTGTGGAGCAGTGCTAATGGCAAATATGGTAGAATCTCTGTGTGGTCAGTTAAATCTTGGGAAGGAGAAGACTGATTCTACCATTCTTTTGACTTGGCTTCAAAAACCACCGTGCCATTTGCCCACTTTTGTTGCGAATAAAGTTGCACTCATTGAGAGAAAAGTTGGAAATGAGAATTGGTCTCATGTTAGTTCCAAAGACAAACCCGCCGAATTGGCAAGTCGTGGATCTCTAGCTCGTGATTTATTTGATAATTCCTTATGGTGGCATGGTCCTAAGTGGCTAACAATGTCAAAGGATAGATGGCCGGCGAAATCAATTAATATTCATTCTCATTTCGAATGTATAGAGTCACGTAAAGAAAGAGGAGAACCCGAAGACATTCTTAAGCGTTTTTCGGATCTTCTCCGAGCAATGAGAGTTATTGCGTTTTGGTTCCGTTATCTTAATTTTATGAGGAAAAATAGTTGTTCACACGAAAGTCTAGATATTTCTCACTCTGAAACTAAATTTGTTAGAGATCGCCTTGTCCTCATTTGTCAGAAAACATACTTTTCGGAATATTCGTATTTGTCGAAAGGACTACCCATTCCCCCGAAGAGTAGACTTTTAGCTTTAAATCCTTTTATCGACTCAAACGGATTGATGAGAATGAATGGTCGACTCGTTCACTCCCCAGGACTGACGTATGATGAAAGGCATCCGCAAATATTACCTTATGAGGGTATTTTCACGAAATTATTTTTAAAGCATGTTCATAAATGTACAGTGCATGGCGGACAGTCTTTAATGCTACGCGTTATCAGAATGGAGTTCTGGGTTCCAAATCTAAAGAACCTTATTCGAGGGACCATTCGTAACTGCACAATATGTGTGCTACATCAAAAAAAGACTGGTCAACAAATCATGGCTGCTTTACCCCCCGAAAGAACATCTCTGTCTAGACCTTTTACTCATACTGGCCTCGATTTTGCAGGTCCCTACGATATAAAATCGTATATTGGCAGGGGATGTAGAATAACAAAGGGCTACGTTGTAGTGTTCGTATGATTTGCAACAAAAGCAATACATTTGGAGGCCACTAGTGATATGACGTCTGAAACGTTTTTGGCCGCCTTCACTCGTTTTTTGTCCCGACGAGGTTGTCCATCTCATTTGTATACAGATAATGGGACCGTATTTGTCGGTGCTTCGAATTTACTCGATACGGATAGAAAGCATTTTCTATCCAATTTAAAACAAAAAATTCTTTCCCAAAACAGCGCCCAAATTGTGCAGTGGCATTTCATACCTCCTGGTGCTCCCCACATGGGCGGTCTTTGGGAGGCAGCTGTTAAAAGTTTTAAGACCCATTTAAAAGAGATTTAATATTCGCAGAAATTTACGTACGAAGAGTTTTGTACCATGCTTACCCGAATTGAGGCATGTTTAAACTCTAGACCTTTATCTCCTATGAACAAAAACTCGAATGAGATCGTTTCATTAACACCGCGTCACTTTCTAATTGGTGCGCCATTATTAGCTCCTCCTGAACCCAATATGTCTGACTTGTCCCTCAGTCATGCCAATAGGTGGCAGAAATTAAAAGTGCTTCACCATCAATTTTCCTTGAGGTGAAAGGAAGAGTACTTGAAGGAACTTCACAGGCGCGTAAGGTGGAAATATCCTATGAGAGAATTTCAGGTAGGAGATATAGTTGTTATACGGCGAGATAATTTACCTCCAAACGAATGGAGATTAGGGCGCGTAGAGAAAGTATTTCAGGGCCCAGATGGAAAAGTTCGCGTTTGCGATGTTAGAACGGCGTTTGGCGTTTTTAATCGACTTATCGTGAAGCTTGTTCTTTTACCCGTATCCGAACAGAATTAACCCGTTTTTCGTTTACGTTTTCTTCACAGTTTTACCATGTCTATCGCAGCACGTCGTCTTGAAGTCCACCGACCAGTTGAAGCCCTCGAAGTCAAGGCACCCGCAGGCAATTCGGCCGAAACCCCAGAGCGAGAACCAGCTTGTAGGCTATGCACGCAAAGCCATCCATTACGGAAATGTTTCCGTTTTAAGCGCATGTCGGTGGACGACCGCATAAAGGCAGTAAAGCGCTTGAAGTACTGCTACAACTGTTTTGCGACAACCCACTTGTTAAGAAATTGCGACAGTCGGGAGCGATGTGGAGAGTGCTTAGAGGAGCATCATACGCTTCTTCATCGAAGCCGGCAACCGTCGTCAGCACACCCGTGCACCTCATCCACAAGGGAAAAACCGGAGAACAAATCCCAAAAAACAGCAACATCGGTGGAGGCAACGTCAACATCGACCACAATATCAGCAACAACATCAACAACAACGACAACTTCAACCTCGAGGTCGACATCATTGTTGTCACCAACAGACCTCCAGCAACTACAATAGTACAACAACCCAGCCAGCGACGATTGTCATTAATGTCCATTCGGGACAAATTGTTTAAATAAATTAAATTTTTTTTTTTTTATTTGTATAAAAAATTTTTATTTTTTGGTTTATATAAAAAATTTTTATTTTTTCTTTTTACCCACGTATTTATAAGAAATGAATTGTTATGAATAATATTGTTATTATTACTTTTTTATCATAGTTTAAGTATAATGAATTGCATTTTATTTTTATATTAATACCTACTTCGCACCAACTCCTTAGCTCCTCTTGTTGCACTCGTGCAAGGGGGGTGGGATGTTTACGAGTACAGTGCGTGAACATGCCGATTGTTGGCTTAACGAAACAACCCTCTTTAGCTCAAAAGGTTTATCGTTTCCTTTTGAGATGCCTTTGAGAGGATGTTTTGTTAAGCCAACAAACTACTACTTGTGTGTCACCCGTAGCAAAAGGTACGTTTTTAACCCCCGTATACATACATATCTGTATATTTATAAAAAATAAATAAAATACCTTTATTTATAACGTTTAAGAAAAAACTTAATTCCGATTGTTTTTCATTCTTATATACTTTTTCTGGGAAATATTTTACGAGAAATCACATCTTTAATATATAAATTTTATTCGTTAAACACAAATTGAAATTCCAAAAAAAAAAAACCAAATACCTGTGTTTACATTTCAAAAAATTTCACATTTAAACAAAATATTGACATTCAGGAGAAATTAATAGCTTTCAGTACCGCGATTCAGTAACTTCTTTTAACGATATTCGAATCGTTAAAAAAAATAAAATAGCAAAATTATCAGTAAAATTTTTAAACGATATTCGCTATTGTTAAAGTCAACTGTTGTTGTTATCTAAACGACAACCATTTTCGTGTTGTTTATTCAATCGATAAAAACTTGAATTTTTAGGTTGAACTGTCGTCATACATAAATAAAAATCATAAAATAGTGAAAATATTTTGCTTTAATTAAAAAAACTTTTTTTTATAAATAAAAAAATTAAATAGCATACATAGCATTTCATTTTCAAATAAATACACAGAAATATTAGTAAAGAAATAAAGATATTAAACATCAACATAAAATCATCCTGCCAAACACGAAGTAATTTGTTTTTTTCTATTCTTCTTTGTGTTTTTTGCTTATTTTGACAGAGATGCCACTCGTTTACAATTTAAATAAATAGAAAAATAGATTTGTCGACTGTCGTTAAGATGTATGTACTTAGTGAATCACTTAATCCTTAGTGCAAACAACAATAGCTGTCGATATATTTTGCGATTGTCGGATCGTTGAAATTTACAGAATCACACTACAGAAAACATTAATTTAAATTCAATGAATTTTAGAAAACGTCGAATGATATTTAAGAATTGCGAACATAAAAACTGTTACATAAATAAACGCAATTTGATGATAATGTTATTTATATATAAAGTTTCACAACTTTTTTTGGATAAAAATTTGAAGTTTTTCAGAAAATAAAGATAACAAATTATTTTATTTAAAATGTTTGGGACATTTGGTTTTTGCGTTTCGCATCTCTAATTTGAATATTTATTATTATAAATTTATTCTCTATGTTTTCCAAATATGGCAATGTTTTAACAAAAAAGTTGAGAGAGCTTTTTTTTGGTTATTATTTGTTACTCCATCCGACCTACATGACCGCAATGAAACAATATTTCGCCAGTTAAAAGAAACTATACAGCCATCTCCAATTAGCACGATTTAATGCATATAGCCACCCTACACAACCATTACCTTTGCAACGGAGGTTAGGGCGAGCTATTTAATTAGCAAAAACTAAATTAAAAGAGAAGTTATGTCATACAACCGGAAACGCATGCATATAGGTAGGTATATAACCAAAATGCATGCATGAAATAAATCCGAAATAATAGAAAAGACGAAAACCAACCCAAAGAATTTGCTGAAATAATTTGGTATTAAGTTTAAAAAATTGTTTACTTTTTCATTTACATTTATTATCAAGACTCAAACCGAGGTGGAGGGTATCAAAGATTCGGCACAGCCGAATTTAACACTCTTACTTGTTTTATTCACGGTTTGGACAGATAACTGCCGACGGGCGACAGACAACAGACGACAGCCTCACTACACATATATGTATTTCACGCCGTTAAAATTAGAGTTATTTTGTGTACTCGCAATCAATCAGGGGTTCAAGATTGGTTTCAGGAGTAAATCCATAAAAAGAATAAAGCCGTTTCATTTAAAAAAATGAAGAAAAAAGGGTGGTGACAATTTTTTTGTGACTGCGGACAATCAACCGTCCTTAACAAGTAGTAAACACAAATATATATATATTAGGGTGGGTCGATTTGTAGGGAGTGAAAAAATACACCAATTTCCCTATGATTTCCGTATTCTATGGGTTATTTCATGAAAATTTGACGAAGGAACCATACATCTATCGTTAAAATCGAGTCCCCTACTTTTTGTTGGTAGATTTTTTCCCAAATTGACGTTCGTATGAAATATTACCTACACGTTCACATCCATAACTCAAAAACTATCGATCGGGTTTAATCGCCAGTAGGAGCGGTGAGCTCATTTTGATCAATTTACAAAAAAAATCTCCAACATTGGTCCAACGGTTCAAAAGTTACGGGCATTTTTGTCCAAATTTTGGAGCATTTTTCCATTTTTTTCATGATTTTGTCCAAGAATATTACTTTCATGGCCATTTTTTTGGGTCAATTTTTTTGACTTACGAAGCTTACGAACCTTACGATAGACTTCTTTATTTTTGTTTGTTTATAATATTCCAGTGCAAGAAGGATAGAGATAAAGATGATGCCAGTCATTTACTGTTATATGCTCTCATTTGATTATCACCACTATTTATTATCTATTATAACAACTTTTATTTTGCTTATAAGGTACCTTTTTTTTATATTAGGTATAAAATTATATTTTGAAATAAATAATATATGTCTCTTATTACCAATGCCTAAGTCAGGACAATATATGTTTAGTTGTAAAAAGGAATATATCTAGAGTGTATTAAAGTTATAGAGACGTAAGAGAGTATAAAAGTTTTAGGCATGGTATATTTTCTTGACTTGGCACCAGGCGTACGATATATATATCTTCAGAAGGTATTTGTGCGGACGCACTCGGAACACTAAATTAACGACTTAAAGACAAAAAAAGAATACATAGAAAAAAAATATATGTGACCTTCTCCGAGAAAAGGGACCTAGTGTGTGAAAATTAAGTTTTGAAAAAAAAAAACGCATTTAAAGTTTCTACACCCTTTTGGGTACCAGAATCCACCATTTTCGACACAACCCGTTTTTTGACACACTAGGACCCTTTTCTCGGAGAAGGTTACATATATAATTAAATCCACTAGTACCTAGCCTGAGTGGAGTATGAGGACATATGATAGGTTTTTACGGTAGGATTTTTTATTTTTTTTAATCCTAAGAGGGAGGGTTAAGGAGGAGGACGGACACCGAACCTCTCCATCCATATATATGTATGGAGAGATATATGCGTGTATATCTATTAATACATGTATACTTTCAATTAAGTGCGTTTATCAAAAGGCAACAGTCCGTTGAGTATATAGGGAGTTTCCTTTGTGTTTTTTTTTTGAGATTTTTATTTCGGGTCAATACAATCATTTTAAAATTAAATTTGTTAGACTGGTATGATTTTTTTTTGTGTGTATGCCTATCGGGAACCGCCATGGTAGATTAGCAAGAACCACCCCATCCGGCGAGCGTAGCCGTGCTTAAACGCCAGCATACCAGCACAGCTAATAAACTGGCTAAACATTTTCTTTTTTTTTTTTCATTTACAGACACTACGATAGGTAACATTACAAAATGGCGCCCAACGTGGGGCCCGAAGTAGAATAAATCCGTTTTTAAATTTTTCACTTTCAATGATTTTCAAAGTTTTTATTTGCCGACCGTAGATGTAAGTCCCGTTTGAGATTAGACAAGAGTCTTCAACGAGTAGCGACATTAATACAGGCGGCATAATAGTTAAAGAGAAATATTTGTTTATATTTTCTTTTCTATTAAAAAAAAATTTTTTTTTGTCTTTTTAAACAAACTTGGTTTTTTTCGATATTTAAGAGATTACAGGTGCAAAATTTAATGTAAGTCCTACAAAACTGTACCACAGCGTACCCTTGTAGTTGCGACATTCATATGGAGTAAATGTAGCTCGACAAGAAGTGCTAGGAAGTGTTTTCATTGCTTCATTTGTATAACCGAGGGCAAGAAAGTTTGTTTAGAATTTTTTAGTGAAACAATAATCCACTTAGAATATTGATTTTAGACCAAACTCATTTGTTTTATGTATTATAGAGTGTACGTAGGGCTTTTTGGTCAATTTTATTAAATGTAAAATAAAAATTCTTTATTTCATTATTTCCCGACGTTTCGTTGAGTTTTTGTCAACATCTTCAGGGGCATTTTATTTTGAACCGAACACATAAAAGAAAAGCAATCAATATAAAGACATAAAACATTAAAAATAATTTCCCTTTACATGAATTTTTGACTTATAACATTAATAAAAAATTATTGGTGTATTTTGGCATCACAAATTGATTGATTTTAAAACACAGTATATATAAATAAACAAATAAGTAAACTATTGAAAAACTAAAACATTTATATCACAGAATCTAAATCTAGTATCACAGTGCAAACGAATATATGAAGTTTATGTTGTCTATGTCTTCCTTGTTGTTTATTGTCTTGTCTATTTTTTGCTGTATTCTCAGGCTTTCTATTGTATATCTTGTGCTGCTATTTCTTTCCTTGTCTAATATTATAACTTCGTTTAGATCAGCTGTATGATTGGATTCTCTTATATGTTGTGAGAGTCCAGTTGTTTCTCTCCCTTTTTTGATGTCTGTTTCATGTTCTTTGATTCCTGTTTGGAAGTTTCGTTTTGTTGTGCCTATGTATACTCTCCCACATTCTTGTTCTTTGTTTCCCAAACATTTAATTTCAGAAACTACGTTGTTTTGCTGAAATTTGTTTATTGTTGATTTTGTGTTTGTGAATATTTTGTTAAGTGTTTGATTTGGTTTGTAAGCTGGGATTATATTGTTGTTGTTTATTATTTGTTGTAAATTGTGTTTGTTTGTTAGGCCTGGAATATATCGTATGCTGCAATATTTTAAAGATTCCATATGTTTGAAATAGTTGTTATCTCTGAGGCAAAAATTAAGAATTTGAAGAAATTTCGATTTTGTAATGTTGGTGTGATTTTTGAGTTCTTCCCATTTTTCTATTATATTTTTTATTGCCAGATAAATGGGTATATTTGCGAAGAGCTAGACTACATCAAGAGAAATTAATGTGTCGTCTACCTCCAAAGTAAGGTTTTCTAATTTTGTTTTTAATTCCGTTGAATATGTGATATTGTAATCATCTGAAATTATGTTTTGAAGTATGCTGCCTATATGTTTTGCGAGGTTATATCATGGTACATTTATTGATGAAGAAATGGGTCTAAGTGGTATATCTTTTTTGTGGGTTTTTGGCAATCCGTACAATCTTGGTATGTTTGCTGCTGTGCTATATAGTTGATGTTTTAATTTTGTGTTTATTTGTTTCGATATGAATAGTTCTATTACAATGTTATTGTTGATTTTTTGTAGTTTTGTTGTGGGATCAGTTCTAGTTAGTTTATAGGTATTTTTATCTTCTAATAGTTTGTTCATTTTCTGTTGATAGTCCTGTTTATACATTACTACAGTTTTGTTTCCTTTGTCTGCTGATGTGACCATAAAAAAAAATATGATAATAAAAAATTATGGTCACAAATTTTTTTTTTTTCCAGTAATTCTTAAATTACCATCTACGTCTGGTTAGGGGGAAGTTAGTCCTGATGATATTTCGGTCACAGCACCGTACCATCAGCAGCAACATAACCGACGCCAGGCGTTATTACTAAAGATTTTTGTGGTTTAAGTATACTCACGGAAAACATGTAGAACAATTAATCACCTTTTGTTTTGTTAAACCGTTGTACGCGCAATATATGAACTTTTAAAAGTTCATAGAATTATTTTCAAACACCACCTAAGTTACCAACTGCTATCACCGATCAATCAATATTTTACTGTACTTTTTATATATTGTTTTATAAATTTTGAATTTATATCAAAAACATTTATTTCGCGTAAAATAACCGCTTCAGTTAAGTTACACTTAACTCGGAGTTCGATTGTGTTTGTTATTTTTTTCATTGGCTTTACGAATTTTCGCGAAGTTCTCTTAAGACTTAAATAAGTATAAGTTTTGAGATCAGTTTGATGAATTGTTATCAAACTTAAATTTGGAAATTATTATCATATCTAATACATTCGAGATTGTTGTAAAACTTTGGTTTGTTTTTTTGACCTTGTAGGTTTGGAGAATCTTGATAAAACTGGGGTTTTTGGATTTTCCTTGTCCCTTTTTTCGACCCAATAGGTTGTGAATTTTCGGGTAAAGCTTAATATCATAAGTATTTTTGGGATTGAAAATTCTCAAGAATTCTTCTTATTGTGGTAGAATCTTTTTTGATTTGTTGTTTTGTCAAGAAAAAAAATTTTAAGTTTGAAGTTTTTGTTTCGAGTATTATAAGAAACGTAATAGATGTAAAGTTTCTACAAAGTGTTTTATAAAACTTAGGAGATATATTTTTTTGGTTTTGATCAAACTGGAGAATTTAAGAGGTTTTAGAGCCTATAAGTTTGGTGTATTGTAGTAAAGTTTACGATTCTCTATAAATCAGAGACGTTCGGAATAATAAATGGCGTTCCCAGGTCAGATAATTTTGGTGCTTCTTATACCCTGACCACGGAGTGGTATATGGTATACAGTCACACAATTTTGTTTTATGTTACAAACGTTAATATACTACACTGACCTCGAACGCAAGCATCACAAATGTGAAAATCGTACGCAACGAAAAAATTTAGAAATCACCTTATCATGCTCTCTAACGCAAATGTTTTACATCATCATGGTGTGTGCTTTAAACTATGGCAACAATGTTTAAATGTCATTGCCACCAACAAAAGCTTTTAAGCAATTCTAACTATACATTCCATAAAGCTTTCTGCTTTAAATACAACAGATTTCAATACATGTATATATGTATGTATAAGAGACTATGTTATTTTGCAATAGCAATAAAAATGTAGTAAAACTGAAATACGGAATTAAAACTCTTCTGAAATAAATAGTAAAATAGTGGAATATTAATTATTTAATATAGAAAAACTTTATTGAAGTTTTTATTAAGCGTTCTAAGAAGTTAGTGAATGTTTAAAATTACCGTATAAATTTAATCATATACAAAAAAGATACGAGCACATAATATATGAGGCATTCTAAATATATTCTCAAATCTATTTATTTGTTTAAACAAAAGTATATCCGTGCGATATGAATTGTGTGTTATTAATGAAGAAATAAATAAACAAAATTATTAATAATTGAATAGGTGAATTAAAAAAATTAAGATATTTTTTCAATAATCGCACGAAGAAGCATGAATATACATACATACGTATACATACGTACATAAGTACGTTTTGTTTTGTCGTGCGTACTGAACAACTGACATGACATTTTGATTAACTAAAATTTAAATTAGATAATTTAGATATGTAAAAATAATCCTAAATAAAGGAATATACCTACTGATGTACATATTTATATCGTATATTGTATTTAGGGTACACAAAATCAAAGTTGTTTTAAGCAAAGAAAACAAATCATAGCGAATGAAAATTACGAAAATTGTGGTGTGTGCAAGTCTCTTATAGAGCATGCGTTTAATATAAAAAATCTATTTTGTTTTCACTATGATAAAAAAAAAACAAAAAATTACTTATTTTCTAAAATTTTGTAAGTAGTTAACTAACGCTTTACTAAACTGAAGTGTTACAATAAATGCGAAAAACTGGAAAATAATAAATGACGCTGAACCAACTTAATCATTTTCTTAGCCTCATTGCCATTTCTAAAAAGATAAATTTCGATAAATTTCCGTGTACGAGTAATATGTAGTGTATGTTAATGCAAAAATTGTATTTAAAACCAAGTTATTCGGATATTGGATATTTTGGAATAATTGATTTTAAACGATATTATACTAAGCAGATTTTTCAATTTTTATCAAAACTCACATTACTATATTTCTTCCCTTCATTTTAGTTTTTACCTAACCGGTTGTTTTAATTAAATATAACAATGTGTACGTTTATGATCTTTTTTATTGTATTATTTTTGTTTCATACGCATCACTGTAATCAGCAGTTGAAATCACTGTTGGTAAAATTGGCACTATTCAAAGTTCAGTGGCACCATGGAACACTAAATACTTATAATAATGTCACTTTAAAAACTCAAAAAATATCAATAAAAAAATCGTTTAATTTTCCAAAACAAAAAAAAAAATCAATAAATTTTTGGTGCCTATTTAGGCTTTGAAGGATAATGAAATTACTATTATCGGATTTGGTGCAGAAAATTGTATATCATGATGGGAAACAACAGTGCTCTTTTAAAAGAGGATTGTATGTAATTTGTTATATTTACCACAATTAGAATTTGACATCGGAACATGCCCAATGTTTGCCAAAAGCCATCAGTGATCTCAAAAAGACGATTTTTTTAAATTACAAAATAGTATAACTCAGACGAACATGCTATTCTTAAATATAATTCCACTATATGGCTATCCCAAATTTTGAATCAAAAGGTAACGAAAAACATAGTTTCTAATAAGTAAAGATGTCAAAATAAAGCTACATATATTTATATTTTTTAATATTTTTCTTAAAGAAAATCAATCATACTCGTATTGATAAGGATGTTTTCATTTGCTAGAATTCAAAGTAGCTTATGGGTCAAACTACTAGCAATTATACAAAAAAAATTCAAGCAAATTATGCAGTAACATCGTAAAATTGTACTTAAATTACATTTTAACTGTTTTGCAAAGATGAATTAATTCGAACCAAGAAAATTAATTGTTGGCAAATGGAAGGCAAATCCATGCCGACATATACATTTATTGCAATATTGCAAAATTATGTTATGGAACGTTATTCCTAATCTATATCAAGGAAGCAAGGAACAAGTAAGGATTTAGGAATCATTACTAAAACACAAACGAATTTAAAGGTGCCAAAACTCTCCGAAAGGCAAATGGAAGTCACAAAAACCAGATCACAACGTTTTTGAACTTTTGGGAAAAAAGTTCGTGCGTTGTTTTGGATGGAAAAATTACGTTCCTGGTCCCCAATATTATATTGCTTTTAAAGTAGAGATATCTCCATATTAGGAAACTTCTATTGGCGTACAAGAGTTTGGTTTGCAATATCTTGTCTGGTAGGCTATTTGTCATCTTAATTTATTGCAATAGGAACTATTAATGTACAAGTGTACAGAGAGGAGTGCTTAGAAAAGAGACTAATTGCTTATATGGAAACCCACAATGGGGTTTAGCTTTAGCTCATTAAGCTAAAAACAATTAGGCCCTAATAAAAAACAATTTAAAGACGAATCAACAGACTGCCATTAACATAAAAGATTTTTAAAGGAAATGGAAGAGTTCCTCTAAAGCCATAACATATAATATTGTCAAAAGCTTGATGAAAGACATTCGGAAAGAGCTAAGAATCGAATGCATTCGAAAATATGATTAATATTATTTTTGTTTAAATATTATTTTATGACTTCATTTTATAAAATTAAACAAAACAAATAAGAGTATTAAATTCATTTGTGCCGAATCTTTGATACCCTCCACCTGTGTTCTAAACTCAACATTATAACCAAGGTTGTCAACACTTAGAAACAAGACTTAGGCCTAATTCACATCATGATTTTTGACGACGTCGTTTTTCTTAATTCTCCTTTGAAGCTGCTACCAAAAAACTATTGCACTCACACGATGATTTTTAGTTTCATGTCTTTTTTTGAAATCTGCTTTAGTTTATTTTTCACATTAAGAAAAATATAAAAAATGTATGTATTAATCTAAATTCAAATTATCTTTTTTATTTTTCAATTCAATTTATTTATTTGTTAAATATATTTTTAATGCTATAATTTTTAAAACTATATACAAAAAACTATATAATATTTAAATTATCAAATAGGAGAACGTATCAATATTTAAAAGTTTTAAGTTAAAACATATTCAGTTTAAAGAAATATTAAAGGAATTTATGAATAAACTTTGCATTCAAGATTTTTTTCAATATTTTTCTTCTCTATAACTAGAGTTCTAATTAACGTAGGCTGTTGACATAGGTCTAAAAACACTCAGTGGATCAAGCTCCTTCTTTTGAGCTATTAACTGCTTAAATTCGTTGGGTTTGAGGAAAGTTGTGCGTGCAGAATCAACTTTACTTTTACTGTACGTTAACTTATCTTGGCATATTTTGGCATTACTGTACGTTAACTTCTCTTGGCAAATTCGTTGGGTTTGAGGAAAGTTATGCGTGGACAATCAACTATACTTTTACTGTACGTTAACTTCTCTTGGCATATTTTGGCATTACTGTACGTTAACTGCTCTTGGCAAATTTTGGGGTGCTCTAGTTCAGTTTAAACAAATTATGCATATATTAAATAAAAAATAAAAAACATAAGCGATTCTTGATTTCATCTCAAAGTACGAAAAAGAATAAAACGTAACAAGAAAAAAGGAAATGAGTGTAAAGATAAATATGAAAAAAGTCTTGAAGGACAGAAATCGACGTCGAAAAATGACGTCGTCAAAAGTCGCCGTGTAAACACAACCTTAGAGACAACTCTTACAGACATTTCACATTATAATTGTTAGACTTTTTACAATGATGTTTAAAATGAATAAGATAATTAACAAAAATTAAAGGTATATTCGTGCTTTATTTAATTCTCAACTTTTAGTTCATATCTTGGCACAGTAAAGCCCGATTTATTTTCAATACCAACCTGCTCGAAATAATGGCAAACAATATTATTCTAACTTTACCCAGGTAAATGGTTTATTTTGAGTGGGATTTTAACAGACATGAGACAGACGCACATCGCTATATCGTCTCGAGTTGTTATAAGGATCAAGATTATATATGCTACAAACGGAATAAAAAACTGATTTATAATCTCCGCACAGTGGTGTGAAGGGCATACAAATATTTAAATAACCTCTTATTTGGCACATAGCCAATATTTCATTTTATGAATTTGAAACAAAACATTCCTTACTGAAATGCAGAGTAAAGAAAACCGTGTTTCATACACATATTAATAAAGGATTTTATTTCAGGGACCATAAATAACAGATATCCAGGAAATTTAAACTCAAAAACTCTCCATGTTAGAGTCGGTGGAGACCTATACTGTCATATACCAATAGATTTGTATTGAAGTGCTCCTTCAGAATCTATGGTGATCTTAAAAATTGATCTCAACTCCACAGTTAAGAGTTATATTTCAACGAGTAAATAAAACATAGGATGGAACTCTTAAAAAGAGTTTTATTTTGCCGTCATAAAATAAAATTCTTTTGAGGAGTTTTATTTTTTGCGGAGTTTTATTTTTTCCGTCTCATATTGTTTATTTTCTTATTTTTATACCCTCCACTCCAGTGTGCAGAGGGTATATATAAGTTTGTCATTCCGTTTGTAATAATTAGAAAAAAAAATTTGGACCCCATAAAATATATATATTTGTGATCCTTATAACAACCGGAGTTGATATAGCGATGTCCGTCTGTCCGTCTGTCCGTCTGTGGAAATCACGATGACGGCATCAATCGGGCAGCTAGGGTGCTCGTTGGCATAAAAAATGATTCACTAACATCCTGAAAAGTTTGCTATTTAAAATCGTCCAAATCGGTCGATTAGGGCCCGAGATTTGAATGAAGAACTAAAAAAAGTCTTGAAAAAATATAATTTTCTATGTTGTTCTTGTCACGATCACGCCCTCAATAGGATAGCTAGGGTGATAATTTTTAGTGAGAATGATTCACCAAATTCATGGGAAGATTTCTACTTCAAAAATCATTAAAATCGGTGGAACAGGTCCAGGTAAATCTATGAAAAATTAAAAAAAAAATGAAAAACATGATGTTTCCATATTGTTCCTGTTGTTATTCTAAATGTTGCATTGTTGTCATAGCTGGACTTGTTGTTTTTGTGGTCGTTGTGGTAATAATATAATAAAAACAAACCCTTTGTACATTTTTTTGTGAACTCTGGTAGAAAATTTTAAAAGTTTCCATTGTTTTGGCATCACTAAAAAAATTTGTTAGATCATTTCTGTCATTGCCACGAGCCTGCATGCAAAATTTCAGATCGATTGGCTCACGCGAAAGGGGCTAAAAATCGATCCAAAATTTTGTCGACAAGCAGACACTACCAGTTAATATAAAGGCAGTAAATAAAGGGAGTAAAAGTTCACCAATAATTTAAAAAACAAATTTTTATGTATTAATTTATTTAAAGAAAAAAATAATTAAATGAAATAGTAATAATAATAAAAAAAAAATAATATACAATACAAAAAAAAGAATATATAAATAAAATAAAATAAAGATAAATGCATTCATAGCATTATAATACATATAAAAGGTCAATGTTTTCTAACCGTAACCGTAACGAGTCAGTTGTTTTTTTTTACATGAAAATAATTGAAAACAGTTACCGAACGTAACCGGAACGTTCCAATACTTTTCATGTGAAAAAAAGGCTGACACGTTACGTAACAGTTACATGTCGCTAACTTGTTCTTTACACAGGCTACTGCTTTTGCAGCCATATATAGTTTCGTAAGCATAACTGATAAAATTGTTTCTATTATTTTTTGCTGTAAGTAATAAATTATAAATATACTGAATTTGCAAACTAAAATGGATACATATATTGGAGGTGCTTTAATACAAAAGAGTTAACGAAACAAAATCAAAAAAAAAAAACAACTCTACAACATCAACAATGGCAGTCATATGTTCTTCAAATAGAAAAAAAAACTGCAAGTGTGTTTTGTTGGCTACAAAACAAAAATAGTGTTGACAATATAACAAAATATGTAAAAGAAGTTATTGCTATGAAATATTTTATTTTGTTTAAAAAAAAATCGCAAAATGAAAGGCTATAATTCCATTAATAATCAAAAGGCGTTAAACTAATTTATTTATTTTTACGTTGTACTAATGCATTTTAAATAAGTAAAAGTAATTGTATATTTAAATTAAAATGCATTTGTATTATATGTTGCTGTCGTATTCAGAAAAATCAAGTAGGTGACTATACGACTACAAATGCTGCTGCCAGCAGTCGTCTATGTGTTTCATTCATGATGTTGCAATTTTTTGCGAGCAATACTTACATATATTCTAAATAAAGAAATAATAGTTCTTTTCATACTGCGAAATCTATACAAATATATGTATGTACAAATACTATATGTCAAATTTCAAATTTGCAATAATTGATACATTTTTGAAAGAAAATTGTATAATATGAAATGTCTTTAATTTATTTCATAGAAAACAATTTTTTGAGGTGCGTGGATTTTCCATATTTACTGTTTTACTATTTTCGTAATGAGGTTAAATGAGTTAAAAAGAATTTAAAATATTTGAAAATATTAGGTGAGGATCCTCAAGATGTAATATACGATCGGTCTAAAACTTTTCACTTAGAGCCACAGTTAAATTCGAAACAACAAAAACCCATATATTTTGTGCATAAAGTTTAATATTAAATGTGCTTTTCTAAAATGCCTATATATTTTTTCTCATTCATTTCTGACCATCTTCAATGTAAATTTACCAAAGTTTTTTTTATTGCAATATGTATATAAAACTTAAAAATTTAATATTTTTTATTGTGTATTAACTTATTATTCTGCGATTTTCATTACATCACAAAATGTTACAAATTGGCACTACTGTTTCAAAAACAGAAAACTTCTAAATCAGTTGAAAACAGTTGATCTGTAAAACTGTGTGTGAAATTGTGTCAAATAAAATTACAAATATTAATAAATATAATAATACATATATATATATTTTATTAATTTTGTTAAGAATTAGCACAAAATTGATTTTCCATTTTGCATTTCATTTATAAAGAATTCTGCCATATTTTGTTAAAGGGAAAATCCATTTTTGTTATATTAAAAAAAAACAGACTTGCATTTAATTTTTCCGTGACAGCCTCAATAATTGCGTAGATGCCACCACAATATTTTTTGTAATTAAAACAGTTGATCTGTAAAAATGTGTGTGAAATTGTGTCAAATAAAATTACAAATATTAATAAATATAATAATACATATAAATATATTTTATTAATTTTGTTAAGAATTAGCACAAAATTGATTTTCCATTTTGCATTTCATTTATAAAGAATTCTGCCATATTTTGTTAAAGGGAAAATCCATTTTTGTTATATTAAAAAAAACAGACTTGAATTTAATTTTTCCGTGACTGCCTCAATAATTGCGTAGATGCCACCACAATATTTTTTCTAATTAAATATTAACCAATATCTAACTAGAATTATGATTTATTCTGACTAAAAAGTTCCAATTAAAAGTTATTCATCCCAATTATGAATATTCTCAAGGAATTTCTTTCTCACGGAAAATACATTTCTCGAGAAAAAATTCCTCCAATTATAAATTCCGCGTGAACAAAAAATGATTAACTGGCATCATCGAATTTCGAAGCCACTTGCTTTGCTTATTGACAATTTATTTTCTATTTTTTGTGTGTGTGCAAACGACCCTACAATAAATGTCCCAATAAACATTTTTGTTTGCTATCAACTTGAGGTGCATTTGAGATCAAATACATTTCCCAAATCTCCAACGTTAATTCTCAAATGCCCTCAATAGTTCGAATATAGTCTTCTCAACTTAAAAGGCACATTTTTTATATGGCGATTTTCATAGTTATCAAATTGAGAAATTTGTGATTCTCAACTTGATAGCAAAGAAATATTTCCAATCGGTATCAAATGGAAGGTACGGAATTGCCATATTAAAAAATATTATACTAATTTTAGAAATGAAAACAATGTACTTTTTTTAATGTTTCAATTTAATTTCATTATATATTTAACATTACTATGTACATATTTAACATTAAATGTACATATTATGTACATTTTTTAAAATCTAGAATTAAAAATAAATGAATTAATTAGTTGTACATTTTTTGAAAAATTCGACAAAAAGCAGAAATAATTAAAAATATATCAATGATTTATTTGTACTTTTTTGGCATTTTTTAATTTAATTTATTATACCCTATACCACTATGTGGTTTGGGTATAATGACTTTGTGCTGCTGTTTGTAACAACCAAAAATATTTGACCTAGACCCATCTTTAATTATACCGATCGAATCAGAATCATTTTTTGAATTGATTTAACAATGTCCGTCCGTCCGTCCGTCCGTCTGTGTGTCCATGTAAAGCTTGTAATCAAACTGCAGGTCGCAAATATGAATATATTTTGATGAAATTTGGTATATAAGCTTTTATCGGCCATGGGATGAATGCTATTGAAACTGGTGAGAATCGGTCCATGTTCAGACCTAGCCCCCATACAAATTACCCCTATGAAATCGACATAAATTGCCATAAGTTCCAAATCTATATATATAAAATTGAATGTGTGTTTGTTTTTTTGTTTGTTTGTTTGTGTGTACCTTATAGGAGACCAAACCTCTGGACCGATCTTCCTGAAATTTTCACAGCATTTAACTGGGACTCTGGCATGATTAATAGGGTACTTTTTTTTTGACCACGCCCACTTTTACGCCCACTTTTTTAAAATTATGTAATTGCTCCCATATAGTTTTTAACAGATTTACTTCAAATTGTATACACATTATACTCCAGGCGAGGTAGAAATAAACATTTCTTACGCCACGCCCCCTTTCACGCCCCTTTTCACGCCAAATTTTGTTTGAAAGTTTTAAACTTTTTTTTCTCTGTACAAATTTGTTCCTTCCAACGGATTTTTTTATTTGGTAGTATATTGCTCTTAATACTGTTAACGTCGCCATATAACTATGAACCACGCCCATTTCACCGCCCCCTTTTTTTTACTTATACCACTAACAATGTTTGCTATACAAAATAATTTTTTTGTAATATGTATTTATCTAAAGTTTTATACACTTTTTATCTACAGGTAAGGTAGCCATACATTTTTTTATTACCAAGTCCCCCTTTTTCGCCCCATTTTATCTTAAATCATAATTAATCTGCTTTCAATCTATCTACTATATATATATAAATATGAATGTGTGTTTGTTTGTGCTTTATAGGAGGCCAAACCAAAGAACCGATCTTCCTGAAATTTTCAGAGCGTGTTACTGTGACTCTGGAAGGAATAATATGCTATATAAATTTTTGATTGGACAAAGGGGCGGTGCCACGCCCATATAACCAAAAATTTGAAAAAGTCATATCACGGGAATTTTTTTACCTACAGCAGTCATATTTGGTACATATGGTATTAGCATGAATAGAAATACATACAAGAAGAAAAGTGGGCGGGACCACGCCCCTTTTTAGAAAAATAAAAAATCGTAATATCTTCTAAACTACTGGAAGGATCGTCATGAAATTTTCACAAAAGGATATTTTTGCGAAATAATAAGACCTTAGCTATATAAAGTTGTTAGTGGGCAAAGGGGCGTGGCGTATATATAAAAACGTTGATGCATTCGATTGTAACGAATGATCTCCGGAACCATAAGAGCTGTCGAGGTAGGATTTCCAGCATAGGTTCGGTTCGAGCTCTTCTGTGTTTTTTTTTTAGTTTTAACCCTCTAGCTGGCGTTGGGGTCAAGTTAAAAACAAAAATTTTTACTTTCAGCGCGATTTGACTGCAATTCAGAATGAACGTATGTTTCGTCATAAGAAATTTTTGTATGTATAAATGGACCCGATAGGTGGCGCTGGGTAAAGTTATTTCGAATATTCTTATTTATGGTGTGATTTTAATGAAACTAAGAATGTACATATATGTATGTTAGAAACATTTTTTTTATTGGACCCGGTAGATGGCGCTGTCGTTCGAAAAATAATGAGTTGTCAAATTTATATAAATTTTAATAAATAAACTCACAAACGTTTTTATATATAAATATTCTAACGAAAAAGAAGGAAAAAGCCGCTACATTATTGCATGGTGGCCGCACAGCTCATTCAGCACTCAAATCACCGTTAAACGTACAAAAAAATGAGAATGCCGTCTGTAATATCAAAAAACATTCCGGTATGGCAAAAGTTCTGCAAAAATGCAGTATTTTTATTTGGGATGAATGTACCATGGCTCACAAACATTGTGATTTGATTTGATAAAAGATTTGAAAGGCAATGAAAGATTTTTTGGTGAAGCTCTCATTTTATTATCTGGAGATCTTCGTCACACATTTTATATAGGTATATACAGATTCTAACTAAAATAAAAATTCATTGAGGGCAAAACAACGTTTGCCGGGTCCAGCTAGTTATCATATAAATCTCAGTCAAATTGGGTTTGTATGTGTTTATTACATCCATTAATGAGTAGTCCAAAAATCATCCCTTTGGCCCCATATAGGGCTGCTTCCCGATCTTCACTTAAATCTATTAAAAAACAAAAATACTGCACAGATTTTTCTCAGATTTGGTTTGTATATATTTTTGCAAAATACAAGAGACTTTTCCAAACATGATCAGGATCGGTCCATTTTTGGACCTAGTCCCCATATAGATATAGCATCCGATATGAAGTTTTTCATATCTGCAGCCAAAAAAATTAATAAAAATCCCACTCAAATTTGTTTTTTGCTTATTTTCTATGTCCAGTTAGTTGGGCCTAAGAGATAGGGTTTCTAAACGCATGGTATAGGGTATCGTATAGTCGGTCTAGACCGACTATAATTTTCTTACTTGTTATTTATGACATATTTAAATAATATCTCAGACTTAACACAAATCGTATTCAAGTTGAAAAAATGTTTGGTCTCAAGTGGAGAAAAGTGTTGGATATCCAATTGAGAGTAAAAATGTTTCTCAAAGATTGGAAAAAATGTTAAGTCTCAACTTGATGTCAAGTTGAAAGCAAACAAGGAGAAAAATTGTTCAACCCAAGTTGAGAATTACATTTGACATCAATTTAAGAACTTAACTTTTCTTCAACATTGGAGAAATAATATTTCAATGCATACTGGGGAATGACCGAAACTAACACATAAACAGTTTTTTCCTATTTGAAAAACATATGACTGCCATTGTTGCTGTTGTAGAGTTGTTATACCCTCCACTCCAGTGTGTAGAGGGTATATATAAGTTTGTCATTCCGTTTGTAATAATTAGAAAAAAAATTTTGGACCCCATAAAATTTATATATTTGTGATCCTTATAGCAACCGGAGTTGATATAGCGATGTCCGTCTGTCCGTCTGTGGAAATCACGATGACGGCATCAATCCGGCAGCTAGGGTACTCGTTGACATAAAAATGATTCACTAACATCCTGAGAAGTTTGCTATTTAAAATCGTCCAAATCGGTCGATTAGGGCCCGAGATTTGAATGAAGAACTAAAAAAGTCTTGAAAAAAAAACAATTTTCTATGTTGTTCTTGTCACGATCACGCCCTCAATAGTGCAGCTACAGTGATCATTTTTAGTGAGAATGATTCACCAAATTCATGGAAAGATTTCTACTTCAAAAATCATTAAAATCGGTAGAACAGGTCCAGGGAAATCTCTGAAAAAGTAAAAAAAAAATGAAAAACATGATATTTCTATATTGTTCTTGTTGTTATTCTAAATGTTGCATTGTTTTCATAGCTGGACTTGTTGTTTTTGTGGTCGTTATGGTAATAATATAACAAAAACAAACCCTTTGTACATTTTTTTATCGACTCTGGTAGAAAAATTTAAAAGTTTCCATTGTTTTGTCATCACTAAAAAAATATGTTAGATCATTTCTGTCATTGCCACAAGCCTGCCTGCAAAATTTCAGATCGATTGGGTCACGGGAAAGTGGTTAAAATCGATCCAAAATTTTTTCGACAAGCAGACACTACGAGTTAATATAAAGGGAGTAAAAATTCACCAACATCTAAAGCAAATAATGCTAAAATACCTAGTTGTTAATAAAAAAAACAATTGGGCAATTCACAATGGGTAATGTATCGTTGTATCTCTTGTATCGTGTATCACTTTACAATAGTGTAAAATTGTTGTCGGTAATTTTCACTGAAAAATCTGATACACGATCCAACTTCATTTGCTATGTTTAGTAAATGTTGTATATTGTATCATAACATATCAGTTCCAAGTGAATGCCAGTTTTTATGAAAAAGAAAAAACAAATACATAGAATATTATCAGCATAAATAATTATAAAATAAAATATGGCAAATAATGCATATAACGCAAATACATCGATAAGTTTATTTATATAAAAATTAATGTTTATATTTTTAGTATGTACATATTTTCTCTTTCAGTACCAACCAAAACATTTAACATTTTTTTTTTTTTCATTATAAATTAAAATGTAAGAGGTACGTAACTAAAACTCCAGGGTATATCTCACGACCAAAAAGCAAACACTGACAAGTGTTTTCTCTTATACAAAATAGCAGAAGCGACGAAGCGATCTTTCCTCGTTGGATCGAAAATTACTAAAGAAAGCGTTTTACAATATGAAAATACAACTGAGTGTTCACAACAAATGATTGTATTGTGTATTTCAATACAACATACAATATACAACACCTGTTGTGAATTGCCCAAATGTAAATTTAGCAAAAAAATTTATGTATTAATTTATTTAAAGAGAAAAACACAAAAATAACGTTTGATGTTGTATTTTTTGTATGTAATATTTAAATATACATACATACACATATTAAATAATACAAATAATGTACATATATTATATATATGTATGTATGTATATTCATAGTAACTGCATGTTAGAAATAAATCGGTTATTTTAGTTACATAAAATTCTGCATTATTTTGTTGTGGGGAAAATACATTTCTTTTGTATTAACAGAGTGTCACTTCATTTTGCTCAGCGTGACTATGCCACAGTAGATGCCGCCATAATTTTTGTTTGTTCTAATTAGCTTTGCAATAGTTATTTCTATTTTAACATGAATGTTAATATTTTCAACTAGATATCATACAGAACAATGTTAAGAGTATACACGGGTTGGTCTTTTATTTCATACGTTTTTTTCATTATTCTTTTACAAATATGAACATAAGTTTGGCATATTACCCACCAATCTCACATCACACTGCAAGTTCGAAAAACTCAATACACTCACATTTTTATACCCTCCACTCCAGTGTGCAGAGGGTATATATAAGTTTGTCATTCCGTTTGTAATAATTAGAAAAAAAAATTTGGACCCCATAAAATATATATATTTGTGATCCTTATAACAACCGGAGTTGATATAGCGATGTCCGTCTGTCCGTCTGTCCGTCTGTGGAAATCACGATGACGGCATCAATCGGGCAGCTAGGGTGCTCGTTGGCATAAAAAATGATTCACTAACATCCTGAAAAGTTTGCTATTTAAAATCGTCCAAATCGGTCGATTAGGGCCCGAGATTTGAATGAAGAACTAAAAAAAGTCTTGAAAAAATATAATTTTCTATGTTGTTCTTGTCACGATCACGCCCTCAATAGGATAGCTAGGGTGATAATTTTTAGTGAGAATGATTCACCAAATTCATGGGAAGATTTCTACTTCAAAAATCATTAAAATCGGTGGAACAGGTCCAGGTAAATCTATGAAAAATTAAAAAAAAAATGAAAAACATGATGTTTCCATATTGTTCCTGTTGTTATTCTAAATGTTGCATTGTTGTCATAGCTGGACTTGTTGTTTTTGTGGTCGTTGTGGTAATAATATAATAAAAACAAACCCTTTGTACATTTTTTTGTGAACTCTGGTAGAAAATTTTAAAAGTTTCCATTGTTTTGGCATCACTAAAAAAATTTGTTAGATCATTTCTGTCATTGCCACGAGCCTGCATGCAAAATTTCAGATCGATTGGCTCACGCGAAAGGGGCTAAAAATCGATCGTAACCGTAACGAGTCAGTTGTTTTTTTTACATGAAAATAATTTAAAACAGTTACCGAACGTAACCGGAACGTTCCAATACTTTTCATGTGAAAAAAAGGCTGACACGTTACGTAACAGATACATGTCGCTAACTTGTTCTTTACACAGGCTACTGCTTTTGCAGCCATATATAGTTTCGTAAGCATAACTGATAAAATTGTTTCTATTATTTTTTGCTGTAAGTAATAAATTATAAATATACTGAATTTGCAAACTAAAATGGATACATATATTGGAGGTGCTTTAATACAAAAGAGTTAACGAAACAAAATCAAAAAAAAAAAAACAACTCTACAACATCAACAATGGCAGTCATATGTTCTTCAGTATTTTGTTGTGGGGAAAATACATTTCTTTTGTATTAACAGAGTGTCACTTCATTTTGCTCAGCGTGACTATGCCACAGTAGATGCCGCCATAATTTTTGTTTGTTCTAATTAGCTTTGCAATAGTTATTTCTATTTTAACATGAATGTTAATATTTTCAACTAGATATCATACAGAACAATGTTAAGAGTATACACGGGTTGGTCTTTTATTTCATACGTTTTTTTCATTATTCTTTTACAAATATGAACATAAGTTTGGCATATTACCCACCAATCTCACATCACACTGCAAGTTCGAAAAACTCAATACACTCACATTTTTTTTACTAATACACACACATTTTCCGCAGTGGTCACACTAATGGCACCAAATTTTTCGTGCGAATAGTGGCAGACACTAACGATGATTAATGTTACCCTGTTATAAATTTAATGCAAATTTACTGGATTCTGTAAAATTGTTATTAAAGTTTTAACTTGTTAAATCTATTATAATGATTTATTTTTTGAAATGCGCATACAAAAACGCAAGTTTGTTAATTATAGAGCATAAATATTATTAACTATTATTAAAATAATACTAATAATAATAAATGTAAACATTTTCCCTCAAACATGTGCCTGTATAATAAACTTGGTAACTCTACTTAAAATAAAATAAGAGAGAGAAGTATACAAATTTTTTCAAGTTTACGCTTCGACAACATTTTAAAAATGAGATTGCAGTCAGATGTTTGAGCATAAAAATTAATGGCGATGGATTCGACTAATTCGAACAATTTTTCGTTGATAATACGTACACAACGATTTTACAATTTCAGTGTGATGTGAGATTGGGGGGTTAACTTTTTGTTGTCTTTACAAAATAGAGTTACCGAGTTCGTCAATGAGTTTTTTGCTTACAAAACAGTTCTACATAGTTATATAGAATTATTATTCTGCTTTACCTATAAAATATCTGATTGCGATTACATCTAATTTTTAAAAATTGTTTATAATTAATAAAGCATTATTATTCACATAAATACAAAATTTCACTTTTTAAATTTTCCATTCAAATTTAAGAAAATATCAATTATAATAAAAACTGAAAATAAAATTTCCAATTATAAATTAGAAAATATTAATTGAGTTTCAGAAAATCATATCAAAACGTCGGAAATAATAATTTTAAATTTAGAAATATCTTTACATTTAAAAATGTTTACATTTAAAAAAAATATTGCCATTCAGGAGATATTAATAACTTTTCAGTACCGCGATTCAGTAACTTCTTTTAACGATAGTCGAATTGTAAAAAAAAAGAAAATTGCAAAATTATCAGTAAAATTTTGAAACGATATTCGCTATTGTTAAAGTCAGCTGTTGTTGTTATCTAAACGACAACCATTTTTGTGTTGTTTATCCAATCGATAAAAACTTAAATTTTTAGGTTGAAATGTCGTCATACATAAATAAAAATCATGAAATAGTGAAAATATTTTGCTTTAATTAAAAAACTTTTTTATATAAATAAAAAAATAATTAAATAGCATATTCAATTCATTATTTCATTTTCAAATAAATAAACAGATATATTAGTAAAAAAAATAAAGATATTAAACATAAACATAAAATCATCGTGTCAAACACGAAGCAATTTGTTTTTTTCTATTCTTTGTGTTTTTCGCTTATTTTGACAGAGATGCCACTCCTTTACAATTTAAATAAATAGAAAAACAGATTTGTCGATATTAATTTAAATTCAATGAATTTAAGAAAACCTCAAATGATATTTAAGAATTGCTAACATAAAAATTGTTACATAAGTAAACGTAATTTTATGAGAATGTTATTTTTATTTATATATAAAATTTCACAATTTTTTTTGGATGAAAATTTGAAGTTTTTCAGAAAATAAAGATAACATTAAATTATTTTATTTAAAATGTTTGGGACTTTTCGTTTTTTGCGTTTTTCATCCCTAATTTGATTATTTATTATTATAAATTTATTCTCTATGTTTTCAAAATATGGCAATATTTTAAAAAAAAGTTGAGAGAGCTTTTTTTTTGGTTATTATTTTGTTACTCCATCCGACCTATATGGCCACAATGAAGAAATATTTGGCCAGTTAAAAGAAACTATACAGCCATCTCCAATTAGAACGATTTAATGCATATAGCCACTCTACACAACCATTACCTTTGCAATGGAGGTTAGGGCGAGCTATTTAATTAGCAAAAACTAAATTAAACGAGAAGTTATGTCATATAACCGGAAACGCATGCATATAGGTGTATAACCAAAATGCATGCCGATCAGCAACCACGATGACCAAAAAGCAAACACCGAAATAAATCCGAAATAATGAAAAGAAGAAAACCAACCCAAAGAATTTGTTGAAATAATTTGGTATTAAGTGTAACAAATTGTTTACTTTTTCATTTACATTTATTATCAAGACTCAAACCGAGGTGGAGGGTATCAAAGATTCGGCACAGCCGAATTTAACACTCTTACTTGTTTTATTTATGTTTTTTATTGAGTCTATCTTATATATATAAAATTGAATGTGTGTTTGTTTTTTTGTTTGTTTGTTTGTTTGTGTGTACCTTATAGGAGACCAAACCTCTGGACCGATCTTCCTGAAATTTTCACAGCATTTAACTGGGACTCTGGCATGATTAATAGGGTACGTTTTTTTTGACCACGCCCACTTTTACGCCCACTTTTTTAAAATTATGTAATTGCTCCCATATAGTTTTTAACAGATTTACTTCAAATTGTATACACATTATACTCCAGGCGAGGTAGAAATAAACATTTCTTACGCCACGCCCCCTTTCACGCCCCTTTTCACGCCAAATTTTGTTTGAAAGTTTTAAACTTTTTTTTCTCTGTACAAATTTGTTCCTTCCAACGGATTTTTTTATTTGGTAGTATATTGCTCTTAATACTGTTAACGTCGCCATATAACTATGAACCACGCCCATTTCACCGCCCCCTTTTTTTTACTTATACCACTAACAATGTTTGCTATACAAAATAATTTTTTTGTAATATGTATTTATCTAAAGTTTTATACACTTTTTATCTACAGGTAAGGTAGCCATACATTTTTTTATTACCAAGTCCCCCTTTTTCGCCCCATTTTATCTTAAATCATAATTAATCTGCTTTCAATCTATCTATATATATAAAAATGAATGTGTGTTTGTTTGTGCTTTATAGGAGGCCAAACCAAAGAACCGATCTTCCTGAAATTTTCAGAGCGTGTTACTGTGACTCTGGAAGGAATAATATGCTATATAAATTTTTGATTGGACAAAGGGGCGGTGCCACGCCCATATAACCAAAAATTTGAAAAAGTCATATCACGGGAATTTTTTTACCTACAGCAGTCATATTTGGTACATATGGTATTAGCATGAATAGAAATACATACAAGAAGAAAAGTGGGCGGGACCACGCCCCTTTTTAGAAAAATAAAAAATCGTAATATCTTCTAAACTACTGGAAGGATCGTCATGAAATTTTCACAAAAGGATATTTTTGCGAAATAATAAGACCTTAGCTATATAAAGTTGTTAGTGGGCAAAGGGGCGTGGCGTATATATAAAAACGTTGATGCATTCGATTGTAACGAATGATCTCCGGAACCATAAGAGCTGTCGAGGTAGGATTTCCAGCATAGGTTCGGTTCGAGCTCTTTTGTGTTTTTTTTTAGTTTTAACGCTCTAGCTGGCGTTGGGGTCAAGTTAAAAACAAAAATTTTTACTTTCAGCGCGATTTGACTGCAATTCAGAATGAACGTATGTTTCGTCATAAGAAATTTTTGTATGTATAAATGGACCCGATAGGTGGCGCTGGGTAAAGTTATTTCGAATATTCTTATTTATGGTGTGATTTTAATGAAACTAAGAATGTACATATATGTATGTTAGAAACATTTTTTTATTGGACCCGGTAGATGGCGCTGTCGTTCGAAAAATAATGAGTTGTCAAATTTATATAAATTTTAATAAATAAACTCACAAACGTTTTTATATATAAATATTCTAACGAAAAAGAAGGAAAAAGCCGCTACATTATTGCATGGTGGCCGCACAGCTCATTCAGCACTCAAATCACCGTTAAACGTACAAAAAAATGAGAATGCCGTCTGTAATATCAAAAAACATTCCGGTATGGCAAAAGTTCTGCAAAAATGCAGTATTTTTATTTGGGATGAATGTACCATGGCTCACAAACATTGTGATTTGATTTGATAAAAGATTTGAAAGGCAATGAAAGATTTTTTGGTGAAGCTCTCATTTTATTATCTGGAGATCTTCGTCACACATTTTATATAGGTATATACAGATTCTAACTAAAATAAAAATTCATTGAGGGCAAAACAACGTTTGCCGGGTCCAGCTAGTCTGATATAAAATAAAATAAAACACTTTTGTGGAGTTTTATTTTTTCCCTCTAAAATAAAACTAATTTTGTTTATTTATAGTGTGTGTAGTAATTTAATTAAAATTTTTTTGTTTAATTTTACGAACAAAACTTTTTCCAAATTTTCTGCGAAAATATTTGAACGCAAGTCGCTCAACACCAATTTAAGAGCAGAGAATGCTCTTTCCACGCTTACTTGGGTTGTAGGAACACACTGTACAGTTTTGGCCAATTTATATAAATACGGATAATGTATTTTTTTTTTTTGCCTCCCAGAATTCAAAAAGAGGTTTATCAATCGATAAGAGCTTTGAAGAAAAATTATCGGAATTGTGACCCATATTCACGATTTTAACTTATTGCAAAATAAAATTAATAAACATTAAAAAATATATACGTGTGGCAATCACGCTACCTATCTTACTATAATACAAAGCGATTTTGTATAGAAATATAATTATTTTGCAATTATTATTTTTTCGACTCAGAAGACTTAAAAACAGGCTATTTAATAATTCGAATCAAACAATAATAAATTAAAAACCCACATATTTTTTTTGGATGTCAATTTTCATAAAATGAATTTTATTTTCTCAAAAGAGTTTTATTTTATGACGGCAAAATAAAACTCTCTTTTTAAGAGTTCCGACATTTTATTTTTACGTTGAAAAGTAACTGTTTTAGATGTTTTTTTTTTTTTTGATAAACTCATAAAATAACTTTCATGAAATAACTTTTTTGATATCACTTATAACTGTTACGATCGCTATTTTATTTCTATTTAGATATTTAGATAGTTGTTGGTATACTTGATGTAGATATGATATAATAATCCACAAAATGTATTGTGTTAATCTCTATATAACATCAATATCTATATCTATAAATAAAATATTTTACCTCAACTTTTTTTAAGAGTTTTATATAAAACTAGCAGATTCCAGCAGCCGAAATTCGAGTGCAATTTCTAAGCAGCTTTATTTTTCAACTTAGCCAATTCACAAACCAATACTTTTATGATTTATTATTATTGTGAATGAAGATAATAAACTCATTAACAAACATATTAACAAATTTAATAAAACACACATAGCATAAGTATAATTTTATGTATGTGTTAGTAGAAACTTTAAATATACAATATACTCAAAATAAAGGAAAAGGTTTAAAAATCTACAAATCTGCAAAACGGCTAAAAAGAAATACCTTTCAAATAATATACGTTTGGTCAAAATCGGGATAAAACGGTAGAACAAAACATCGGTCACAAGAAATCGCCTAGCCTATTAATATTATAGATATGTTTCAAAATTTACTCCAGACCATGTCTTAAAAATTAATATTATAATCTTTTTGGAATCAAACTATAGTAGTTTTGACTTGCACATCCAACTTTTGCACAAGTTTATGTGCAGATAAGCCAAAAAACATTCTAAAGTTAAATGTGCTTATCTGCCTAAATGTGCAGATATTGAATTATGGTTTCCTGCCTTAAAGTGCAGTTAAAGTTTAAATGTTGTACAATTATTTATTACACATACATTGAAAAGATCGTCTATAATTTATTTGATATTTCATGAATTTTTTTTACTTTAAACAAAAATTTTATACACATTTATGTTTGTAGAAAAAATAATAATAATACAAAACACAAAAAGAATTCTTAAAAAAGAAATAACAAAAATAAATAAAACTATATATTTTGTATATAAACTACTTTTTAGCAATATTTAATGCCTTCAATGCTTCTTTAAATGAAGGAATTTGGTTAACTTGCTAATCTTCATCATTTTCAGGATCCTTTCTATCTTCTTTATCCATTTCTAAATTAACGATGATGAAATCGGCAATTCTTTCGCTTTTAGTCAAGTCTCCATAACATTCTACTTCCCGTCACAATGTACATATTCCATGCTGGAATTATATTTAAACAAGTAAAAAAATTATAGTCGGTCTAGACCGACTATACGATACCCTATACCATGCGCTTAAACCCCTATCTCTCAGGTCCAACTAACTGCATATAAAAAATAAGCATAAACCAAATTTGAGTGGGATTTTTATTAATTTTTTTGGCTGCAGATATGAAAAAGTTCATATTGGATGCTATATCTATATGGGGACTAGGCCCAAAGATGGACCGATCCTGACCATGTTTGGTAAGGTCTCTTGTATTTTGCAAAAATATATACAAACAAAATTTGAGAAGAATCAGTGCAATATTTTTGTTTTTTGATAGATTTAAGTGAAGATCGGGAAGCAGCTCTATATAGGGCCTATGACTGAGAGTTGTCCCATAGGGATCATTTTTGGACTACTGATTAATGGATGTAATAAACACATACAAACCCAATGTGACTAAGATTTATATGGTAATTTGGATCTTATGGCAATTTAAGTCGATTTCATAGGGGTCATTTGTATGGGGGCTAGGTCTGAACATGGACCGATTCTCACCAATTTCGACAGCGTTCATTCTATGGCCGATAAAAGCTTATATACCAAATTTCATCAAAATATATTCATATTTGCGACCTGCAGTTTGATTATAAGCTTTACATGGACACACAGACGTACGGACGGACGGACCGACGGACGGACATTGTTAAATCGAATCAGATAGTGAATCTGATTCGATCGGTATAATTAAAGATGGGTCTAGGTCAAATATTTTTGGTAGTTACAAACAGCAGCACAAAGTCATTATACCCAAACCACATAGTGGTATAGGGTATAAAAATCTACTTCTTCGTAGATTTCCAGATCATTTTTGGGAGTCCCGGTGATTGTAAAATAAACAAACTTAATAACGTCTTTTTCGCTCCACTTGTTTTAATTTTGTTTTTCGCAAGAGGCAGCTAAAATTAAAATAATTTTAAAATTGCAAAAATAGGAAGCGCACTTAAAGAAGGAAATTATTATTGAGTTTTGAAAAAAAAACAAGTAAGAGTGTTAAATTCGGCTGTGCCGAATCTTTGATACCCTCCACCTCGGTTTGAGTCTTGATAATAAATGTAAATGAAAATGTAAACAATTTGTTAAACTTAATACCAAAAATTATTTCAGCAAATTCTTTGGGTTGGTTTTCTTCTTTTCTATTATTTCGGATTTATTTCGGTGTTTGCTTTTTGGTCATCGTGGTTGCTGATCGGCATGCATTTTGGTTATATACCTATATGCATGCGTTTCCGGTTATATGACATAACTTCTCGTTTAATTTAGTTTTTGCTAATTAAATAGCTCGCCCTAACCTCCATTGCAAAGGTAATGGTTGTGTAGAGTGGCTATATGCATTAAATCGTGCTAATTGGAGATGGCTGTATAGTTTCTTTTAACTGGCCAAATATTTCTTCATTGTGGCCATATAGGTCGGATGGAGTAACAAAATAATAACCAAAAAAAAAGCTCTCTCAACTTTTTTTAAAAATATTGCCATATTTTGAAAACATAGAGAATAAATTTATAATAATAAATAATCAAATTAGGGATGAAAAACGCAAAAAACGAAAAGTCCCAAACATTTTAAATAAAATAATTTAATGTTATCTTTATTTTCTGAAAAACTTCAAATTTTCATCCAAAAAAAATTGTGAAAATTTATATATAAAAAATAACATTCTCATAAAATTACGTTTACTTATGTAACAATTTTTATGTTAGCAATTCTTAAATATCATTTGAGGTTTTCCTAAATTCATTGAATTTAAATTAATATCGACAAATCTGTTTTTCTATTTATTTAAATTGTAAAGGAGCGGCATCTCTGTCAAAATAAGCGAAAAACACAAAGAATAGAAAAAAAACAAATTACTTCGTGGTTGACAGGATGATTTTATGTTTATGTTTAATATCTTTATTTTTTTTACTAATATTTCTGTTTATTTATTTGAAAATGAAATAATGAATTGAATATGCTATTTAATTTTTTTATTTATATAAAAAAGTTTTTTAATTAAAGCAAAATATTTTCACTATTTCATGATTTTTATTTATGTATGACGACATTTCAACCTAAAAATTTAAGTTTTTATCGATTGGATAAACAACACAAAAATGGTTGTCGTTTAGATAACAACAACAGCTGACTTTAACAATAGCGAATATCGTTTCAAAATTTTACTGATAATTTTGCAATTTTCTTTTTTTTTACAATTCGACTATCGTTCAAAGAAGTTACTGAATCGCGGTACTGAAAAGTTATTAATATCTCCTGAATGGCAATATTTTTTTAAATGTAAACATTTTTAAATGTAAAGATATTTCTAAATTTAAAATTATTATTTCCGACGTTTTGATATGATTTTCTGAAACTCAATTAATATTTTCTAATTTATAATTGGAAATTTTATTTTCAGTTTTTATTATAATTGATATTTTCTTAAATTTGAATGGAAAATTTAAAAAGTGAAATTTTGTATTTATGTGAATAATAATGCTTTATTAATTATAAACAATTTTTAAAAATTAGATGTAATCGCAATCAGATATTTTATAGGTAAAGCAGAATAATAATTCTATATAACTATGTAGAACTGTTTTGTAAGCAAAAAACTCATTGACGAACTCGGTAACTCTATTTTGTAAAGACAACAAAAAGTTAACCCCCCAATCTCACATCACACTGAAATTGTAAAATCGTTGTGTACGTATTATCAACGAAAAATTGTTCGAATTAGTGGAATCCATCGCCATTAAATTTTATGCTCAAACATCTGACTGCAATCTCATTTTTAAAATGTTGTCGAAGCGTAAACTTGAAAAAATTTGTATACTTCTCTATCTTATTTTATTTTAAGTAGAGTTACCAAGTTTATTATACAGGCACATGTTTGAGGGAAAATGTTTACATTTATTATTATTAGTATTATTTTAATAATAGTTAATAATATTTATGCTCTATAATTAACAAACTTGCGTTTTTGTATGCGCATTTCAAAAAATAAATCATTATAATAGATTTAACAAGTTAAAACTTTAATTACAATTTTACAGAATCCAGTAAATTTGCATTAAATTTATAACAGGGTAACATTAATCATCGTTAGTGTCTGCCACTACTCGCACGAAAAATTTGGTGCCATTAGTGTGACCACTGCGGAAAATGTGTGTGTATTAGTAAAAAAAATGTGAGTGTATTGAGTTTTTCGAACTTGCAGTGTGATGTGAGATTGGTGGGTAATATGCCAAACTTATGTTCATATTTGTAAAAGAATAATGAAAAAACGTATGAAATAAGAGACCAACCCGTGTATACTCTTAACATAGTTCTGTATGATATCTAGTTGAAAATATTAACATTCATGTTAAAATAGAAATAACTATTGCAAAGCTAATTAGAACAAACAAAAATTATGGCGGCATCTACTGTGGCATAGTCACGCTGAGCAAAATGAAGTGACACTCTGTTAATACAAAAGAAATGTATTTTCCCCACAACAAAATACTGCAGAATTTTATGTAAATAAAATAACCGATTTATTTCTAACATGCAGTTACTATGAATATACATACATACATATATATAATACTAGCTGGACCCGGCAAACGTTGTTTTGCCCTCAATGAATTTTTATTTTAGTTAGAATCTGTATATACCTATATAAAATGTGTGACGAAGATCTCCAGATAATAAAATGAGAGCTTCACCAAAAAATCTTTCATTGCCTTTCAAATCTTTTATCAAATCAAATCACAATGTTTGTGAGCCATGGTACATTCATCCCAAATAAAAATACTGCATTTTTGCAGAACTTTTGCCATACCGGAATGTTTTTTGATATTACAGACGGCATTCTCATTTTTTTGTACGTTTAACGGTGATTTGAGTGCTGAATGAGCTGTGCGGCCACCATGCAATAATGTAGCGGCTTTTTCCTTCTTTTTCGTTAGAATATTTATATATAAAAACGTTTGTGAGTTTATTTATTAAAATTTATATAAATTTGACAACTCATTATTTTTCGAACGACAGCGCCATCTACCGGGTCCAATAAAAAAAATGTTTCTAACATACATATATGTACATTCTTAGTTTCATTAAAATCACACCATAAATAAGAATATTCGAAATAACTTTACCCAGCGCCACCTATCGGGTCCATTTATACATACAAAAATTTCTTATGACGAAACATACGTTCATTCTGAATTGCAGTCAAATCGCGCTGAAAGTAAAAATTTTTGTTTTTAACTTGACCCCAACGCCAGCTAGAGGGTTAAAACTAAAAAAAAAACACAGAAGAGCTCGAACCGAACCTATGCTGGAAATCCTACCTCGACAGCTCTTATGGTTCCGGAGATCATTCGTTACAATCGAATGCATCAACGTTTTTATATATACGCCACGCCCCTTTGCCCACTAACAACTTTATATAGCTAAGGTCTTATTATTTCGCAAAAATATCCTTTTGTGAAAATTTCATGACGATCCTTCCAGTAGTTTAGAAGATATTACGATTTTTTATTTTTCTAAAAAGGGGCGTGGTCCCGCCCACTTTTCTTCTTGTATGTATTTCTATTCATGCTAATACCATATGTACCAAATATGACTGCTGTAGGTAAAAAAATTCCCGTGATATGACTTTTTCAAATTTTTGGTTATATGGGCGTGGCACCGCCCCTTTGTCCAATCAAAAATTTATATAGCATATTATTCCTTCCAGAGTCACAGTAACACGCTCTGAAAATTTCAGGAAGATCGGTTCTTTGGTTTGGCCTCCTATAAAGCACAAACAAACACACATTCATATTTATATATATATAGTAGATAGATTGAAAGCAGATTAATTATGATTTAAGATAAAATGGGGCGAAAAAGGGGGACTTGGTAATAAAAAAATGTATGGCTACCTTACCTGTAGATAAAAAGTGTATAAAACTTTAGATAAATACATATTACAAAAAAATTATTTTGTATAGCAAACATTGTTAGTGGTATAAGTAAAAAAAAGGGGGCGGTGAAATGGGCGTGGTTCATAGTTATATGGCGACGTTAACAGTATTAAGAGCAATATACTACCAAATAAAAAAATCCGTTGGAAGGAACAAATTTGTACAGAGAAAAAAAAGTTTAAAACTTTCAAACAAAATTTGGCGTGAAAAGGGGCGTGAAAGGGGGCGTGGCGTAAGAAATGTTTATTTCTACCTCGCCTGGAGTATAATGTGTATACAATTTGAAGTAAATCTGTTAAAAACTATATGGGAGCAATTACATAATTTTAAAAAAGTGGGCGTAAAAGTGGGCGTGGTCAAAAAAAAGTACCCTATTAATCATGCCAGAGTCCCAGTTAAATGCTGTGAAAATTTCAGGAAGATCGGTCCAGAGGTTTGGTCTCCTATAAGGTACACACAAACAAACAAACAAAAAAACAAACACACATTCAATTTTATATATATAGATATGTACATTATTTGTATTATTTAATAAGTGTATGTATTTAAATATTACACACAAAAAATACAACATCAAACGTTACTTTTGTGTTTTTCTCTTTAAATAAATTAATACATAAATTTTTTTGCTAAATTTACATTTGGGCAATTCACAACAGGTGTTGTATATTGTATGTTGTATTGAAATACACAATACAATCATTTGTTGTGAACACTCAGTTGTATTTTCATATTGTAAAACGCTTTCTTTAGTAATTTTCGATCCAACGAGGAAAGATCGCTTCGTCTCTTCTGCTATTTTGTATAAGAGAAAACACTTGTCAGTGTTTGCTTTTTGGTCGTGAGATATACCCTGGAGTTTTAGTTACGTACCTCTTGCATTTTAATTTATAATGAAAAAAAAAAATGTTAAATGTTTTGGTTGGTACTGAAAGAGAAAATACATACTAAAAATATAAACATTACTTTTTATATAAATAAACTTATCGATGTATTTGCGTTATTTGCATTATTAGCCATATTTTATTTTATAATTATTTATGCTGATAATATTCTATGTATTTGTTTTTTCTTTTTCATAAAAACTGGCATTCACTTGGAACTGATATGTTATGATACAATATACAACATTTACTAAACATAGCAAATGAAGTTGGATCGTGTATCAGATTTTTCAGTGAAAATTACCAACAACAATTTTACACTATTGTAAAGTGATACACGATACAACAGATACAACGATACATTACCCATTGTGAATTGCCCAATTGTTTTTTTTATTAACAACTAGGTATTTTAGCATTATTTGATTTAGATGTTGGTGAATTTTTACTCCCTTTATATTAACTCGTAGTGTCTGCTTGTCGAAAAAATGTTGGATCGATTTTAACCACTTTCCCATGACCCAATCGATCTGAAATTTTGCAGGCAGGCTTGTGGCAATGACAGAAATGATCTAACATATTTTTTTAGTGATGGAAACTTTTAAATTTTTCTACCAGAGTTGATAAAAAAATGTACAAAGGGTTTGTTTTTGTTATATTATTACCATAACGACCACAAAAACAACAAGTCCAGCTATGAAAACAATGCAACATTTAGAATAACAACAAGAACAATATAGAAATATCATGTTTTTCATTTTTTTTTTAATTTTTCAGAGATTTCCCTGGACCTGTTCCACCGATTTTAATGATTTTTGAAGTAGAAATCTTTCCATGAATTTGGTGAATCATTCTCACTAAAAATGATCACTGTAGCTGCACTATTGAGGGCGTGATCGTGACAAGAACAACATAGAAAATTATTTTTTTTCAAGACTTTTTTAGTTCTTCATTCAAATCTTCTAAATCCCTAATCGACCGATTTGGACGATTTTAAATAGCAAACTTCTCAGGATGTTAGTGAATCATTTTTATGTCAACGAGTACCCTAGCTGCCGGATTGATGCCGTCATCGTGATTTCCACAGACGGACATCGCTATATCAACTCCGGTTGTTATAAGGATCACAAATATATAAATTTTATGGGGTCCAAAATTTTTTTTCTAATTATTACAAACGGAATGACAAACTTATATATACCCTCTACACACTGGAGTGGAGGGTATAACAACTCTGCAACAGCAACAATGACAGTCATATGTTTTTCAAATAGGAAAAAACTGTTTATGTGTTAGTTTCGGTCATTCCCCAGTATGCATTGAAATATTATTTCTCCAATGTTGGAGAAAAGTTAAGTTCTTAAATTGATGTCAAATGTAATTCTCAACTTGGGTTGAACAATTTTTCTCCTTGTTTGCTTTCAACTTGACATCAAGTTGAGACTTAACATTTTTTCCAATCTTTGAGAAACATTTTTACTCTCAATTGGATATCCAACACTTTTCTCCACTTGAGACCAAACATTTTTTCAACTTGAATACGACTTGTGTTAAGTCTGAGATATTATTTAAATATGTCATAAATAATAAATTAAATTAAAAAATGCCAAAAAAGTACAAATAAATCATTGATATATTTTTAATTATTTCTGCTTTTTGTCGAATTTTTCAAAAAATGTACAACTAATTAATTAATTTATTTTTAATTCTAGATTTTAAAAAATGTACATAATATGTACATTTAATGTTAAATATGTACATAGTAATGTTAAATATATAATGAAATTAAATTGAAACATTAAAAAAAGTACATTGTTTTCATTTCTAAAATTAGTATAATATTTTTTAATATGGCAATTCCGTACCTTCCATTTGATACCGATTGGAAATATTTCTTTGCTATCAAGTTGAGAATCACAAATTTCTCAATTTGATAACTATGAAAATCGCCATATAAAAAATGTGCCTTTTAAGTTGAGAAGACTATATTCGAACTATTGAGGGCATTTGAGAATTAACGTTGGAGATTTGAGAAATGTATTTGATCTCAAATGCACCTCAAGTTGATAGCAAACAAAAATGTTTATTGGGACATTTATTGTAGGGTCGTTTGCACACACACAAAAAATAGAAAATAAATTGTCAATAAGCAAAGCAAGTGGCTTCGAAATTCGATGATGCCAGTTAATCATCTTTTGTTCACGCGGAATTTATAATTGGAGGAATTTTTTCTCGAGAAATGTATTTTCCGTGAGAAAGAAATTCCTTGAGAATATTCATAATTGGGATGAATAAATTTTAATTGGAACTTTTTAGTCAGAATAAATCATAATTCTAGTTAGATATTGGTTAATATTTAATTAGAAAAAATATTGTGGTGGCATCTACGCAATTATTGAGGCAGTCACGGAAAAATTAAATGCAAGTCTGTTTTTTTTAATATAACAAAAATGGATTTTCCCTTTAACAAAATATGGCAGAATTCTTTATAAATGAAATGCAAAATGGAAAATCAATTTTGTGCTAATTCTTAACAAAATTAATAAAATATATTTATATGTATTATTATATTTATTAATATTTGTAATTTTATTTGACACAATTTCACACACATTTTTACAGATCAACTGTTTTAATTACAAAAAATATTGTGGTGGCATCTACGCAATTATTGAGGCAGTCACGGAAAAATTAAATGCAAGTCTGTTTTTTTTAATATAACAAAAATGGATTTTCCCTTTAACAAAATATGGCAGAATTCTTTATAAATGAAATGCAAAATGGAAAATCAATTTTGTGCTAATTCTTAACAAAATTAATAAAATATATATATATGTATTATTATATTTATTAATATTTGTAATTTTATTTGACACAATTTCACACACAGTTTTACAGATCAACTGTTTTCAACTGATTTAGAAGTTTTCTGTTTTTGAAACAGTAGTGCCAATTTGTAACATTTTGTGATGTAATGAAAATCGCAGAATAATAAGTTAATACACAATAAAAAATATTAAATTTTTAAGTTTTATATACATATTGCAATAAAAAAAACTTTGGTAAATTTACATTGAAGATGGTCAGAAATGAATGAGAAAAAATATATAGGCATTTTAGAAAAGCACATTTAATATTAAACTTTATGCACAAAATATATGGGTTTTTGTTGTTTCGAATTTAACTGTGGCTCTAAGTGAAAAGTTTTAGACCGATCGTATATTACATCTTGAGGATCCTCACCTAATATTTTCAAATATTTTAAATTCTTTTTAACTCATTTAACCTCATTACGAAAATAGTAAAACAGTAAATATGGAAAATCCACGCACCTCAAAAAATTGTTTTCTATGAAATAAATTAAAGACATTTCATATTATACAATTTTCTTTCAAAAATGTATCTATTATTGCAAATTTGAAATTTGACATATAGTATTTGTACATATATTTGTATAGATTTCGCAGTATGAAAAGAACTATTATTTCTTTATTTAGAATATATGTAAGTATTGCTCGCAAAAAAATGCAACATCATGAATGAAACACATAGACGACTGCTGGCAGCAGCATTTGTAGTCGTATAGTCAGCTACTTGATTTTTCTGAATACGACAGCAACATATAATACAAATGCATTTTTATTTAAATATACAATTACTTTTACTTATTTAAAATGCATTAGTACAACGTAAAAATAAATAAATTAGTTTAACGCCTTTTGATTATTAATGGAATTATAGCCTTTCATTTTGCGATTTTTTTTTTAAACAAAATAAAATATTTCATAGCAATAACTTCTTTTACATATTTTGTTATATTGTCAACACTATTTTTGTTTTGTAGCCAACAAAACACACTTGCAGTTTTTTTTTCTATTTGAAGAACATATGACTGCCATTGTTGATGTTGTAGAGTTGTTTTTTTTTTGATTTTGTTTCGTTAACTCTTTTGTATTAAAGCACCTCCAATATATGTATCCATTTTAGTTTGCAAATTCAGTATATTTATAATTAATTACATACAGCAAAAAATAATAGAAACAATTTTATCAGTTATGCTTACGAAACTATATAAATAGACTTGAAGTTGGCTGCAAAAGCAGTAGCCTGTGTAAAGAACAAGTTAGCGACATGTAACTGTTACGTAACGTGTCAGCCTTTTTTTCACATGAAAAGTATTGGAACGTTCCGGTTACGTTCGGTAACTGTTTTAAATGATTTTCATGTAAAAAAAAAACAACTGACTCGTTACGGTTACGGTTAGAAAACAGTGACCTTTTATATGTATTATAATGCTATGAATGCATTTATCTTTATTTTATTTTATTTATATATTCTTTTTTTTTGTATTGTATATTATTTTTTTTTTATTATTATTACTATTTCATTTAATTATTTTTTTCTTTAAATAAATTAATACATAAAAATTTGTTTTTTAAATTATTGGTGAACTTTTACTCCCTTTATTTACTGCCTTTATATTAACTGGTAGTGTCTGCTTGTCGACAAAATTTTGGATCGATTTTTAGCCCCTTTCCCGTGAGCCAATCGATCTGAAATTTTGCATGCAGGCTCGTGGCAATGACAGAAATGATCTAACAAATTTTTTTAGTGATGCCAAAACAATGGAAACTTTTAAAATTTTCTACCAGAGTTCACAAAAAAATGTACAAATGGTTTGTTTTTATTATATTATTACCACAACGACCACAAAAACAACAAGTCCAGCTATGACAACAATGCAACATTTAGAATAACAACAGGAACAATATGGAAACATCATGTTTTTCATTTTTTTTTTTAATTTTTCATAGATTTACCTGGACCTGTTCCACCGATTTTAATGATTTTTGAAGTAGAAATCTTCCCATGAATTTGGTGAATCATTCTCACTAAAAATTATCACCCTAGCTATCCTATTGAGGGCGTGATCGTGACAAGAACAACATAGAAAATTATATTTTTTCAAGACTTTTTTTAGTTCTTCATTCAAATCTCGGGCCCTAATCGACCGATTTGGACGATTTTAAATAGCAAACTTTTCAGGATGTTAAGAATCATTTTTTATGCCAACGAGCACCCTAGCTACCCGATTGATGCCGTCATCGTGATTTCCACAGACGGACAGACGGACATCGCTAAATCAACTCCGGTTGTTATAAGGATCACAAATATATATATTTTATGGGGTCCAAATTTTTTTTTCTAATTATTACAAACGGAATGACAAACTTATATATACCCTCTGCACACTGGAATGGAGGGTATAAAAATGCCAAAAAAGTACAAATAAATCATTGATATATTTTTAATTATTTCTGCTTTTTGTCGAATTTTTCAAAAAATGTACAACTAATTAATTCATTTATTTTTAATTCTAGATTTTAAAAAATGTACATAATATGTACATTTAATGTTAAATATGTACATAGTAATGTTAAATATATAATGAAATTAAATTGAAGCATTAAAAAAAGTACATTGTTTTCATTTCTAAAATTAGTATAATATTTTTTAATATGGCAATTCCGTACCTTCCATTTGATACCGATTGGAAATATTTCTTTGCTATCAAGTTGAGAATCACAAATTTCTCAATTTGATAACTATGAAAATCGCCATATAAAAAATGTGCCTTTTAAGTTGAGAAGACTATATTCGAACTATTGAGGGCATTTGAGAATTAACGTTGGAGATTTGAGAAATGTATTTGATCTCAAATGCACCTCAAGTTGATAGCAAACAAAAATGTTTATTGGGACACTTATTGTAGGGTCGTTTGCACACACACAAAAAATAGAAAATAAATTGTCAATAAGCAAAGCAAGTGGCTTCGAAATTCGATGATGCCAGTTAATCATTTTTTGTTCACGCGGAATTTATAATTGGAGGAATTTTTTCTCGAGAAATGTATTTTCCGTGAGAAAGAAATTCCTTGAGAATATTCATAATTGGGATGAATAACTTTTAATTGGAACTTTTTAGTCATAATAAATCATAATTCTAGTTAGATATTGGTTAATATTTAATTAGAAAAAATATTGTGGTGGCATCTACGCAATTATTGAGGCAGTCACGGAAAAATTAAATGCAAGTCTGTTTTTTTAATATAACAAAAATGGATTTTCCCTTTAACAAAATATGGCAGAATTCTTTATAAATGAAATGCAAAATGGAAAATCAATTTTGTGCTAATTCTTAACAAAATTAATAAAATATATATATATGTATTATTATATTTATTAATATTTGTAATTTTATTTGACACAATTTCACACACAGTTTTGCAGATCAACTGATTTAGAAGTTTTCTGTTTTTGAAACAGTAGTGCCAATTTGTAACATTTTGTGATGTAATGAAAATCGCAGAATAATAAGTTAATACACAATAAAAAATATTAAATTTTTAAGTTTTATATACATATTGCAATAAAAAAACTTTGGTAAATTTACATTGAAGATGGTCAGAAATGAATGAGAAAAAATATATAGGCATTTTAGAAAAGCACATTTAATATTAAACTTTATGCACAAAATATATGGGTTTTTGTTGTTTCGAATTTAACTGTGGCTCTAAGTGAAAAGTTTTAGACCGATCGTATATTACATCTTGAGGATCCTCACCTAATATTTTCAAATATTTTAAATTCTTTTTAACTCATTTAACCTCATTACGAAAATAGTAAAACAGTAAATATGGAAAATCCACGCACCTCAAAAAATTGTTTTCTATGAAATAAATTAAAGACATTTCATATTATACAATTTTCTTTCAAAAATGTATCAATTATTGCAAATTTGAAATTTGACATATAGTATTTGTACATATATTTGTATAGATTTCGCAGTATGAAAAGAACTATTATTTCTTTATTTAGAATATATGTAAGTATTGCTCGCAAAAAAATGCAACATCATGAATGAAACACATAGACGACTGCTGGCAGCAGCATTTGTAGTCGTATAGTCAGCTACTTGATTTTTCTGAATACGACAGCAACTTATAATACTTTTACTTATTTAAAATGCATTAGTACAACGTAAAAATAAATAAATTAGTTTAACGCCTTTTGATTATTAATGGAATTATAGCCTTTCATTTTGCGATTTTTTTTTAAACAAAATAAAATATTTCATAGCAATAACTTCTTTTACATATTTTGTTATATTGTCAACACTATTTTTGTTTTGTAGCCAACAAAACACACTTGCAGTTTTTTTTTTCTATTTGAAGAACATATGACTGCCATTGTTGATGTTGTAGAGTTGTTTTTTTTTTTTTTGATTTTGTTTCGTTAACTCTTTTGTATTAAAGCACCTCCAATATATGTATCCATTTTAGTTTGCAAATTCAGTATATTTATAATTTATTACTTACAGCAAAAAATAATAGAAACAATTTTATCAGTTATGCTTACGAAACTATATAAATAGACTTGAAGTTGGCTGCAAAAGCAGTAGCCTGTGTAAAGAACAAGTTAGCGACATGTAACTGTTACGTAACGTGTCAGCCTTTTTTTCACATGAAAAGTATTGGAACGTTCCGGTTACGTTCGGTAACTGTTTTAAATGATTTTCATGTAAAAAAAAACAACTGACTCGTTACGGTTACGGTTAGAAAACATTGACCTTGTATATGTATTATAATGCTATGAATGCATTTATCTTTATTTTATTTTATTTATATATTCTTTTTTTTTGTATTGTATATTATTTTTTTTTTATTATTATTACTATTTCATTTAATTATTTTTTTCTTTAAATAAATTAATACATAAAAATTTGTTTTTTAAATTATTGGTGAACTTTTACTCCCTTTATTTACTGCCTTTATATTAACTGGTAGTGTCTGCTTGTCGACAAAATTTTGGATCGATTTTTAGCCCCTTTCCCGTGAGCCAATCGATCTGAAATTTTGCATGCAGGCTCGTGGCAATGACAGAAATGATCTAACAAATTTTTTTAGTGATGCCAAAACAATGGAAACTTTTAAAATTTTCTACCAGAGTTCACAAAAAAATGTACAAAGGGTTTGTTTTTATTATATTATTACCACAACGACCACAAAAACAACAAGTCCAGCTATGACAACAATGCAACATTTAGAATAACAACAGGAACAATATGGAAACATGTTTTTCATTTTTTTTTTAATTTTTCATAGATTTACCTGTTCCACCGATTTTAATGATTTTTGAAGTAGAAATCTTCCCATGAATTTGGTGAATCATTCTCACTAAAAATTATCACCCTAGCTATCCTATTGAGGGCGTGATCGTGACAAGAACAACATAGAAAATTATATTTTTTCAAGACTTTTTTTAGTTCTTCATTCAAATCTCGGGCCCTAATCGACCGATTTGGACGATTTTAAATAGCAAACTTTTCAGGATGTTAATGAATCATTTTTTATGCCAACGAGCACCCTAGCTACCCGATTGATGCCGTCATCGTGATTTCCACAGACGGACAGACGGACAGACGGACAGACGGACATCGCTAAATCAACTCCGGTTGTTATAAGGATCACAAATATATATATTTTATGGGGTCCAAATTTTTTTTCTAATTATTACAAACGGAATGACAAACTTATATATACCCTCTGCACACTGGAGTGGAGGGTATAAAAACAAAAATTTTGTGCAGTTATAGGCAAAGTGCACTTATAAACAAGTAAGAATATTAAATTCGGCTGTGCCGAATCTTTGATTCCCTCCACCTCGGGTTGAGTCTTGATAATAAATGTAAATGAAAAAGTAAACAATTTGTTAAACTTAATACCAAATTATTTCAGCAAACTCTTTGGGTTGGTTTTCGTCTTTTCTATTATTTCGGATTTATTTCGGTGTTTGCTTTTTGGCCATCGTGGTTGCTGATCGGCATGCATTTAGGTTATATACCTATATGCTTGCGTTTCCGGTTATATGACATAACTTCTCGTTTAATTTAGCTTTTGCCAATTAAATAGCTCGCTCTAACCTCCATTGCAAAGGTAATGGTTGTGTAGGGTGGCTATATGCACTAAATCGTGCTAATTGGAGATGGCTGTATAGTTTCTTTTAACTGGCCAAATATTTCTTCATTGCGGCCACATAGGTCGGATGGAGTAACAAAATAATAACCAAAAAAAACTCTTTAAATTTTTTTATTAAAATATTGCCATATTTGGAAAACATAGAGAATAAATTTATAATAATAAATATTCAAATAAGGGATGCCAAACGCAAAAATCCAAATGTCCCAAACATTTTAAATAAAATAATTTGTTCTCTTTATTTTCTGAAAAACTTCAAATTTTCATCCAAAAAAAATTGTGAAAATTTATATATAAAAAATAACATTCTCATCAAATTGCGTTTATTTATGTAACAGTTTTTATGTTCGCAATTCTTAAATATCATTTGACGTTTTTTAAAATTCATTGAATTTAAATTAATGTTTTCTGTAGTGTGATTCTGTAAATATCAACGATCCGACAATCGCAAAATATATCAACAGCTATTGTTGTTTGCACTAAGGATTAAGTGATTCACTAAGTACATACATCTTAACGACAGTCGACAAATCTATTATTCTATTCATTTAAATTGTAAACGAGTGGCATCTCTGTCAAAATAAGCGAAAAACACAAAGAAGAATAGAAAAAACAAATTACTTCGTGTTTGACACGATGATTTTATGTTTATGTTTAATATCTTTATTTTTTTACTAATATTTCTGTGTATTTATTTGAATATGAAATAATGAATTGAATATGCTATTTAATTTTTTTATTTATATAAAAAGTTTTTTAATTAAAGCAAAATATTTTCACTATTTTATGATTTTTATTTATGTATGACGACATTTCAACCTAAAAATTTAAGTTTTTATCGATTGAATAAACAACACAAAAATGGTTGTCGTTTACATAACAACAACAGCTGACTTTAACAATAGCGAATATCGTTTAAAAATTTTACTGATAATTTTGCGATTTTCTTTTTTTAACAATTCGACTATCGTTAAAAGAAGTTACTGAATCGCGATACTGAAAAGCTATTAATTTTTCCTGAATGTCAATATTTTTTTTTAAATGTAAAAATTTTTTAAATGTAAACATATTTGGTGTTTTTTTTTTTTAATTTCAATTTGTGTTTAACGAATAAAATTTATATATTAAAGATGCAATTGATGTCTTCTAAATTTAAAATTATAATTTCCGACGTTTTGATATGATTTTCTGAAATTCAATTAATTGCAATTTATAATTGGAAATTTTTAATTCCAGTTTTTAGAATTGATAGTTTTTAGAATTGATATTTTCTTAAATTTAAAAAGTGCAATTTTGTATTTATGTGAATAATAATGCTTTAGTAATTATAAACAATTTTTAAAAATTAGATGTAATCGCAATCAGATATTTTTTAGGTAAAGCAGAATAATAATTCTATATAACTATGTAGAATTGTTTTGAAAGCAAAAAACTCATTGATGAACTCGGTAACTCTATTTTGTAAAGACAACAAAAAGTTAATATGCCAAAATTATGTTCATATTTGTAAAAGAATAATGAAAATACGTATTAAATAAAAGACCAGCCCGTGTATACTCTTAACATTGTTCTGTATGATATCCAGTTGAAAATATTAACATTCGTGTTAAAATAGAAATAACTACTGCAAAGCTAATTAGAACAAACAAAAATTGTGGCGCCATCTACTGTGGCATAGTCACGCTGAGCAAAATGAAGTGACGCTCTGTTAATGCAAAAGAAATGTATTTTCCCCACAACACAACAAAATATTGCAGAATTTTATGTAAATAAAATAATATACCGACTTATTTCTAACATGCAGTTGTTATGGATATACATACATATATAATATATGTATATTATTTGTATTATTTAATATGTTTATATAAATTTATAAATAAATTTATACAAAATTTTTTTTGCTATATTCACATTATTTTTTTTTTTATTAACAACTAGGTATTTTAGCATTATTTGCTTAAGATGTTGGTGAATTTTTACTCCCTTTATATTAACTCGTAGTGTCTGCTTGTCGAAAAAATTTTGGATCGATTTTAACCAATTTCCCGTGAGCCATTCGGTCTGAAATTTTGCAGGCAGGCTCGTGGTAATAACAGAAATGATCTAACAAATTTTTAGAGTGATGCCAAAACAATGGAAACTTTTAAATTTTTCTACCAGAGTTAATAAAAAAATATACAAAGGGTTAGTTTTTATTATATTATTACCACAACGACCACAAAAACAACAAGTCCAGCTATGACAACAACACAACATTTGGAATAACAACCAGAACAAAATAGAAACATCATATTTTTAATTTTTTTTTAATTTTTCAGAGATTTCCCTGGACCTGTTGCACCAATTTTAATGACTTTTGAAATAGATATCTTCCCATGAATTTGGTGAATCATTCTCACTAAAAATGATCACCGTAGCTGCACTATTCAGGTCGTGATCGTGACAAGAACAACATAGAAAATTATATTTTTTCAAGACTTTTTTTAGTTCTTCATTCAAATCTCGGGCCCTAATCGACCGATTTGGACGATTTTAAATAGCAAACTTTTCAGGATGTTATTGAATCAGTTTTTATGTCAACGAGCGCCCTAGCTGCCCGATTGATGCCGTCATCGTGATTTCCACAGACGGACAGACGGACATCGCTATATCAACTCTGGTTGTTATAAGGATCACAAATATATATATTTTATGGGGTCCAAAATTTTTTTTCTAATTATTACAAATGGAATGACTAACTTATATATACCCTCTGCACACTGGAGTGGAGGGTATAAAAAGGCAGCTATATCAAAACTACTGTATTTCCAAGCTAAACTGAGAACAGGAAAATTAATAATGAGTATCAATTTAAGCATGGAAATTCTTATGTGAGTTTACTTTTTATAATATCAAATTTGTTATTATCGCAAATTTTTTCAAAGAAAATTGCAAAATGTGATATTGTTTTTATGAATTTATAAAATTTAAAAAAAATTAATCTTTGACTATCGTTTATAAATTAATATAAAAATATTAGCAATTTTCTCACAAATACATATGTAGATCATTTTCGTCCTCAAATAAAGTGTTGCAAGCGATATCCTAACAAATATATATGTCATGTCAATATAATTATAATATAATTTTTTTTTGAATTAGGTAATTTTATAAAATGTTTAGTGGCTGCAATGCGGTGAAATAAATTCATTATTTTTCGCACAGAAAATGGTTTACATTCTGAAAGAAAGGCAAAAATAAAATTAAGTTATCGGTTTTTATTGAATCTTTGGGACAATTTTGTTTTTCGACATTATCTGAATCAGATGTGCTGTTGGGTATTAAATGTTTATAGAATATTTGTGGGTCAGATTCAGATGGCTTATCACTATACTTTGTATAGATGTGTAACTTCTATTTATAAACCTATTAAATTAATATTTATTACGTCGTTAAAGCCTGATATATTTCTGAATGCAAGGAAATATACTTCAGTCACTCCAGTTTTGAAGTCGGGTAATAAAAGTACTATTGAACATTATAGTTCTCTCTCCAAATTGGCGACAATTTCTAAAATCTTTAAGCATATTATCTTTTCTAAGTTTAAATTTGCTACCTCTTTTTGATAAATTGATGAACAATATGGATTTTTATATTGTAGATATACTGTTACGAATTTAACTATATTTTCTGATTGCAAGTTGGTGCACTATATCCTGATTTCTCAAAATCTTTTCATAAAATATCACATAAGATTTTCGTTCTAATATTTTAAAATGAATTTTGTCTTATTTAAGCAGATTTCGTTTTGTTAATATAGACGGTAGCCCTGAAGCTACATCAGGATTCCCACAGTACAATGTGTTAGATTGATCCTTTATATTTTGTTCTTTATGTTAAATGATATACAGTTTTGTTTCAAAAATTTAAAATTTTAATTATATGTGGATGATTTAGAGGTATATACTCCTACCTGTACCCGAATTTCGGCAAATGCTCTTTCAAAGCTAGTAATTTTATCATCTATCAAATAATATCATATTGCATGACTGTAACAATTACAGCAATGCTTTACAAAGAATTAACGAAATTCTTGACTAACGTTTTGTTTTGATTTGAATTATATGCTCTTTCAGCATTTGTTAATAAACAGCTGCCAGTTTAATGGCCCTTACAATTGTTTTAGTGACCCTTCAGTTGTGTGGAGTCCTTTTTATAAAAGACAAATTAAAAGAAAATACCTATACCATTGCAGTGTGTTTGACTAGTCTTAGTTACCATGCCTTCTGCATGTAACTAAATACTCACATTCTGTTGAGTTATTTGTCCACACGCACTATAGCTGGTTCACCTGTAAACCGCTGAGCCAGCTAAGTCCCACGGTTAGCTTTAACTAGATATACGTGTGAATGTGTGAATGTATGTTGTATTTGTAGGTAGCTTTAAGTTGAATAAATAACTAAACAGTCAGTTGTGAGTGAGCAATGAAAAGGTGAGTTTGACTTAAATCAAGATATGGTAGATACTTTATATGGCGAAAGTAGACAATTATATTTATATTTGTTATCAAAAATAAATACATGTTTTTAACACAAAAAAAAACCAAAAAGTGACTGTTTAATGTTGTGAAACAATTATAAAATCAATTATTTATAATTTGGTGTCAAAAGAAGTAATGAAGTTTAGACGAAAAAAAAAGAATAATGTGAAATTGAAGAAAAGAAGATAAATCTGTAGTTTCTATTTAATACTGTAAACACAACATGACATTAAAACAAAAAAATATTCCGTTCATAAAAATTAAAAGCTTCGAAAACTAAATCAATAATACAAGCTATACCGATTCCACAATAAATAAAAGTAATTTACTAAGATACCAATGAAAAAAACATTCCACGAAACCAACAATTTGTTCACATCGTCACAACGAATTATGCATCCTAAGATTGGATAATAACCATTAATGTTAACACTACCACCACTGCCGTTTTTCGAACTTATGCCGGTAGATATATGTGTATGTAGATATGGTAATGAGTGTTGAATTTAAATTATACTTTTTTAAATTTATAGAGTAGCAGCTGGTCGTTACTAACCTTCATATATTTCCCCATATATTTCTACTAATTCGTCTAAATGAATAAGAATTGAGTGAATATTTATTTTGAACTTGGTTGTAGTACTGCGTGAATTTGAGTGCTCATTGAGTTTGAAGGGTGTAAATATTTGTAATGATTTCCATAATTAAACACATAATTGCCTTAAATTTCTCATGAATGTGGATTATATTACGAACACACATTACAAAGCCATGCAAAAATATTGCAGCGTTCGCAGCGTCACGAGCATCAAAAATCAACTAACAGCAGCTACAGCATCAACAGCAGGAACCCCATCAGCGGCAGCAACATTTAAAATAGTGAGTTATCTTAAGTTTCATAAACACACACAATTTATAATCATTTCATAAAACAATTTCTTTGCAACATTAACAAGTTCGTTTCATTATAATTTTTATATAATATACTAGCAGTAACCCGATGCGCTTCGCTACACCATTCGTAACGAAATAAAAAGCAGGCAATACGTTTTGAAGAAAACTATTGTTTTGTATCGGAGGTGCCAGGCCCATTAGTCTGATTCCGCCCATTTTTTGGGCAACTACTCACATTAATAGCTTATGAACTCAAACAAAGTCGCTAGACGTTCATTATTATAGTACTCCAATTATGTTATATTAAATACTTACTTTGTATGGGAGGTACCACGCCCACCGGTTGAATCTCGCCCATTTCTTTATGGGGCTACTAACATTAATATCTAATGAACTCAGACAAAGTTCCAAGGCTTTCACTATTAGAGTACTTCAGATATATGACATTATATATTTACTTTGTATGGGAGGTACCATGCCCTCTGATTGGATTCCGCCCATTTTTTCGAGTAGTAACGTTGATAACTTATGAACTCACACAAAGTCTCAACACTTTATCTATAAGAATACCATAGATATATGACATGAAATATTTAGTTTGTAATGTGGGTGCCACGCCCATTGGTCCGAAGCCGCCCATTTTTTCTCCACAACTCTTCGAATTATTTTAATATGCACATGTGCATAGTTTCAGAAATCTTGCTATCATAGTACTCCAGATATTATATGTTAAAATTAGATGTTAAAAATTTACTTTGTATGGGAGGTGCCACGCCCACTGGTCCGATCCCGCCAATTTTTTATGGGACTACTCACATTAATAACTCATGAACTCAGACAAAGTTCCAAGGCTTTCATTATTACAGTACTTCAGCTATATGACGTTATATATTTACTTTGTATGCGAGTTACCACGCCCACTGATCGGACTCCGCCCATTTTTTTTTCGAGTACTAACGTTGATAACTTATGTACTCACACAAAGTCTCAAGACTTTATCTATTACAGTACTCTAGATATATGACATTTACTTTGTATGATGGGTACCACGCCCATTGGTCCAATCACGCCCATTTTTCCGCACTTTTCGAATTATTTAAATATGTACATGTACATAGTTTCAGAACTCTTGCTGTCGTAGTACTCCAGATATTATATGTTAAAATTAGATATTAAAAATTCACTTTGTATGGGAGGTGCCACGCCCACTTGAAAAATCAAAAAAATATATAGCCTATTTTTCCTTCCGGATTGGCAGTTACCTACTGTAAAAATTTCAAGACGATCGGTCCAGTGGTGTAGTCTCCTATAAACCACAAACAAACAAACAAACAAACATACACAACTCCATTTTTATATATAAGATATATGAAATATAGTGTTTTATTGATAATGATGCTAATTTTTGTCTCCAATCTAACTTTTCCTTTATTTAAATATTAATTGTGAATTGTGTTATATAAAAAAACTGTAATTTTGGCTTGTTAATTTGGTGCTTTCCGATGAATTCAAATTAATTAAACTGGATTATTAAATGTTAAATATCCTTAAACAAAAATTACCCTCTAATTTTATGAAGACTTAAAATATATATAAAACTAATTATTTGAAAAATATAAATTCATCTATAAAATCAAGAGAAAAATAAATATATGCGTACTTAAAATTAAGAATAACGTTACAAATCAAATAGAAACCATAATTTCGGTATTAATAAAAATTAAAACTAAATATAAAATATTAAATTAGAATTTTAAATACAGATATGGAAAGTCAGGAGTCGAAAAGAGTAGAAAACACTGGGGAGGTAATAAATGAAATAATAACAGTACCCCAAGAAAACAGATTAAACATGCTAGAGTATTTAGTATTGGTCATAACAATAGTGGTAGTACCAGAATTTTTATGGAGAATACTCTCAGCATACAAGGAGTGTCTAAAGAAAAGATGTCAATCATCGGCAAGAATAGCCGAGATAAAGAAAAATGGCAGGAAAATATTTTATTTTAATCTCACTCGTACCAATGGTACAATATTATATACATTTATTTTCTTTTTAGGTTCTATTAACCATTACAATTGAGGTGACTATCATAAAAGAATTTTTTTTTCTCAGTTTGAATAGTTAGGCATAGAATTTTTAAAAATTTTTTTTTTCCTTTTTATATATGGACTGGCCAAAGATTTTGGGCCAGTATAGGAATCTTAGAGAAGAATTCGACAAATCATACAAGTGTCTAAATACAGACAGACCGGCTATGGAGGATACTGTCGAAAGACATATAAGAAACCTCTCCTTGCGGCTAGAAGAGATAAGGGTCGTACTAAATGTCCATTACGAACGACTTACAGCCGAAGGGTTCTTCTTTGACGTACGGAGTAGACTTATCGCAGTAGCGGCAAGAAGAGGCATAGAGGTAAAGCTGCCTCTAACACTTCATGAGCGAGTGTCCTTAGAATGTTGGATCAGGAAATAGACACTGATAGAGAACCAGAGTTGTTAGAGGATAATATAGACAAAATCAGTACCCACAATTAATAATGGCGCAGACACCAGTACAATTTTTGAACATAGCCTCGAAGTTGTTACCCGATTTCGATGGCAAAGCAGAAAACTTGATGGCATTTCTGGATGCCATTGCATAGGTGGATTCAAGTCAAAACTAAAAGGGCAGTTAGTCTGGTCAAGACAAAACTAAAAGGGCCTGCCAGGAATATCTTGTCCACTGAGGCCACGGTACAAGAGGTGGTTGCAAAACTGAAAACTTCTGTAAAAGGAGAATCAGTTGATGTGTTATTAGCAAAGCTGATGAACATCAGGCAATCTGGCAAAAGTGAAAATGCCTACGTAAGGGAATTCGAAGACCTTACTAAGGCACTGGAAGGTGCCTACATCTCAGACGGTCTATCTACCGAAAGGACCAGCCAATACTCGACAAAATTGGCTGTAAAAGCCATTGTTAAAAATGCCCAGAATGACAGGGTTAGACTCTTTATTGAATCAGGACAGTTCGAAAATATGAATGAGCTGGTGGCTAAGTTCATCAGCAGCTGCACCGAGACATATGGACAGCCTAATACAGTTTTGTATACGAATAGCCGAGGGCAATGAAGTTCCAACTGGGGAAACAACCGCGGTAATTACCGTAGGAACTTCTCCAATAATTCGAATAACCGAGGTAGAGGAAATTACCAGGGTAATAGTAATGGACAATATAGGAATAATAGCAATCGTGGAACCAATAATGGACGAGGTTATAATAGTGTAAATATCAGGATGATCAATGATCAAAATGAGGTTCCGGAAAACGGGAACCAACCTCTGAGAGAATAATCAATAGAATATATAAGCTCAATCTCAGTCTAGGTGTATTTGTGAAACTTCACAACACAACAAACAAATTATTAACAGTGCTTGTAGATACAGGAGCAGATATACCACGCTTTATGAGCGTCTAGTATTCTATAGTTTTTTATATAGCTCGGTGTTTTGGCACTCAGACTAAGTTTTTGCTTATAAAAATTATTTGTAGAAACAGTTTCTATTTAAAGGGCGAATATGTCGCTATATGTGGTACAAAGTTTTGTTAAAGTCTCTTTGAATTGATCAGGCAAATTTTTGCTAAGTTTTTCCAGAACTTTTCACGATCTCTTCCCCGATTCTTTGGTCGTTCGTAAAATATCATTATTTGATAGGTCTTCCGTCATTATATTCATTGTACTCAGTACCGTATCATAGTCGTTACAGTTCAGTATTCCTACGTACGCGTTATTGCCTTGAACTATTGTATTTGCAATATATACGCCGTGTTGAATTTCCTGATTAGGAATCAATAATTCCTTATGCTCTGAGGCAATGTATATTTTCCGCACCACTTGTTATCTTACTGGTAGCATGAACGAATTATCGATACAAGTATTTTTATTGGTATCGCAAAATGTTGGAAATTGTGTGGTCATAAAACAAGCCAATCCTTACCTTCCATAAAGTCCAGAGTACAATTGAATTCTTTAAGAAAATCTATACCGATGATTCCATCGCATGGCTTGCGAAAATCATTGGTACTGCATGCAATTTATTCTTTATTAGTATGTTTTCAACTCTAAGGTCTATTTGCGTGCAGCCAATTGATTGGACCGTGCCTCGACCTGTACCGCTGAGGGTTGTTATTTCCCTTGAATTCAAGTGATACTGGTCTACGTGTTCAATTTTTAGCAGTGATACATCTCAGAGGTAAAGAAAACGTCGTCGCAGATGCACTATCAAGGATATCAATAGATGATTTGAAGGGAATGGAGAGAACCATCTCAAATATACTAAAGGTATCCACAAGGTCATCTACGAAACACACAAAGATTAACGAAAATCCCCTAAATCAGCAAAATAAAGTACAAACGGCCCAATGTATTCGAGGTCATATATTACACTGACGTCAGAAAACATTCAAAATAAAGAATGACTCCAACCCAATGCTATTTGAAGCGTGGGGGAAAAATTATCCAAAGGATATTGATAGACGACCTGTTTGTTAATGGGAAAATTGACCTACGACAATTCTTCACAATACTGGAAACATTGGCCGGCAAACATGGTATTGTCAAATTATAAATGGCACCCAGTGAACAAATTTTCGAATTTAAGTCCGTGGGCAATGAGAAATTGATAAATTTAAGAGCAGCGCTACTATCAAGGGTGACCAAGCTGAAAAAGAAGGGTGATATAATAAAAACTATTGAAAAATATCATGATGGCCCAATACAAGGAGGACATTGTGGTATTACACGGACATTAAATAAAATCAAAAGATATTTTTATTGGCCGGGAGTGATAAGAGACATAGCAAAATACGTCAAATCATGCCAGAAGTGTCAGAAGGCCAAGGCGACTCGGCATACGAGAACACCCATGACCCTGACGGAAACGCCTGCTAACTCTTTTGAAACTGTGTGATAGATACTATTGGTCAGTTAAATCGGACGTAAAAGGGTAATGAATACGCGGTGACACTTATATGTGATCTTACCAAGTATTTGGTCACAATACCAATACCTGACAAAAGCGCGAAGACCCTTGCAAAGGTTATATTCGAATCTCATATACTAATGTACGGTCCTATGATGACGATCATAACGGACATGGGTACGGAGTATAAAAATTCCTTAATTGATGACTTGTGTAAGTATCTCAAAATAGAGAATATAACATCCACAGCCTACCATCATCAGACCCTCAGTACTGTAGAACGCAGTCATCGAACGTTCAATGAGTACGTACGATCGTATTTATCTGTTAATAAGAATGACTGGGACGAATGGTTATTGTAGTTTACGTACTGTTTCAATTCAACCCCTTCCATGGTACATGGATATTGTCTATACGAATTGGTGTTCGGAAGAATGCCACATGGGTTTGAAGTATTCAACACAGTCAAAGATGTAACATCACTCTAATACGCCGATGATTATTCGAAGGAGATTAGGTATAGATTGGAAATAGCCTATAATAGAGTTAGAATTACACTGTGGAACAAATTCAGGTTAGCAAAAGTTAGGTCGATTCTGAGAGTGAGGGGTGAAAATAGAGGCTAAATTAGAAGACCCGTACCGCGGCGTTTGTTTACGTTAGTTCGAATTTTTTTTTTTAATCGACCTTCGAACTTTGCAGTCAAATGACGATTTTCAGCATATTGTTTATATGGTTTTTTGGCTATAACTCGTCGACTAATTGATATTTTTTCAATCTGTAAAAGCCAAATTATTGCTAGAGACCTGTGTAACAATTAAAATTTATTTAAAAAGAAAGTTTTTGTGGTGATTATGAAGCAAAATATTGGAAAAATTATTTTTTTTTCATGCTTTTTGAAAATATTTTCCACAAAACTAAATCTTTTTTGCTTTCTGTTTGATCTATAATATGCTTCTCAGTTTCTTCAATAAATTTCATTTGAAAAGAAAAAAATCATAATACAAAACTTGCGTTTTCCAGCTTAATATTAATTTACTTCTCATTTTTTATGTACCAATTTTGTTCAGTGTTGGTTTTGAAGAAACATTGAAAAAGAAATTATAAAAATATGGAAAAAATATATTTTTGAAATGTTAGTCATGAAAAGTTTTAAGTAAAAAAATTAAATAAATTAAATTAATGATTTGGCCGGTTGCCGTTTAGCAGGCGGCTGTGGATCAACATCACTGCTCTCTCTAATATCTTGGTCATCGTCATCATCATCAGAAAGGTCGATAATTTCGTCCAACAGATATTCTGGAATTTCATCTTTGTCTTCCCCTTCTTCCTCTTTTTCCTCGTCATCCTCTTCTTCAAAGGTGTTTTTATACCACCAACAAATTTCAGCGAGTATTGGATCTGGAGATTTCTTTCCTCTGTACCTGAAACGAAAATAGTTTTCAATCGTTAACATGTTTAAATTGTGCGCTCTGACAAAGATATTAGAAAAATCTAGGAATTCAAAATATGCATATTCAATAGTTACCTTATTTCAAATGAAAGCGCAGTTTGGTGATAACTTTCGCCTTGCTCATCAGATTCAGTTGGCAACTGTTGATCGAGTTGATCAAGATGCTGATGCAAGAGATGAATTTTGTACGACATATTAACCCCAATTTCATCGAAAGCTGCCAACATGTTTGCAACAGATTGTCTGTAGTTTTCTTTGCGTTCTTTATCCAAAAGTCCTTTAATGACCGCTTTCAATGCGAGCCATGCATTTAATTCTCGGTCTGTCAGAACTTGGAAAATCTTGACGACTCATTAGTTTCCGTATGTCGGGACCATTAACAATCCCTTCCTGAATTTTGTCGTTTCTTTGTCTTGGGAAAATGTCTTTTAAGCGGTTGAATACTGCTGGTCTTTTTGCGATACATTTCAAAAAAATTTTAGCAATGCCAAGTTTAATGTGGAGCAATGGCAACAAAATTTTCATTTCAGGAACAAGACTTTCGTGTAGCCTATTGTCTTTAGGCCATTTCCGTCCAATGCGACTATTCCAGTTATGCTGTTTGTACTGGTTTCTTCCTTTAATACCTTCTCCATATCGTGAATCCTAATCGCACAAGAACACGGATATTTTGGACGGCCAGATGCTGTTAAACCTGTAATCAGTGAAACTATTTTGAGGTCGCAGCAAATACGCCACTGGTGTTCGTTATATTTGACTACTTCCAGAATGTGTTTCAAATTATCGAAATTTTCACTAGTGTCAGTGCTATACGCACAACTTTTGATGAATAAACGCCAATCATCTTTTTTATAGGTTAAACCTATCTTCTCCATTAAATTTTCAATATCGTTGCAATAACCGAAATTTTTTGCATCATTCACATTGAAAAACTTTTCTAAATCATTTTGGTGTTTTCGATATGCTGTTACTTTGGTACCTTTCGCCAGCAAATTATTTCCTTTCAAAAATGAAGCCAGTAGTTCTGATTTTGTCTGAGTCAAACACAAAGTTGCAACAATTCCATCCAACTGGTTTTGTGTGACTAGGATTGGGTCCTTGGATGTTTCATAGGATGTACCTTCACCAGGGTCGTATTCTGAGAAGAAATCCATGGATGTAGCAGCGGCGGTTGTAGTACTGATATCTGTTTGAAGATCAATATTCGGTATGTTGGTACTGGAACGAATTCTGAGTGCGGTAATGGTAATTGGACACTTGGCACTGCTACATAAGTTTTATTCTTTGCTTTCCTTCTATTCAAAGTTTTATAGTAGTTGATACATCCATAGCAATTTTCTTCTTGATGCGGGCTGTTGTCGAACCACATCATTGGTATACCAAAAGGCATAGCCTTCTTCTTTTCACTTTTCCATTGCATAAGAGTTGAATAGCAATTAAAACAAATTTTTTAGGGGCATAGTTTACGTCAGTGTTAAACTCTTGCGAGAAATATTGTTTATAGGCTTCCAAAAAAAATCGCTCGCATTGCCACATTTTTCATCGCTTGCTATGAAACGTCCACAAACATTACAAAAATGGTCCATTTTACATTTTGGTTCCGGTATTTTTAATACAATATATATTATACAATGTTTTTTTTTGTTATTTTTATGAAACCGATGCAATTAACTTCAATCACTCACAAAATGAAATATGTCCCAAAAAAATTAATAGCGAATTTTATCACGACCGAGCGAAAGTTGAAAGACATCAGCTTCGGCTGAGTTTCCAGTCTTAACTGAATCTTCATTTTTGAAATTAGTTCGCTTATACGAAATAAAAAAAAAATCGCTACCTGTGCGGTGGTTGGAAGCAAAAAAGTTGTTTTACTAATTCCTAATTCTTGGAACTTCCATTTTTAATTACTTCTACCTAAATCGCTATTTATTTAATGGTTCTGGGATTTTTAACGCAAATTTATTGAAGAAACTGAGAAGCATATTATAGATCAAACAGAAAGCAAAAAAGACGTAGTTTTGTGGAAAATATTTTCAAAAAGCATGAAAAAAATTAATTTTTCCAACATTTTGCTTCATAAGCACCACAAAAATTTTCTAAATCAATTTTTGTTTAAAAATTTTAATTGTTGGACAGCAATAATTTGGCTTTTACAGATTGAAAAAATATCAATTAGTCGACGAGTTATAGCGAAAAAACTATATAAGCAATATGCTGAAAATCGGCATTTGACTGCAAAGTTCGAAGGTCGATTAAAAAAAAAATTCGAACTAACATAAACAAACGCCGCGATTCGGGTCTTCTAATTTATCCCCTATTTTCACCCCTCACTCTCAGAATCGACTTAACTTTTACTAACCTGTTCCACAGTGTTATGCTAGGTAGGGCAAAATTAAGGCAGAAGGACTTCTATGACAGGCAAAGTAAGGAAATAAGATTGAGAAAAAATGACTGGGTTCTGCTTTGAAACGAAGCAAGACACAAGTTAGAAGATAAATATTTAGGACCTTTTAAGATAATAGAATTAGGTAGTAACAATAATGTAAATATAAAAGATAATAGGAATAAGAAGCAAGTTATACATAGAGATAGGTTAAAGATTTATAATAAATAGATGGCCATATAAGTATATTGGGGACTATTTATTTTTCGGTTATACCGAAAGATTTACTTTTAACTTAAATATTACAATTATACAATTATCACTATATTTTTTTTAATATAAAATAAATTGTAATATTACTAAATTTTAATGTAAATTCAAAGTAAAATTAATAAAGAAAAAAAAAAAATTAAAACTAGAACTAGAACTTAAATTTAAAACAAAAATTAAATGCTAAACTTAAACTGAAATAAAATCAAACTGAAAAAGAACATTTTTAATAATTAAAATTAAAAATTAAAATTAAAAATGAAATTTAAAATTAAAATTAACATTAAAATTCAAATTAAAATTAAAACTAGAAATCAGAATTAGAATTAGAATAACAGTTAGAATTTAAAATTTTAAGATAATGACTAAATTTAGAATATGAAAAGAACAAAAATAACCCAATTTCTATTGTAATTATATGTCAAAGAATGATCAACCAATTATTGATCATTCTTTTTCTAAATAAAGGGAGGTGTAGTGTGTTTGACTAGTCATGGTTACCATGCCTTCTGCATGTAACTAAATACTTACATTCTGTTGAGTTATTTGTCCACACGCACTATAGCTGGTTCACCTGTAAACCGCTGAGCCAGCTAAGTCGCACGGTTAGCTTTAACTAGATATACGTGTGAATGTGTGAATGTATGTAGTATTTGCAGGTAGCTTTAAGTTGAATAAATAAATAGTCAGTTGTGAGTGAGCAATGAAAAGGTGTGTTTGACTTAAATCAAGATACGGTGGATACTTTATATCGTATTAGAATAATTGCGCTGCTATTGTCGTAAAAACTCTGAATCAAAGAAGATCAATTCAATCAGTAACTTTATTAATTTATATAACTAATTATAATATAAATTGTTTTAAT
>CAVMKG010000015.1:102792-168249 GCA_963682025.1 Cordilura impudica
TTAATTTTAAATTTTAATTTTTAATTTTTAATTTTTAATTTTTAATTTTTAATTTTTAATTTTTAATTTTTAATTTTTAATTTTTAATTTTTAATTTTTAATTTTTAATTTTTAATTTTTAATTTTTAATTTTTAATTTTTAATTTTTAATTTTTAATTTTTAATTTTTAATTTTTAATTTTTAATTTTTAATTTTTAATTTTTAATTTTTAATTTTTAATTTTTAATTTTTAATTTTTAATTTTTAATTTTTAATTTTTAATTTTTAATTTTTAATTTTTAATTTTTAATTTTTAATTTTTAATTTTTTAATTTTTAATTTTTAATTTTTAATTTTTAATTTTTAATTTTTAATTTTTAATTTTTAATTTTTAATTTTTAATTTTAATTTTTAGTTTTTAATTTTTAATTTTTAATTTTTATTAATTAATAATTTTTAATTTTTAATTTTTAATTTTTAATTTTTAATTTTTAATTTTTAATTTTTAATTTTTAAGTTTTAATTTTTAATTTTTAATTTTTAATTTTTAATTTTTAATTTTTAATTTTTAATTTTTAATTTTTAATTTTTAATTTTTAATTTTTAATTTTTAATTTTTAATTTTTAATTTTTAATTTTTAATTTTTAATTTTTAATTTTTAATTTTTAATTTTTAATTTTTAATTTTTAATTTTTAATTTTTAATTTTTAATTTTTAATTTTTAATTTTTAATTTTTAATTTTTAATTTTTAATTTTTAATTTTTAATTTTTAATTTTTAATTTTTAATTTTTAATTTTTAATTTTTAATTTTTAATTTTTAATTTTTAATTTTTAATTTTTAATTTTTAATTTTTGATTTTTAATTTTTAATTTTTAATTTTTAATTTTTAATTTTTAATTTTTAATTTTTAATTTTTAATTTTTAATTTTTAATTTTTAATTTTTAATTTTAAATTTTTAATTTTTAATTTTTAGTTTTTAATTTTTAATTTTTAATTTTTAATTTTTAATTTTTAATTTTTAATTTTTAATTTTTAATTTTTAATTTTTAATTTTTAATTTTTAATTTTTAATTTTTAATTTTTAATTTTTAATTTTTAATTTTTAATTTTTAATTTTTAATTTTTAATTTTTAGTTTTTAATTTTTAATTTTTAATTTTTAATTTTTAATTTTTAATATTTTATTTTTAATTTTTAATTTTTAATTTTTAATTTTTAATTTTTAATTTTTAATTTTTAATTTTTAATTTTTAATTTTAAATTTTTAACTTTTAATTTTTAATTTTTAATTTTTAATTTTTAATTTTTAATTTTTAATTTTTAATTTTTAATTTTTAATTTTTAATTTTTAATTTTTAATTTTTAATTTTTAATTTTTAATTTTTAATTTTTAATTTTTAATTTTTAATTTTTAATTTTTAATTTTTAATTTTTAATTTTTAATTTTTAATTTTTAATTTTTAATTTTTAATTTTTAATTTTTAATTTTTAATTTTTAATTTTTAATTTTTAATTTTTAATTTTTAATTTTTAATTTTTAATTTTTAATTTTTAATTTTTAATTTTTAATTTTTAATTTTTAATTTTTAATTTTTAATTTTTAATTTTTAATTTTTAATTTTTAATTTTTAATTTTTAATTTTTAATTTTTAATTTTTAATTTTTAATTTTTAATTTTTAATTTTTAATTTTTAATTTTTAATTTTTAATTTTTAATTTTTAATTTTTAATTTTTAATTTTTAATTTTTAATTTTTAATTTTTAATTTTTAATTTTTAATTTTTAATTTTTAATTTTTAATTTTTAATTTTTAATTTTTAATTTTTAATTTTTAATTTTTAATTTTTAATTTTTAATTTTTAATTTTTAATTTTTAATTTTTAATTTTTAATTTTTAATTTTTAATTTTTAATTTTTAATTTTTAATTTTTAATTTTTAATTTTTAATTTTTAATTTTTAATTTTTAATTTTTAATTTTTAATTTTTAATTTTTAATTTTTAATTTTTAATTTTTAATTTTTAATTTTTAATTTTTAATTTTTAATTTTTAATTTTTAATTTTTAATTTTTAATTTTTAATTTTTAATTTTTAATTTTTAATTTTTAATTTTTAATTTTTAATTTTTAATTTTTAATTTTTAATTTTTAATTTTTAATTTTTAATTTTTAATTTTTAATTTTTAATTTTTAATTTTGAATTTTGAATTTTGAATTTTTAATTTTTAATTTTTAATTTTTAATTTTTAATTTTTAATTTTTAATTTTTAATTTTTAATTTTTAATTTTTAATTTTTAATTTTTAATTTTTAATTTTTAATTTTTAATTTTTAATTTTTAATTTTTAATTTTTAATTTTTAATTTTTAATTTTTAATTTTTAATTTTTAATTTTTAATTTTTAATTTTTAATTTTTAATTTTTAATTTTTAATTTTTAATTTTTAATTTTTAATTTTTAATTTTTAATTTTTAATTTTTAATTTTTAATTTTTAATTTTTAATTTTTAATTTTTAATTTTTAATTTTTAATTTTTAATTTTTAATTTTTAATTTTTAATTTTTAATTTTTAATTTTTAATTTTTAATTTTTAATTTTTAATTTTTAATTTTTAATTTTTAATTTTTAATTTTTAATTTTTAATTTTTAATTTTTAATTTTTAATTTTTAATTTTTAATTTTTAATTTTTAATTTTTAATTTTTAATTTTTAATTTTTAATTTTTAATTTTTAATTTGTAATTTTTAATTTTTAATTTTAATTTTAATTTTTAATTTTTAATTTTTAATCTTTAATTTTAAATTTTATATTTTATATTTTTAATTTTTAATTTTTAATTTTGCATTTTTAATTTTTAATTTTTAATTTTTGATTTTTAATTTTTAATTTTTAATTTTTAATTTTTAATTTTTAATTTTTAATTATTAATTTTTAATTTTTAATTTTTGATTTTTAATTTTAATTTTTATTAATTAATAAATTTTAATTTTTAATTTTTAATTTTTAATTTTTAATTTTTAATTTTTAATTTTTAATTTTTAATTTTTAATTTTTAATTTTTAATTTTTAATTTTTAATTTTTAATTTTTAATTTTTAATTTTTAGTTTTTAATTTTTAATTTTTAATTTTTAATTTTTAATTTTTAATTTTTAATTTTTAATTTTTAATTTTTAATTATTAATTTTTAATTTTTAATTTTTGATTTTTAATTTTTAATTTTTAATTTTTATTAATTAATAATTTTTAATTTTTAAATTTTAATTTTTAATTTTTAATTTTTAATTTAAATTTTTAATTTTTAATTTTTAATTTTTAATTTTTAATTTTTAATTATTAATTTATAATATTTGATTTTTAATTTTTAATTTTTAAATTTAAATTTTTAATTTTTAATTTTTAATTTTTAGTTTTTAATTTTTATTTTTAATTTTTAATTATTAATTTTTAGTTTTTAATTTTTAATTTTTAATTTTTAATTTTTATTAATTAATAATTTTTAATTTTTAGTTTTTAGTTTTTAATTTTTAATTTTTAATTTTTAATTTTTAATTTTTAATTTTTAATTTTTAATTTTTAATTTTTAATTTTTAATTTTTAATTTTTAATTTTTAATTTTTAATTTTTAATTTTTAATTTTTAATTTTTATTTTTTAACTTTTAATTTTTAATTTTTAATTTTTAATTTTTAATTTTTAATTTTTAATTTTTAATTTTTAATTCTTAATTATTAATTTTTAATTTTTAGTTTTTAATTTTTAATTTTTAATTTTTAATTTTTAATTTTTAATTTTTAATTTTTAATTTTTAATTTTTAATTTTTAATTTTTATTAATTAATAATTTTTAATTTTTAATTTTTAGTTTTTAATTTTTAATTTTTATTAATTAATAATTTTTAATTTTTAATTTTTAATTTTTAATTTTTAATTTTTAATTTTTAATTTTTAATTTTTAATTTTTTTTAATTTTTAATTTTTAATTTTTAATTTTTAATTTTTAATTTTTAATTTTTAATTTTTAATTTTTAATTTTTAATTTTTAATTTTTAATTTTTAATTTTTAATTTTTAATTTTTAATTTTTAATTTTTAATTTTTAATTTTTAATTTTTAATTTTTAATTTTTAATTTTAATTTTTAATTTTTAATTTTTAATTTTTAATTTTTAATTTTTAATTTTTAATTTTTAATTTTTAATTTTTAATTTTTAATTTTTAATTTTTAATTTTTAATTTTTAATTTTTAATTTTTAATATTTAATATTTAATTTTTAATTTTTAATTTTTAATTTTTAATTTTTAATATTTAATTTTTAATTTTTAATTTTTAATTTTTAATTTTTAATTTTTAATTTTTAATTTTTAATTTTAATTTTTAGTTTTTAATTTTTAATTTTTAATTTTTATTAATTAATAATTTTTAATTTTTAATTTTTAATTTTTAATTTTTAATTTTTAATTTTTAATTTTTAATTTTTAATTTTTAATTTTTAATTTTTAATTTTTAATTTTTAATTTTTAATTTTTAATTTTTAATTTTTAATTTTTAATTTTTAATTTTTAATTTTTAATTTTAATTTTTAATTTTTAATTTTTAATTTTTAATTTTTAATTTTTAATTTTTAATTTTTAATTTTTAATTTTTAATTTTTAATTTTTAATTTTTTATTTTTAATTTTTAATTTTTAATTTTTAATCTTTAATTTTTAATTTTTAATTTTTAATTTTTAATTTTTAATTTTTAATTTTTAATTTTTAATTTTTAATTTTTAATTTTTAATTTTTAATTTTTAATTTTTAATTTTTAATTTTTAATTTTTAATTTTTAATTTTTAATTTTTAATTTTAATTTTTAATTTTTAATTTTTAATTTTTAATTTTTAATTTTTTAATTTTTAATTTTTAATTTTTAATTTTTAATTTTTAATTTTTAATTTTTAATTTTTAATTTTTAATTTTTAATTTTTAATTTTTAATTTTTAATTTTTAATTTTTAATTTTTAATTTTTAATTTTTAATTTTTAATTTTTAATTTTTAATTTTTAATTTTTAATTTTTAATTTTTAATTTTTAATTTTTAATTTTTAATTTTTAATTTTTAATTTTTAATTTTTAATTTTTAATTTTTAATTTTAATTTTTAATTTTTAATTTTTAATTTTTAATTTTTAATTTTTAATTTTTAATTTTTAATTCTTAATTTTTAATTTTTAATTTTTAATTTTTAATTTTTAATTTTTAATTTTTAATTTTTAATTTTTAATTTTTAATTTTTAATTTTTAATTTTTAATTTTTAATTTTTAATTTTTAATTTTTAATTTTTAATTTTTAATTTTTAATTTTTAATTTTTAATTTTTAATTTTTAATTTTTAATTTTTAATTTTTAATTTTTAATTTTTAATTTTTAATTTTTAATTTTTAATTTTTAATTTTTAATTTTTAATTTTTAATTTTTAATTTTTAATTTTTAATTTTTAATTTTTAATTTTTAATTTTTAATTTTTAATTTTTATTTTTAATTTTTAATTTTTAATTTTTAATTTTTATTTTTAATTTTTTAATTTTTAATTTTTAATTTTTAATTTTTAATTTTTAATTTTTAATTTTTAATTTTTAATTTTTTAATTTTCAATTTTTAATTTTAATTTTTAATTTTAATTTTTAATTTTTAATTTTTAATTTTTAATTTTTAATTTTTAATTTTTAATTTTTAATTTTTAATTTTTAATTTTTAATTTTTAATTTTTAATTTTTAATTTTTAATTTTTAATTTTTAATTTTTAATTTTTAATTTTTAATTTTTAATTTTTAATTTTTAATTTTTAATTTTTAATTTTTAATTTTTAATTTTTAATTTTTAATTTTTAATTTTTAATTTTTAATTTTTAATTTTTAATTTTTAATTTTTAATTTTTAATTTTTAATTTTTAATTTTTAATTTTTAATTTTTAATTTTTAATTTTTAATTTTTAATTTTTAATTTTTAATTTTTAATTTTTAATTTTTAATTTTTAATTTTTAATTTTTAATTTTTAATTTTTAATTTTTAATTTTTAATTTTTAATTTTTAATATTTAATTTTTAATTTTTAATTTTTAATTTTAAATTTTTAATTTTTAATTTTTAATTTTTAATTTTTAATTTGTAATTTTTAATTTTTAATTTTTAATTTTTAGTTTTTAATTTTTAATTTTTAATTTTTAATTTTTAATCTTTAATTTTAAATTTTATATTTTTAATTTTTAATTTTTAATTTTGCATTTTTAATTTTTAATTTTTAATTTTTGATTTTTAATTTTTAATTTTTAATTTTTAATTTTTAATTTTTAATTTTTAATTTTTAATTTTTAATTTTTAATTTTTAATTTTTAATTTTTAATTTTTAATTTTTAATTTTTAATTTTTAATTTTTAATTTTTAATTTTTAATTTTTAATTTTTAATTTTTAATTTTTAATTTTTAATTTTTAATTTTTAATTTTTAATTTTTAATTTTTAATTTTTAATATTAATTTTTAATTTTTAATTTTTGATTTTTAATTTTTAATTTTTAATTTTTAATTTTTATTAATTAATAAATTTTAATTTTTAATTTTTAATTTTTAATTTTTAATTTTTAATTTTTAATTTTTAATTTTTAATTTTTAATTTTTAATTTTTAATTTTTAATTTTTAATTTTTAATTTTTAATTTTTAATTTTTAATTTTTAATTTTTAATTTTTAATTTTTAATTTTTAATTTTTAATTTTTAATTTTTAATTTTTAATTTTTAATTTTTAGTTTTTAATTTTTAATTTTTAATTTTTAATTTTTAATTTTTAATTTTTAATTATTAATTTTTAATTTTTAATTTTTAATTTTTAATTTTTAATTTTTAATTTTTAATTTTTAATTTTTAATTTTTAATTTTTAATTTTTAATTTTTAATTTTTAATTTTTAATTTTTAATTTTTAATTTTTAATTTTTAATTTTTAATTTTTAATTTTTAATTTTTAATTTTTAATTTTTAATTTTTAATTTTTAATTTTTAATTTTTAATTTTTAATTTTTAATTTTTAATTTTTAATTTTTATTTTTTATTTTTAATTTTTAATTTTTAATTTTTAATTTTTAATTTTTAATTTTTAATTTTTAATTTTTAATTTTTAATTTTTAATTTTTAATTTTTAATTTTTAATTTTTAATTTTTAATTTTTAATTTTTAATTTTAAATTTTTAATTTGTAATTTTTAATTTGTAATTTTTAATTTTTAATTTTTAATTTTTAATTTTTAATTTTTAATTTTTAATTTTTAATTTTTAATTTTTAATTTTTAATTTTTAATTTTTAATTTTTAATTTTTAATTTTTAATTTTTAATTTTTAATTTTTAATTTTTAATTTTTAATTTTTAATTTTTAATTTTTAATTTTTAATTTTTAATTTTTAATTTTTAATTTTTAAGTTTTAATTTTTAATTTTTAATTTTTAATTTTTAATTTTTAATTTTTAATTTTTAATTTTTAATTTTTAATTTTTAGTTTTTAATTTTTAATTTTTAATTTTGAATTTTTAATTTTTAAATTTTAATTTTAATTTTTAATTTTTAATTTTTAATTTTTAATTTTTAATTTTTAATTTTTAATTTTTAATTCTTAATTTTTAATTTTTAATTTTTAATTTTTAATTTTTAATTTTTAATTTTTAATTTTTAATTTAATTTTTAATTTTTAATTTTTTAATTTTTAATTTTTAATTTTTAATTTTTAATTTTTAATTTTTAATTTTTAATTTTTAATTTTTAATTTTTAATTTTGAATTTTTAATTTTTAATTTTTAATTTTTAATTTTTAATTTTTAATTTTTAATTTTTAATTTTTAATTTTTATTTTTAATTTTTAATTTTTAATTTTTAGTTTTTAATTTTTAATTTTTAATTTTTATTTTTAATTTTTAATTTTTAATTTTTAATTTTTAATTTTTAATTTTTAATTTTTAATTTTTAATTTTTAATTTTTAATTTTTAACTTTTAATTTTTAATTTTGAATTTTTAATTTTTAATTTTTAATTTTGAATTTTGAATTTTTAATTTTTAATTTTTAATTTTTAAATTTTAATTTTAATTTTAATTTTTAATTTTTAATTTTTAATTTTTAATTTTTAATTATTAATTTTTAATTGTTAGTTTTTAATTTTTAATTTTTAATTTTTAATTTTTATTAATTAATAATTTTTAATTTTTAATTTTTAATTTTTAATTTTTAATTTTTAATTTTTAATTTTTAATTTTTAATTTTTAATTTTTAATTTTTAATTTTTAATTTTTAATTTTTAATTTTTAATTTTTAATTTTTAATTTTAAATTTTTAATTTTTAATTTTTAATTTTTAATTTTTAATTTTTAATTTTTAATTTTTAATTTTTAATTTTTAATTTTTAATTTTTAATTTTTAATTTTTAATTTTTAATTTCTAATTTTTAATTTTTAATTTTTAATTTTTAATTTTTAATTTTTAATTTTTAATTTTTAATTTGTAATTTTTAATTTTTAATTTTTAATTTTAATTTTTAATTTTTAGTTTTTAATTTTTAATTTTTAATTTTATATTTTTAATTTTTAATTTTTAATTTTGCATTTTTAATTTTTAATTTTTAATTTTTAATTTTTAATTTTTAATTTTTAATTTTTAATTTTTAATTTTTAATTTTAATTTTTAATTTTTAATTTTTAATTTTTAATTTTTAATTTTTAATTTTTAATTTTTAATTTTTAATTTTTAATTTTTAATTTTTAATTTTTAATTTTTAATTTTTAATTTTTAATTTTTAATTTTTAATTTTTAATTTTTAATTTTTAATTTTTAATTTTTAATTTTTAATTTTTAATTTTTAAATTTTAATTTTTAATTTTTAATTTTTAATTTTTAATTTTTAATTTTTAATTTTTAATTTTTAATTTTTAATTTTTAATTTTTAATTTCTAATTTTTAATTTTTAATTTTTAATTTTTAATTTTTAATTTTTAATTTTTAATTTTTAATTTTTAATTTTTAATTTTTAATTATTAATTTTTAATTTTTAATTTTTAATTTTTGATTTTTAATTTTTAATTTTTAATTTTTAATTTTTATTAATTAATAAATTTTAATTTTTAATTTTTAATTTTTAATTTTTAATTTTTAATTTTTAATTTTTAATTTTTAATTTTTAATTTTTAATTTTTAATTTTTAATTTTTAATTTTTAATTTTTAATTATTAATTTTTAATTTATAATTTTTGATTTTTAATTTTTAATTTTTTAATTTTTAATTTTTAATTTTTATTAATTAATAATTTAAATTTTAGTTTTTAATTTTTAATTTTTAATTTTTAATTTTTAATTTTTAATTTTTAATTTTTAATTTTTAATTTTTAATTTTTATTTTTAATTTTTAGTTTTTAATTTTTAATTTTTAATTTTTAATTTTTAATTTTTAATTTTTAATTTTTAATTTTTAATTTTTAATTTTTAATTTTTAATTTTTAATTTTTAATTTTTAATTTTTAATTTTTAATTTTTAATTTTTAATTTTTAATTTTTAATTTTTAAATTTTAATTTTTAATTTTTAATTTTTAATTTTTAATTTTTAATTTTTAATTTTTAATTTTTAATTTTTAATTTTTAATTTTTAATTTTTAATTTTTAATTTTTAATTTTTAATTTTTAATTTTTAATTTTTAATTTTTAATTTTTAATTTTTAATTTTTAATTTTTAATTTTTAATTTTTAATTTTTAATTTTTAATTTTTAATTTTTAATTTTTAATTTTTAATTTTTAATTTTTAATTTTTAATTTTTAATTTTTAATTTTTAATTTTTAATTTTTAATTTTTAATTTTTAATTTTTAATTTTTAATTTTTAATTTTTAATTTTTAATTTTTAATTTTTAATTTTTAATTTTTAATTTTTAAATTTTAATTTTTAATTTTTAATTTTTAATTTTTAATTTTTAATTTTTAATTTTTATTTTTAATTTTTAATTTTTAATTTTTAATTTTTAATTTTTAATTTTTAATTTTTAATTTTTAATTTTTAATTTTAATTTTTAGTTTTTAATTTTTAATTTTTAATTTTTATTAATTAATAATTTTTAATTTTTAATTTTTAATTTTTAATTTTTAATTTTTAATTTTTAATTTTTAATTTTTAATTTTTAATTTTTAATTTTTAATTTTTAATTTTTAATTTTTAATTTTTAATTTTTAATTTTTAATTTTTAATTTTTAATTTTTAATTTTTAATTTTTAATTTTTAATTTTTAATTTTTAATTTTTAATTTTTAATTTTTAATTTTTAATTTTTAATTTTTAATCTTTAATTTTTAATTTTTAATTTTTAATTTTTAATTTTTAATTTTTAATTTTTAATTTTTAATTTTTAGTTTTTAATTTTTAATTTTGAATTTTGAATTTTTAATTTTTAATTTTGAATTTTTAATTTTTAATTTTTAATTTTTAATTTTTAATTTTTAGTTTTTAATTTTTAATTTTTAATTTTTAATTTTTAATTTTTAATTTTTAATTTTTAATTTTTGATTTTTAATTTTTAATTTTAATTTTTAATTTTTAATTTTTAATTTTTAATTTTTAATTTTTAATTTTTAATTTTTAATTTTTAATTTTTAATTTTTAATTTTTATTTTTTAATTTTTATTTTTTAATTTTTAATTTTTAATTGTTACATTTTAATTTTTAATTTTTCATTTTAAGGATAAAAAATATGTGGTAATTAATACTTGCTTAGGTCAGTATGATACGTGCAGTATAAATATACACACATCTACAATGACATTAACAATAATTACAACATACATATACACATATGTTAAGAAAAACAATAAACACACTGAAAATTTGAATTTCATAGTTGCATTCAAAACTCGTGATCCTTTCAACCGATTTTGACAATTTTAAATAGCAATTCCTTTGGGATGTTAATAGACTATTTTGTATAATAGCGAACGGCCTAGCTTAGCTGTTGAGGTTGTGATCGTGATTTCCACAGACAGACGGACAGATGGTCATCGCTAAATCAACTTCCCTTGTTATAAGGATTCAGAAAATGTATGGTTTTGGGATCTCCAGAATTTATTTTTATGCATCACAAACGGAATGACAACCCTCTTCACTGTGGTGTGGAGGGTATAAAAACATGGCTTTCAATATATCCCTTTTGCACATATTTAATCGTTGCAATATGAAAAAAATAAGCTATTTACAATATGCTATGAAATATCGTTATGACAAGCAGAAGATATGAGAATCAGTGTTAAAAAAAAGTAGGAAAGGGGATCTTTTCAACCCCAAACAATTTATTTGAAAAACATCTTCAGAATTCAGCTCCTAAAAAGATGTCATCGGAGAAAATTAATGATGTGGAAAGGTTATATAACTATTTATCGTTAGATTTAGTAGCATACTATAATAATTTGTTTAATACAACTTGAAATATAGGTACAACTTTTACTCTGTTTTTTTTCATAAACCTGCTTAAATTAAAAATTTTCCAAACGGTTACGTATTACGCAATAACTTCGTGGAATCGAAGTCAATGAATTTGGTTAACTTTTTTATTTATTTTATAGTCGAAAATTATCTTGTTTTAAAAATTAACAAGTATTGACTTAAGTGGACTTATAAAAACATAATTATAAGATTAATATTAAAATGAAGTGAATATTATATGAAATAAAGTTTCGGTTGCGTGAAAACACTTCAGTTTTCATTTCTCACAATAATTTTTTACATTTTGTTCTATATGCTATTAAACAAGAAGTTTCTTAAAAAAGTGCATGTAAAACATAGCATTATTTAAATGCTTATTACTCTTAGAAGCGTCTACAAAGACGGAATTTTTTTTTACAGAAAAAACCAAGAACTCTAGAACTTTCCTTGATAAGAAGGTGGAGACATTTTTTTGGTTCGGTTTTTTTAATTAACGACTTTGCCAAAAAATATTTTTGGCATATAGACACAATAACTCACGAACGATGATATGTTTTAATGTAAACAATTTTGAAAACAATTTTCTTAACACAAAATAACTCACCCAATACTGGCTTAACTAAAGACAAAATTTAATAGTACAAAATCTCTTTTAGGTTTCATTAGATGTTCGAACAATTTTTGCCAAATTTGTTTTAATTATTTTTAATTTTTCATTAAGAAACCCGTTAACAGGCTAGTCGGATTTTACGAAAACGTAAAATATTTGAAACATAAAAACCCGGTTTTCGTTGAACGCGACTGTGATTAGTATATGACGACTTGGTTTTAAGTTAGTCCGACTATGGCTATATTTAGTGAGGTCAAACCAAAAAAGTAAAATATATCGTATACATAAATCATAGCAGATTTGGTAATCTGTGAATCAATATTACATAAAATTTAACTATGCACGCTATAATTATTATTTCTTTGCTGGACTTACATTAATATGTTTTCTTTCCAAAATTAAACCCATATTACCCAAAACTACCATTTATTAGAAATACCGTTATTAAAATCTCTTACATCCCAATACTTAGCATATTAAAGCGTTCAAATAGTATAGCACATATGCAACAAAGTCTTTGTTTAACAAAAATAATTAATTTTTATTTATTTATTTATTGTTCGTTTAACTCATAATTACAAATTATAAGAAAACGTAGTCGAGAGCAATAGCATCGTAGGCCTTCAGCTCTTTGTATTAAAATAAAGTATTATAATTTATTTAATAACTTAAAGATAATACGTATATACATATTTACATGTTTTATATTTCATTGTAAAGATTTGATGTTTTGAGAAATTTAGTCAACAGGGTAATATTAGCTATAGAAGGATGGAACAGTGGATACAAAGGGTCGGAAATTGGAAATATGGCTTTACGGGAGTTATTAGTTTTCGGGCAGTCACAAAGGAAATGTGATGGATTTGTGGGATATGGGATGTTACAGTTACAGAAAGGTGTGGTATTGTTATTAAATAAATGTCCATGTGTGACTCTAGTATGACCTAGGCGTAATCGCTCGTATTTAGTACAATCTAGTCTACTAACATTATTCATATTGTCGTTCATGTAGCTGTAAATGGTTTTCATATTTCGATTAATATTTCTATACCAGGTAGACGTTGCGTCAAAAATTAGGTCTTGTTCATTTTCTAAGTATTTTCTGTCAATTAATGATAGCAAGTCTCTTCGATTGAAGTTTTGAGTTGAATGTAAAGGATGTTTCGCAGCAGTCTTGGCTGCAAGATCCGCAAATTCGTTTCCCTTTATTCGGCTGTGTCCAGGGACCCAAATTAGTATAATTTTTGGAGATTTAGCAGTTAGAGTGCTCCTAATGTTGGAAATGTGATACCCATTATTTGAAACATTCTGTATTGCTTGTATCGATGATAGAGAGTCTGAGCATATAGCGAATTTTCCTTGCTTATTCTTCACATATGATACAGCTTCATAAATTGCTATTAATTCGGCCGAAAATATGGAGCTGTGGGTTGGTAAGTTTGAAATTTTAATAATAGTATTTTCTGTTGTAATGCTAAATTTACTGAAAAATCAGTTTTGGATCCGTCGGTGTATAAAATTTGAAAATCCTTGAGATTATCCTTGATCGCGCTAAACATTGTATTAAATTGAGATATATCAGTAGTGGATTTTGATAGTTCATGCAGGGATATATCGATGGTCGTAGGGTCTGACGACCAAGGGGGAGCTGTTTCATCATGTTCTTAGGAATATGTAAAGGGATGTCTAATTGATTACAATGTCGTATTGTCCTGTAAATGGCTGATGGTACTTTGGGTATTTTTATTTTTTGAAATTTTAACTTTCTTTGCTATCTGATGTAGCGGAGTATTGGTATTATATAACAATATACGAACGAGTTTTGTAGTTTCAATTTCTCGTTGTGTATTTAATGGTTTAATGTTAGCTTCAAACAACATATTGTTTATTGGCGTAGAACGGAAAGCGCCGAGGGAAGTTCTAACAGCTGAGTTAATTATTGAATCAATTTTTCTAAGTTGGGATCTAGGAGCTGATCCATAGAGTGGAAGATCATAATTTATTTTTGAGATTATAAGAGCTTTGGTAACTGAAATGAGAGAGATTGTATTGCAGTTAAATCTTGTGCTAGCAAGACATTTTAAAATGTTTAGCCGGTGTGTTAGGGCAGTTGTTAGGTTGTCAATGTGATCATTCCATTTGTATATCTTATTAATTGTTACGCCAAGTATCCTCAGAGTATCCGTTTTTGAAATTACGATGTTCGATGAACGAATTTCGCAATGACAGTTTTTAAGTCTACAAACATGTATATATTTACATTTTGTGGTAGAGAGTGTAGCTCCAGTCAGCGATGCCAACTTAGCCCTTTTCGGGCCAGATTTAGCGCTTTTTGAGTGCTCGCAGCTCCAACTTTTTTCGTTTAGCTCTTTTAAAAAAAAGGGCCAAGATGGCCCTTTTTGTATTTTTTTAAGCGCTTTTAGCTCTATTTTTAATTGCAACACAGATTTTTTTAAATTGGGGTTTTGGTGTGTTAACCTGCCATTGAATTGTTCATTCAGCATGACCTGACGTCTACACGAGACATAATGTTAATGTTATACCACGAAAAATACATGCAAAACAATAACAACAAAAAAATTGTTGTTGCATTCCATGTATTTTTCATGCTTTAACATTGATTTGATGGCTAGTCAAGACAGGGGGTCAAAAAACACGTTGTTGTTAATGTATTAAATACTTTTTTTTACAACTCTGCATTTAAATTTTTTTTTTCTAACGCATTGTTGAAAATTAACAGCTATTTTTTCGCAAGCTTTAAAAAAAGGTAAGAACATTTTTAGTAATTGTTTGTAAATTACTTAAGTTTTTTATCATTTTAGATGGATCGTTACTTGAAAAAATACCGCAAGGTATGGGAAAAAGATCCAGCTTTTAAGAAATGGATAAGGCCAGCAAAAGACGAAACAAAAGCATTGTGCTTTTATTGTAAATGCTAAATTATTGCTAAGCAATGTCATCATATACGGCACAATGAAACCAAAAAGCATCAAAAGTCTATGGAACCGTCTAACGACGTATTGTATTCTCAGCCAGTAATTTCATTTACACCAGGAGTTCCTACTGAAATTCAAACTAGCCAAGCCAGTCTTGCTCTTTACACTGCAGTCCACACACCTTTTTCAGCAATGGATCACCTTGGAGAAGTGTGTTGCACAATATTTTCGGATAGTAAAGCAGCAAAGATAAGTCTTCACCGAACAAAGTGCTCCAATATAGTTACTAATGTTTTAGCTGCTCACTTCATTGATGAACTTCTAGATGATTTAAAACATTCACATTTCAGGCTTATATTGGATGAAGGTATATATATTTATATAATTTATTAAATTACTTGTTTTACTAAAAAGTATTTATTACAGGAACGGATGTGTCGGTGGAGAAATTATTGGGAGTTGTTGTTCGATATTTTAGTCCAACAAAAAAAGAATTTGAAACAACATTTTTGGAACTAATTGATTTAAATGGCGGTAAAGCCGATGATCTTCTGGTAGGATTGGAACGCCTTATTCAACTTTTTGATTTAGATATGAACAAATTGGTTGCAATAGCAACAGATAATGCAGCAGTAATGACTGGAATAAATAATGGTTTGTACAAAAAAATAAAGGATAAATACAATTTAAAATATTTAGTATTGGTCCGATGTGTGTGCCATTCGTTGCAATTGTCGGTATGCGCTGCATCTGAAAAGAGTTTTCCGGCAAATATTAACTTTTTAGTCAAGGAAACTCATAATTGGTTTTCCAATTCATCCATAAGACAAAAAGCTTTCCACAAAATATTTAATTTAATAAATTCTGATGATGAAACTCCCAAGAAGATACCAATAGCGGCACCTACAATATGGCTTTCTATTGAAAAAGCAATCAAGATTATTTTGGAAATGTGGTTAGAATTAAAAACTCATTTTAATATGGTGAATGACAAATCATTTAAAACATCTTTGCTTAAAGACATGTATAACAACCAAACAAATTTTATTTATTTAACGTATTTAGCTTCTGTGTTGGCCGAAGTGCAAACAGTTAATTTAGCCTTTGAAGCTCTAAATGCAGATCATACAAAACTTTTTACTGATTTGTATCATTTACTGCAAAGCTTAACAAATAAAATAATAATTCCAATGGATGGTTTTGATTATAAGGAAGGAGAAATTGAGCCAGTTATAAATAAACATTGTTATTTAGGATACAGTTTTGAAAAAGCATGTTCTGATGTCAATATTACAAAAAGTGAACAAAAATTAATTAAAAGAAAGTTAATAGAATTCACTAAAAGTCTTATTTATGAAATAAGAGCAAAGCTACCAACAAATTTTCATATATTAGAAAAGATTTCTGCATTTAGCGTTAACAATATTTTCTCAAGTAAAACCGAAGATACAACAGCTGTTATAAAAGAATTTATAAACAATGATAACGAAATCGAAAAACTGGAAAATTGTATAAAAAATTTAAAGTTGTATAAATGGAAAAATTTGGATTGGACTGATGCATTTGGATCGAAGTTTATAACTATAGAAATTCTTTAGATGAAAATCCATACCATAACCTTGCCGCTTTTGTCCTAAAACTATTAACTTTTCCCTACTCTAATTCTGAAGTTGAAGAAGGTTCAGCGTTATGAATTTTTTTAAAAATAAAATACGGAACCGAATGTCTTTAAACACTTCAAATTGTTTATTTAATTCACATAAAATATGGATTGAAACGAAAAAACAGCTGTTGTTCAAATTATAAAATACCACCACACGTTTGTTCAAAAATTAATTCAAATCGAACTTACACAAAGTCGAAATACTTTATAAAAACTATTTTATGGCCTGAATAAGAGGAAAATACAGTTTTTTTTTTGAAAATGACCAATTTAATGGACTGTTTTAAAATTTATTATGTAAATATTTTAGTGCATTATTTTACTTTTGTAAATAACAAAAACTTAAGTACAAATATAATATAAGTAAAGAAATTGATCTCCCATAAATACAATTAAAAAATAAATTTAAAAATTGGTTTAAAAATTAAAAATATGTTTTTTATTTTCATTTAGCCCTTTTTAGCTCTTTTTTAGTGGCCGACCGGTCCCTTCTAATTAGTTGGCATCGCTGGCTCGAGTTGCATTACACCAATTTTTAATGTCATTAAATAGATTGTCCAAATTCAGCACAGTGTTTATCTTTCTGTCCGAACGAATAATTAAATCAAAGTCGTCGGCGTATGTACAGAAATCAATTTCCTTATGAAAGGAAATGATTGAACATAATTTATTATATGCTATCACAAAAAGAATAACTGATAAGGGGGATCCCTGGGGGATTCCATTATGTAGAGGGAAGGAGTTTGAGTAACAATTTTTGATTCGTACTGTTATTTTTCTCTTAGTCATAAAATTAAACACGTATCGTATAATATTTGGGCCGACTTTCCATTCTATTAACTGATCCAATATTGAACGAATTCCTACTTTATCAAATGCTCGTTCAAAGTCAAGTGATAATATGTTCACATATTTACGTGATGAGAGGCAATTATTGATTTGGTAGTCTAGATAAAGTAGACTATCAATTGTCGAGCTCCCCTTTCTGAAACCAAACCGCCGGTTATTAAGCAGCTTATTTGCAGTAATAAACCACCATAACCTATTGGCAATGATTTTGTCTAAAACTTTGGATAAGCAAGGGTTCAACGAAATGGGTCGATATGACTTCATCATAGCTTTGTCGTAGCCGGGCTTAGGAATGGCTATAACTACGCTATTTTTAAACTGTTGAGGAATGTAATTGGAAAGTATATTATTATAAAGGTTTAAAATTCTTACTTTTAGTTGATAAGGTAACATTTTCAACGTTGGATACGAGATCCTGTCCATTCCCGGGGTTTTTCCTTTTAATTTACTTAAGGTGGAACTTAGCTCGACGATATTTATATTGCCTTCTATTCTTAGTGCCTCAGCAAGGTATAGTTGTAGGAAGATTTGGAACCATATTTTGTTTGTTTGCTCTAAAATTATTTGAAAAATTTAAATCAGATGAATTGTCGGACCAGAATCTTCCAAATTCCTGCGCCATTTCCATGTTATCAGTAATCTTAACGTTTGGGTTATCCAGTAAAGTTATGCAGTGTATATTTTGTGATTTTTTGTAGCCGGTAAAATTTCGAATATTTGTCCATATTTTGTCAGTAGGTGTATTTGGATTGATTGTAGAAGTGAAGGAGGTGATAGAGTCTTTTTTAGTTAATTTAATTTTTCTTTTATATAAAGAATTTGACTTTTTATAGTTTAACAGATTTGTTTGGTTAATGTTCCTTTTGAATATATGCCAAAGCCTATTCTTTTCTGCTTTTAACTTTTCTAGTTCACTATTCCACCATGGGACTTTTTTAGGATTGGTTCGATTTATTGATTTGGAAATATTAGCGGCTTCTTTATTTATATTGGTAGAGACGGGTCTACTAAGGTTGAAGTTATAACAACAGTTTTGGAACTTTGTCCAGTTAGCATATTTGGTGTTAAATTTATTTTTAGTAAGTGTGTTTTGAGTAATAGATAAGGGGAATAGCGAAATAATTATTGGGTAATGATCACTACCACAAAGATTATTTTCAGTTTTCCATTCGGCCTGGGTAGCTATAATGGGTGAACAAAAAGTTATGTCTATGTGTGAAAAATTTCAATGTGTGTTCAAGTGAGTCGGTGATTTGTCATTTAGTAATACTAAGCTTGAATTATTAATGAAATCTGATAAAAATAATACCTGCACGGCTGTTTGAATTTGATCCCCAATTTTTGTGTGAACTGTTGAAGTCACCTGTAATAAGAGTTGGTGTGTCTGAAATAAAAACGTTGCTAAGATTTCTATTGCTGAATTTAGATGGGGGTGGAATGTAGGCACTAAAAATATTAAATTTTATTTTTGATATTATCTCAACGCATATTGAGTCAAAGTCATTTGGTACCGTAATTTGTCTTTGTTGTAAGGATTTATGTGCAAGTATTGCAACTCCTCCATATCTGGTAGTTGAAGTATTAATAGCATAAAGGGAACAATTAATTGGTATAGGAATATTTAGGTTTAAATGTATGTGAGTTTCTTGGATGCAAATGATTTTTGGACTGTATAGTTTAATTAATAATTGTAACTCATTATAATTATTTAAATAACCGTTCATGTTCCATTGTACAATGTTAAGTGCCAATATATAATTTTAAAGTGTATATTGGATTTTTTGATTTTCTATAAAGCAATTGTCTTTTTTTAGTTATATGCATGAACAGCCATAATGTTACATGTTGGATATAAATTACATTTATACAATATTGTATGGTATCTGATATACATATATTTGAGAAAAGAAAAGAGAGATTGGTCAAGAGTATATTTTGTACTTTAAAAAGAAATAGTAAGAATATTATATTTAATAGAAACCAGTTAGAAATATGATTATAAAAATGAGAAATGGATTTACAGTTAGATTTGAGATGATATACTAAATATTTGGTACCGATAGGCTTAGTGTAATACTGAAGGAGAGTTGAATATTGGTAATTAAGAGAAATGGTTTTAATATAGGGTATAAATAGTGGGAAATATAAGAGTGAGAAATTAATATTAGAGCTAAATGTAAGAAATGTTAATATTGATATTATTTTGATTATGGTTATTTTAGTATATTTTGTCATTATTAGAGAGAGTTTACTATTACAATTATTTTCCTGTGTTTAACCGTTTTGATTTTCGAGTGGCATCTTTAACTTTGTCTCTTAATCTCTTTGTTGCATTTTTAGGTAGGATTATTGGGTTGTTGTTCTTTTCGTTTGCTGTTTGAGATGAGTTGCTTTGTCGGTCGGTTTCCATTTCAGAGTTAGTATCACTTATGACGTCGGAATAGTCTTTTCCAAAACGCGGATTTGTTTTTGGTGCTAGCATTGTACGAACAGAGGATGTGGAGGGTTTATCGTTGTTATTGTTTTTCGTTATTGTAGAGTATAGTGCATTTTGTTGATTATGACGTTGTCTGTAAATAGCGACAGCCTTCTTTTTTCCAACTTTCTCAAGAGTAGCGATTGCTTGGATTTCCTTTTCTTTAAGAAAAATTGGACAGCATCTATCATTTGTAGCATGCTTTGAGTTTTCAATTTTGGCGTTTTTGCTATTAATACAAGAGGATGGAAGTTCACATTTTTCTTTTAATTCTTCATTAGTATGGAAACCGTTTGAGCAGTTGACACATAGTTTATCATTATTACAAAATTTGGATACATGTCCATACTGTAGACAATTTTTACACTTTAATGGAAGTGGGATATACGGACGTATTTTAACTTTTTCGTATCCAATAGCTAAGTCAGAGGGAATATTAGTTGCAGCAAAGGTTATTACGATGAGACCTGTCTCGATTAAATTACCGTTAACATTTTTTAATATTTTGTTTACTTGCGTAACGTTTTGTTTTCTCAGTTCATATAAAATTTCAGACTCGTTTATTCCGCGAAGATCATTTGAATATATTACTCCCTTTGCAAAATTTAGAGTTTGATGTTCTTTAATATCAACTTTGATTTCAGGAGATAAAGAAGTGAGCTGAATTAATTTACTAGCTTGGACGAAAGATTTAGTTTGAATAAGAATAGTTCCATTAATTAGCTTTTTACATTGTAGTACTTCTCCTTCTGCGACACTGTCTACTACTTTTTTTATTAAAAAGGGTGAGACATTGCCAATTGTGCCCGTACAATCCTCCTTGTCGTTCAATCTTTGCATAATTAAAAATTTTTCTCCAGTAGAAATTATCGTCGGTTTTTTTGTTTTATCAAACGTAATGAGTGGCTGACCACCACGATCTGGCGGTTCCGATAATTTATCCATTATTAGATATAATTATTTGTTTTATTAATTTTTTTAAAATCAATTTAATTGTTTTGTTTCGTTTTTTTTTTTATTAAAAGAGATATATATATATTTTGAGATAACACGTTTGTATTATAGTAATTGCGTGCACTGAGTTTGATTTATGCGTAGTCGGTCTTAAGACAATGAGAGCGGTCTATCGTCTGTGAAAATAATTAATTAATTCCTTTATTTATTTAACAAAAATAACAAAGATAGTAAAAATAACATCATAATAATTTATAACACCACCTTTTGCTTTAATGCAATCAAAGATTCAATTTTTCATAGAATTTATTAATTTATTCAAAAGACCTTGATTAAGAGCTTCCCATTCATTGAAAATTGAAATTTTTAGTTCATTTACATTCATGTGTTGACGATTGTCAGCATAAATTCGCCTGACGAGAATTCGCCATATGTTTTCTATGGGGTTCATATCAGGAGAGCAAGCAGGCCATTCCAAAACATCGACATTATTCGAGCTTAACCATTCTTCTGTGAATTTGCTGGCATGACAGGCTGCATTGTCTTGCTGAAAAATATATTTTTTTCTGCATTGGCATGTAGAAATGGGAACAAACTGCATTGAAGCAATTCACAATATTTTTCGCTGTTGATTTTGGTGGGCACGATTTGCAACTCCAGACAACAATCTTCAGTAAACGCACCCCAAATCATAACAGAACCGCCACTAAAGTTTTTTCGAGAGAAACATTGGGGTTCTTTTCCACGCCAGTAACTAAACCTCCCATCAGGACCATCCAAATTAAATTTTTTTCTTATGAAAAAATTATCTTTTAAAAGAAAACAAATTAAGTTATTATTTTCTAACATAACATTAAACAACTTACATTTGACCAATTTGTACCCATATTATTTTTGTAAAACTCCAAACGTGCATTAATATGACGTTTCAAAAGACGAGTAATTTTCTTCATTCTTTGCCTTCGAACATGTTTGGAAGATTTAAGAACATTCCAAATGGTAGTTTTGCACAATTTGTTGGAAACGCATCCAGAAAGTTGAGTACAGCTTTTGGTGCTGTTGCTTTCTGTGTTCAAAATAAGTCGACGCTCGCGTTCATTCATCTTATTTTTTCTACCAATGCTTTTATTTTTGGCATAATTTTCAATATTTTTCAAATAATTGTAAATAACCTTTCGACTTCTGCCGATTTCACTTGCAATTTCTGCTTTTGATGCACCATTTCCGAACAAAATTTAAATTTGACCTTTTTCAAATTCACTTAACATTTTTCCTCGTGGGATTTTGCTTATTACTAATGTTTTTAATAAAATTAAATAGAATATGTTGTATTAAAAGGGTACTTTTTGTCAAGACTTTGTTGCATTTGTGCTATACTATGTGAACGCTTTAATATGGTAACTATTGAGATGTAAGAGATTTTAATAACGGTATTTCTGATTAATGGAAGATTTATGTAATATATGTAAGTTTAGTTTTGAAAAGAGAACATATTAATAAACGTTCCACAAAGAGATGATAATTATAGCATGCATAGTTAAAATTTTATATAACATTGATTCACAGATTACCAAATGTGCTGTCATTTATGAACGCACTGTATATAGCGTAAGAGAGTTTTAGTTAATATCTGATGAATGCTTTATATGGGGACTATGACTAAAATTGCTTCTACACTTGTAATATTTAAAATGAAGATTTATGAATATAACATATGTATAATAATAAATATAATAATAAAATGTGGGCTTAGAACAAGTATTTTTGTTGTTACACATATCACAACAAACTTATTATAACTTGACTTATTATAAAATTAGACATATTTAGAAGACACTTTTACACAAAACTGAAACCAAAAGACAAGAGTGACTGTTTATCATGGCAAAATAAACTTCAAAGGTTTTCTGCAATCAATTACAGTTAACATATTCTTCAGATTATACCAGTTGTATTGACCACTTTAAACATGGATATTCACACTACAATATTAGTACAATCAAAAAATTTTTATTGGATTTAATTATCGACTTACATTGGAATTATTTCTTTTGAGCCTGTGAAGAAGTTATCCTGTCTGTCATAGTGTTCACGAATAACTTGATGAACATGCGCATGCTTATGCTTGTACTTTGCCAAAATCGCACTCCGAAATGATTTATCAGCTATTCGAATATTTCGTATTGTTAGCAGCATAGGACCCATGAGCCAACAAAATTTTGACCAAACTCTAAATGCGACCTGCGCATCAATTTGGCTAATTCTGTGGAAAATATCTATGCAATCACTCTCACGAATACCCCACTCGGATAGTGCTAAAATGAGCATCATCATCTCTGCATGATCACTGGAAAACTTCGACTCCATAACTTGTAGAATTTTGCCCAGCATTTCGGATATGTCTGTCATTGATATGGATGTATGACCCAGCCAGGCCAACCACCACAGCGACTTGGCATGGAACGGTGTTTTGCCATGCAGCATTTTCCATTCCTGCGGCATTTTGATGGCTCCATTTGCAGCATAGAAATCTCCGCCACCTGAACTCAGAATATCCTGCCACTGGCGTTCGCTGAATTGTTTCATTTTGATAAAACATCTATTTGGTATCCCCAACTCGAGTAGAGTTTCCATCAGAGGATTGTCTTTATTGTTCTGTTCGGTCACTGTTAATATTATCTTACACATATTGCTTAAACTAATTGGTAACCAGTCCAAATTGACTCCGTCCATAATGTCGTCGATCGAATCAATTATAATGACAATGAAATATTTGTTGCTTTTTATAACATCCTGTATTACTTGGGAATAGTTCTCAAGGGTCTGTAACATAATAGAATTTTAGTAGTTTTCTTGGATAACTATTCAACTTAACTTACATGATCCATTCTTAATTGATGACCATACGTTAGCACATACATTTGACAAGCTATTGAACCTAAAACTGAGACCATATCAGAAGAACGAGCTCCTAAATTAGCATATCTACAAAGGCAAATGCATTTAATATTTTCCAAAACAAAACACTCGTTTTTGCGATCGCAATGCGAAAGTAATTCCTTTATTACCTTAATACTAAATTCAGGTCTGGTTTCCATCTGTGTATATTTTCTACTATCTTTGATATAAACACACTTTTGCCGCAACCACTTGGACCGGAAACTATTAATGGGTGTGCGGTACTATCTTTTATATATCTGGAATACAACATATAATAAACTTTATGTTATTAAAAATTATAAAGAACTACGTCACAAGATTATAATTATGAATTTTATTAAAACTAATTATTTTTAAACCCTTTCTTTTAACTCATACTCTGTCTCTCTATGTGTCTGCCATGGGTGGACCTCATTCCCCCTAATCCAATTGATCTGAAACTTGGCCCATAGTCTTGTCGTGACTACAGATTAATTTTGGTGTAGTCGCGCACGGTCATGCACAGTCATGGAGTGATCTAAATGTCATTTCCCCTCATCCGATCGATCTCAAACTTGGTCCATACACTTGCTGTGAAAAAAAGATTAACTTTGAATTAGTCACGCACAGTCACACATGGTCACGCACAGTCACGGAGTGATCTAAATGTCATTTCCCCTCATCCGACCGATCTGAAACTTGGTCGATATACTTGCTGTAAAGAAAGATCAACTTCGACATAGTCACGCGCAGTCACGCATAGTCGCGCACAGTCACGGAGTGATTTAAAACCCATTTTCCTTTATCCGATCGATATAAAACTTGATCGATAGACTTGCTGTGAAAAAAGATTAGCTTTGACAATGTCATAGACTTGTTGTGGCCAAAGATTAATTTTAAGATAGTCACACACTGTCAAGGAGATATTCAAAACTCATATGCATAAGGAAAGAAAGAGTTTTAATAAAAACTTATTTTAATGGGTTAGATTATTTAAAGAAATTTGTTAAATATATTTATGATATTTTTCTCCAAAACTCTTACTCGGATGTTGTTGTGTTCACTAAGTATGAATTTTATTATAATTTTAATTCTATGAGTATAACGGTAAGAAAGAAGTAAAATACAGTTGCTGAATAAACGTCTAGACACCTAAGTTATTTAAAAACAAGTAAGAAAATAATAGTCGATCAAGACTGAATATGCGCTACCCTATACCATGCGTTTCGAGAATTGGTCTTAGGTCCACCTAATTGGGTATAAGAAATACACGCAAACCCAATCCGACTTGAAAAAGTTCATATCGGATGCTATATTTATATGGGGACTAGTTCGAAAAATGGGCCGATCCTGACAATATATGGTGAAGTCACTTCTTTTTTGCAAAATATATACAAACAAAATTTAAACGTTTCGTATCGTTAGCTTCTCTTGAAATTAGATTTTTTTAAGGTCCCTAAGTGACAGTTGTGAAACAGCTGACATAAATTAGTGATGTCAACTATTTGAGGTAGTCAAAACCCACTACAGATTTGATATGTGAAAAAGAGGGAAAATAAAGTTGAAATGAAATAATACAAAGAGTTGAAAGAAAACTATAAGTGCTTATAAAACTAAAAACCATAAAAACTAATTAAAAATGGATGATGAGCAGCTTATTTTTTGTAAATCAAATACAGTTCTTGACATACGAGTATGTTTAAAAAATCGTTGATCCTCCATATTTTTTATATTGGCAAAAACTTTCCGGTGGTAGCAATTTGCACAAATTTAGAAAACTCACTAGATCTTTTTACTTACTATTTATATTAACTTTTAATTTTTTATTTTTATTCTTTATTTGCAAAATGTAAAACATGTCATACATTTACGTTTTTCGATAACTGCACAAAACTTACGTTACGCTTGGGTACTTTAGCCTTTATGTTTTGCCAACGCTTGGCCGACAATCTTTGTCTGACTGGGATGTTTCCATCCAATTTAACTGTAAAGTCGTTACGATTCAGTGATTGGCATGAACTTTTTTTAGACTTACCTTTTTATATCATTCATAATATCAAAATTTGGTGAGTTTTGAGCGAGAATTTTCGAATAATGTCCTACTAACTCAATTTCCTCCAGAAGTACATGGTCAACGCCATTTGTATTGTAGGGTATATTATTTTTGGTGACATGTTCTTCAAATATTGAAAAAATTGACTTTTCCAATAGACTCTCAATAACCACAGCCAATTCATCATCCAAAATATTCATGGTTGGTAAGATGCGAATTAAATTCTTCTCCGACAAATGTGCTTTCAGTTCTGTATATAATTTAGACATACGCCTTAGTACCTCATGATCATACGCAGTAGCATTTTCGGGAGCTTTCATATACTGTGGTCCTGTCTGTATCCATATACAACGTTTGGCAAGTTCCTGGCTCATAAGTACCGTGTTATTGACTTCCTGTTCTACCACAGTGGACATGTATGAATCTTTAAGATCATCCGAAAAAAGTCTCAACAGCACACCCAATAGCATGTTCAATTCATCGTCCTGAGCGGCAGAATAGTTCTTGCAAAGTTCAGTGTTCAAACGATGACACAATGGCTGATAGCAATTGTCAATAATGTACCATTGCTCCAAGAGAATTTTCTCCTCTTCGTTTGCGGCGGTCAATACCTGTGTGAAGTCTTGACTCTCTATAGTCAATGGCAACATCGGAACACCCAATGATGAACCTAAAAATAATATTGGAATAATGAACGCGGACGAAGAATGTCGCGTTATCTCCGATAAACAGTTGGCCGCCTCTTCATGGCCACCTTGTGCCTCCAATGGACTATGAGTCCAGCGACTAGCTTCCATTAACCTAGCATAGTTACTGACTTTGTTGACAACATCAGTATTGTGTACGTCGGAGATGAAAACTTCGAAGCCTTTGGTTTGACACTTTTTCACTAATTGTTTGTGCAAACTGTATACCACACGTTTGTGTTTTTTGTACTCGGGACTATTGTCTGCCAGTATATAGATAACGATTTTTTTATATCTCTCTATTTTTCTTCCAGTAAGCGGTTTACCGTGAAGTATTGATAAATAGGCTGTAGCCGCATTTTTTGTATCAGATGCGTCAGCTTGTGGATTTGTCTGTGTTGTATTCGAAACGTTGGTTGAGGCTATTGTGGAAATATCGAAAAAAAAGAACCAATGTTTTTTTAATCGATGTAAGTAATTAAATTCATTTCAAAGATGTTAAGTATTTATGAAAGAATTACAGGCAAGATTCTAAACTATGAATATTAAGATAAATATGTTAATAATTTCAATTTGCAATGAGTTCAATAATATTTAACCTCTTAGGAAATTAGCGACTATAGTAAACGGAAAAACTTAAAGGAGCAATAATTTTGCAGATCGAAATTATTTATTTTGTTCTTTAATTAAAAATAAATAAATAATAAATAAAATAAAATAAAAATATGTGTTTTTATATATACTACCCCGATAAATGGTTGATTCAACCAATAAAAAACCAAATTGCATAGTGTGAACTGTGTTAATTTTCATAATCTAATTTAATTAAAAAACCAGTTGTCTTGGACTTCGTATGGTAACATGAAAAATGTTTTTCTATAATCACAACAGATCACCAAAATTCAGTTGACAACAAATTCGGTTGCTAATAGGAATCAGTTCTCTGTGTGTAGTTTTTGATATGAAAAATGTGTTTAAATTTAAAACCACATCCACATTGGGACACCCTTAATATGAGTATGTTCTGAATGATCAAGTAATTGCAGATTTCGAGAAGTGTTGGTAAGAATTTAGGATCTAAGCAAAATTTACCATTCTGATTTTTCTTATTTGCAGATATTGAGTTTTCATCCTGGTTAATTGTGGCAGCAGTTTCTTTTGCTGATTTTTCATTTTTTGGTATATCAGGTAAATTTTCTGGATCTGCCAGGGGAGCTATTTGATCTGTACTATATTTTTCATTTGCAGAGTATTGATCTTCTTTATTAATATTATATGAACTAAATAAGAGAGAGAAAAGCAGATATAGAAAATTGTGTGACTATAAAAATTAACGACACAATACATACTCCTCTGATTTTTCTGATATGCTATCTTTTTTTTTACTTTGTCCGGAACTGCATACGTTTCCCATTTTTACGGAATTCTGAAAGCAGAAAATTTAAGAATAATAAATACGTATTTACCATGCTTAGTAATAATAATATAGCCCACTAAATTTTTTAAACCGTTATTTTATTTACATTTGTAAGATTTAAAACGAAAAACGTTTGTATTATACAATAGAAAATATTAAGGAGTGATTGAGATATTTTGCATACGCTCCACTTTTATCATTTTAAATCTTGCAAGTGGGGCTAGGAGATATTATTTAAGTCCTTTTTAAAACGCAATTCATTACTTTTTTTAATTTAAGTAAGTATTTCTCTAATTTTGCAGACGATTTTATCACAATTTATCACAAATAATTTCATATCTTTCCTTTATCATTATCCCAATTTTCCAAAATTAATTTTATAAATTAATTACAATTTTAAAATAATTAGTTAGATCATGTATATAATTTCAAATAACAGAAAAGATGCATTTTTGTAATGTAAGAGATATATGCAAACAAAAAAAAATTAACACGTGTTCATGGTCAGCAGTATTTTGCTAATTACTTCAACTTTTGATTTATCCACTATTTATCTCAAAGAGTACAAAGGAAATATGTAGGAAATGTACAATTTTATCTTTTGTACTATGTAGAGTTAGTATGAACAAGCGTTTCCCAATTGAGCTGTTTAACATTAGCATAGCCATATCAAGTACATGCCTTGGGGTAAGAAAAGCTTTATTATAGAAAATAAACATAAACCAAATTCGAGAGGCATTGTTATTTTTTTTCATGCAGATATCAAAAAGTTCATATCGGATGCTATATATATATGGGGACTAGTTCAATTAATGGAGCGCTCCTGACCATGTTTTGTAAAGACACTTAACTTGTGCAAAAACATATACGAGTACCAATCAAATTTTAGAAAGCAATTTTATATGCGGGTTATAATTAAGAAGTGTCCTATAGAGTTTATTTTCGGACTACTAATGATTGGGTAACAAACATAAACAAACCAAATTTGACCGGGATATATATGATAATTTGGATCGTATGGCTTTTTAGGTAGATCTCATAGGGGACATTTATAAGAGGACTAGATCTGAACGTGTACTGATTTCCACCAATTTCCAAATTTAATCAAAATATAGTCATATCTGCGAAATTAAATTAAAGGCTACAGTAGAGTGGTCCTTAAAAATGAAAATAGAATTTTGGGAGAGGCGGGGTCCAGTTTGTTTCCTTTCTAAATAAAACTAATAAATGTGAAGTTTGGGGACAATCGGATAAAGAAAAGTCGCGCCGGAAATCGATTGAAAATTTCAAGTGTGTTGATATGGGGAAAATATGGCCTATTTACAGATATTACGAAAATTTCGTTATGTAGTTTAATTTTTCCCACAAGTTATATCAATCGCAGTATTAAATTATCTTTTCAAAAAGCTAGTTATAAAACTTCAAAATCGAATAAAAACTCGCCAACCACTTTCGTGCCAAAAAAAACTAGGTCATGAAATTTGATGGCATTTTTTACAACTAAGAGAAGTTGATTAAAGCATTATTTTTTTTTTTTTTGGTCTCTATACTTATAAGTACTCAGATATGAAGTATTGTTTTATTACCACGTTGAGACCGAAAATGGGAAATTTTTTTGATAAAATTTTGAAGTCCTTTTTCAAGTTTTAAAAAAGTTTCTTAAACAAAATTTAAACTAATGGATCTGGCACTTTAAGATTTTTTGAAAAACATGTTAGAGATTAACTGTGCGGTAAACTGTTAGGTAAGTCCCTATGCCAGAATTTTTTTGACAAGAATTTTTTTTTGCGGATTTCGAGAAAAATGGGATTTTTATGAAACATGCTGTGTATGTAATCTTCTAAATTTTTTACATCAAAAATTAATCAGTTCTCTATTTTTAAATACTATATTTTATCTAGGGTTTCGGAAAAAAATATGACCCCATTAACCCTTTTGGATAAACACTGGCTAACAGGGGAACTGATAAATCTTGGGAAGGACGTCCGAAGACTTTTCAATAGGGCTCGTCGCAAAAAACACGCAATATACTGGGATGACTACCACGTTAAGCTCAGGGATTACAACAAAAAGATTCGAATAGCCAAACGCAACTCCTGGAGACACTTCTGTGAACAGGTTGATAGCATTAATGACGTCTCAAAAATGAAGAAATTCTTATCGAAAAACCATTCGCAGCCTGAAACTCTTGTCGATAGGGACGGGATTCGGGCGGAATCGATGGAACAGTCCTTAAGAATATTGATGGAAACACACTTTCTTACCGAAGAATATGGGCCGAATAGGGACCCTGAAATTGGTACCAATGTGTCCCGACGAACTGGAACCAACGTGGAACAGCAGACGGGACCCGAAGGGGAACAATATGAAGGGCCTAATGAGGAACAACATCGAGAGGAAAGATATGATAGAATAACCGAAAATATGGTAATTAAGGCAATACAAAGCTTTGCCCCCTTTAAGGCAGCAGGCCCAGATGAAATCTTTCCTGCTCTATTACATAAGAGCGGGGACTTGATTGGCAGTAGTCTGGCTGGCATATTCTCTGCTTGCCTAAAACTTGCGTATACCCCCAGAGCAAGGCAGGAGGCCAAAGTGGTCTTCATACCAAAGCCGGGAAAGGAAAGCTACGCGAACCCTAAGGCCTATCGACCGATAAGTCGATAACATGGTTAAATCTCAAATCCCAAATGAGCTGTTGAAGTTCAAACAACACGCTTATTTAAAGGGACGCTCAGTAGAAACTGCGCTTCATGAAGTAGTTCACCACATAGAAAGATCTTTCGATCTAAAAATCTTTACTCTAGCCATATTCATTGATATAGAAGGAGCTTTTAACAATGTATCAACAAATACGCTACTCCACTCCCTAGAACGTTTCGACATCGACCGGGATATCAAAGCCTGGATCAGTCACATGCTAGGGAATAGATGGATAAGTTGCGAGGTTGGTGGCATTAAAATAAGAGACAAGGTTTGCTGTGGGACACCTCAAGGGGGAATTCTATCCCGCTTTCTCTGGGTGACCACTATAAACAGTCTTCTAAGGATTCTAACCGATAAGGGTTTCCAACCTGTCTGCTACGCAGACGATGTAGCGATACTGTTAAGGGGGAAAGATCCTAGAAATTTATGTAGGAGGGCATCGGATGCACTCGAAATAGCATACGATTGGGCACAACAAAGGGGATTAAATGTGAACCCGGAAAAGACTGAAATATGCCTCTTTACTAGGAAGACGAAAATAGTCGAATTCGATGAACCCCGCTTCCAGGGCAAAACGATTAGAATCACACAAACGGTGAAATACCTTGGGGTGATTCTCGACAAAAAGCTCACTTGGAAGGACCATATTGAGAGCAAAGTCGCGAAGGCTCATCGGATATGGGCCATTTGCAGAAGAGCTATAAGTTCAAAATGGGGTTTAAACACGAGGATGACTCATTGGCTTTACACAAGCGTCGTTAGACCAATTCTAACCTACGCATCCGTAGTCACATGGACATCAATGAACAGGAAATGCTATATTAAACCATTCCAAAAAATACAACGCCTCTGCTGCATAGGAATCAGCGGCGCTATACGGACTATATCTACGAGGGCTTTAGAGATGATTCTATCTATACACCCGATCGAGATTAGAATTAAATATGAGGCAGCTCTGGCCATGTTACGACTAAGAGTAACAGGGAAATACATCACCTACCATATGACCAGACACCAAACAATATTGGACCAGATACCGGAATTCAACACAGTGGATTTTAGCTGTGATAGAATCGCGGAAGTGTCGACAAACATACCCTGCAGTATAAGGATACCTGACAGGGAAAGCTGGTTGAACGAAAATTTTCTACGAAACCTTCCAGGGTCACACTACTACACAGACGGATCTAGTCTGCATGGTAGGACTGGTATAGGTTTCTATGATGAGGACCGTTCCAATGGCATACACCTACGCATTCCGGACCACAACTCTGTCTTTCAGGCCGAAGTGGTCGCGATAACGGAATGCATAAGATCTATTGACGTACGGGCAATCCCAAGCCCCGGAGACGTGAAAATATTTTTCGGACAGTCTAGCGGCTATCAGGGCGATATCCTCGGACAAAACTAGATCAAGGACTGTCCTCAGATGTAAGGAAGAAATTGCAAACTTCACTACAAGAGGCAGACTTGAAATCATTTGGATCCCAGGACACAGTGGTATAATGGGAAACGAGATTGCAGATGAACTGGCCAGGAAGGGTTCTTTCCTGGAGGGTGTCAATTTGGAAAACCCAATACCTTTCCAGGCTCTCAAATTGAAACTATAGGAGTGGGCAACTAATTCACATACTTCAATTTGGGAGGAAACTGACGTGGGTAAGGCTGCGAAGATACTATGGGGCTCTCCAAACACTTCGAAGACTAAGGAAATCCTTAGTCTAAATAGAAAGGAACTGAGTAGGATTATTGGCATCCTCACTGGACACTCTGAACTGAGGGCTCATCTATACCGTATAGGACGGGCAGAATCGGCCACATGCAGAGCTTGTGGAGAGGATGACGAGACCCTAGAACACTACCCTTGTTACTGTCCTGCATTTGCCGGAACAAGGGTCAGAAATTTATCCAACGAAATCATACCAGGCCTAGAGGCTCTTAGGGGGATACGCTGGAAAGCACTCAGGAGATTTGCTATCGAGACCGAACTCCTAAGCTAAATAAGGAGTAGATTAACGGATGAGCACGAGGATGTAGAGCGCACAACAAGCCGACTTTCTGGCTTAAGTGTATATCCGGGTAAAACGGATATGAGCTATGTGTATACATGGCTCCTCTTTTTCAACCTAACCTAACCTAACGCTTTCGGAATTTGGGTCACATATGACCCCAAACTAATAAAAGACAATTTATTCAAAATTCAATTCAACTTATTCAAATTTATTTGCGAAGTGTAGTTGAGTTAAATTTAAAATCAACGCAAGCGCAAGAAGTTGCAGTTTTTTACAGATTTGCAAAATCTTGGAATAATCTGGATCACACTTTAATCAAAAGCGGTCTCGATGATGGGATCATCCGTTCAAAAATCAGCAACCAAGAATGTGATGAGGTAATACAATTTAGCCGTTACCAATTAAACCATAATCATAGTCGTGAGGACTATAAAGAGTTTTTACAACTCGTATTACGTATGAAGGAGAACAAATTCGAGCAGGCCAAACCAGCCATGTCAGACGGATGTCTAAAGCGATTTACTCGTTAAAAATTTATTTATTCCATCAACAGTTTAATTTTACAAATTCAAAGTTGAGAGGCATAAGAAATGTTTGTATTTTTATCATTCTCCTTTATATAAAGGCTTGGTTTGAATGCGAAAATGCAATAAGATCTCCGTTACATGATTTAAATTTTATAAAAGCAGCTCAGGCTTATGCCGAAATAGATTCATCAGTTTCTTAGGAGTTGTTAAAAAAAATGCAACAGAATTTGTGGTATTTGGCCGAAGTGAAGGGAAAGAAAAAAATGGTTGTTCGTCTAGATGCAGTGGAACCAGTTGTGAAACTTATCGAAAATATTTAATTATTTAATCAATTTTGAGTCCCAGAAAACTAAACATTTTTTCAGCTGCTCTGCAGAATTTTTATTATTTCCTCCATCGACATGGGAATCTAATGAAGATTTTAAAAATAGTTACAATTTCTGCAAGGACTTATGTGTAGTAAAAGATATTGCCGAAAGAGGCGTTAAATTCATAAAACATTTTAATAAAGTGTTAACAAATAATGAAGAAGAAAAGCAGTTTTTCTCCAGATAGTGGAATCATACAAAAAAACAACATCCTTCCTGCTCAAAGTAAAGTTTAATTTAACTATGTTGAGTTATAGCTCAACAATGTTCTTATTTTATTTGGAAACATATAGATAGTTTTTAAAAATAATATAATTTTATAATATAATTGGTTAAAAGTTGCTTAAATTTATATTCGCGAGCAATAAGAAGACAATTGCACCAGAGATATATCACAATGGATAATTTGATCCCACGAGCACTAAATAAAAAAAAATAACCAAATTATATTTCTTAAATTCCAAATAATGGTTTCATCGAGTTCAATAGAAAAACTCGTTTTCGGTAATCTTTATTTAAAAATATCTTAAAATCCAAAGCAGGCCTTGGCAAATAATGGGTTAACGTTCCCGGATTTATCCCAAATTTTAGGAACGGAAGGTTGTTAGGGTTGTATAACGGAAGGATTTTGTTATAATATGTTAAGTAACGCTTTTAAAAAGTCAACAGTATTTGCAAAATGTTTGATTTTTAAAATAAATTTTCTTTTATTAGCTTGGCGTCATATGTGACCCCAATTCCAAAAGGGTTAATGGGGTCATATTATTTTTGTTCCGAAACTTTAGGCTATTAAGATAAAATATAGCATGTAAAAGTGGAGAACTGATTGTACAGAATATTTCACAAAAATCCCATTTTTCTCGAAATCCGCCAAAATAAAATCCTTGTCAAAAAAATTCTGGCATAGGGATTTAACTAAAGTTTAACACACAGTTAATCTCTAACATGTATTTTGCTTAAGAAAATTTGTTATTTGAAATTTTCAATTGATTTCCGGCGCGACTTTTCTTTTGTCCCCAAACTTCACATTTATTAGTTTTATATAGAAAGGAAACAAACTGGATCTTGCCTCTCCTCAAAATCGCAATTTGGGACATAGACAGACGGACGGATATCGTTGAATCGAATCAAAATCGAACTGTACAATAAAATATGGGTCTAGGTTAGAAAAATTTGGTAGTTAGAAAAATTGGCACAACCTCATTATACCCTGACGAAATAATGGTATAGTGTATAAACTGTAAATACTAAACTTTATGCGTTATCATTTTTTTCCCCATAACTAATTATAATTACTAGTATATCCAGCGGCCGACCAATCGATCTCAATCTAGGAGTAAATGATTTTTAAGTTTAAAATTTTGTTTTATTTTAATTAATCCAATACGTAAACACTTTTATTAATTAGCATTTTTTACATAATTGCTATTAAAACAAAGAAATTTTTTTTTTATATATATATATTAAATATTTAATTTATATTTTTGTATATCTTTACATTAAAACAGTTGCTTAAATATAATATTATTTGTTTAACAGAAAATCTTAACACTAATATTTCTATAATATTTCTATAATATAAATAGGTAAGATGCTTCCTTCTGACCCCTTTTACGCGCACAGTTTACAACAGATTTTGCCAAAAAGGGTATTTCGTTACAGATGTGCACAATGTTTTTTAAAATTGAAATTGGGTCAGTTTTTTGGAGTAATAATATTTTAAAGTTCCTACTAAATATATATAAAAAAAAAACACATATATCTGTGGTTTTCTAAAATAACCGCGTATGTCATAGAATCAAAATGTTCAGGGGAGCCAAAAAACGTTATATATGAAATTATGGGCTCGATATAAAGTTTTGAGAGCTTTTTTTAACAGTCCTGTAGATATGGGCAATAAATACTTTATAAAAAATTTTGAGTCAAAAATCTTCAGAGGAATAGATCCTAGAGAACGACGAAACAACAATATGTAAATAACATTTAAAGTGTGTGCAGATAAAACAACTTATGTCGACAAACGTCGTTTTCTTTGAAAAAGAAAACTACCAATGCATCCAACCATGTAGACATAAGTTGTTGTTGCTTGAAAAAAAATTTTTTTTTTCCTCAACAAAAAGTTGGCGGGCCTTACGATGAGAATATAACAACGTATCAAGAATAATAGTGACAAAAAATAACAGAAATAAACACACAAGTTTTTATAAGTGGTTATAAACTGAAAAATAATCCAAAATCGTTTTGCATTTTTTTCATTAATAACAACGTATGTCGCTCTGTGTCGTTTTCTGAGAAAATAATTTGTCAGCGATCAAGCGTAGGTTGACATACGTCAATAGTGCTGCAAATTAATTTAATAAACATTTAAGTTACCTCGTTATTTAAAGAAAAAACTCAGATATGGTCAATATTTTTTTCAAAAAAATTTAACACATGTAAAAAGCGTTAAAAATTAATATATTTGGCAGTGCTAAAAGTACTGAATTGACAACCCTGTTTGTTTTTGTTACGAAATGATTTTCACATTTTTATTTTACCGTTGGTTTTCAATTTTACCTAATGCTGGGGCCAAATGACCGCATTCGTTATCGAAAATTTTCGATCGAAATTATTTTTTTATTTCCCAAAATAAAGTACCAAGAATAATTTTACTCTGCCACAGTTAACCGTTAGTTAACCCTAGTTAAGACTAAAAGTGAAACAAGGTCTGACGTTTATCCGTCTTATTTATACAATTAACCAAAATATGCAATATCGATTGATTTTACTCGATATTTAATGCGGTGATTTGGCCCCTGATTTCTACATATTCAGTATAACTTATTACCTTATTATCGAAATCCATTTTGGAGTTAATTTAAATATTATTTTATTACCGAAATCAGTCTTCGAGTTTATTAAAATTTTATTTAAATTTTATGAAATTGTAAGTATTTAATGTTTCATCTGTAATATAAATAGGCTAGGCGATTTTTTATTACCGATGTAAGTTTCACACTTTTACCCCGATTTTGACAAAAAATTTATCATTTGAAAGGTATTTCAAATTAGCAGATTTACAGATTTTCATCGTCTGGAATATTTTTTTGGAGTTACGATTGTTTAAAGTTGCTACTAACACATACATAAAATTATACAATGCTATGTGTGTGTTTATTAAATTTGTTAATAAGTTTGGGTTAATGTGTTGACTTTTTTTTCTTCATTTAACATGAGTTGAATTGTGAAGCATACTTTTAGGGTCTTTATTAAATGAAAAAATAAAATTTCCTAGAATTTGCACTCGAATGTCGAGTGCTGGAATCTGCTAGTAAATATAATTTTGCCAGAAAATTAATATATTAAAGTGTGTTCAACGACAACGTATTGAAAAGATTATTGTATTGGTCCTTGTAATACCAAAATTAAATATAAGCCTTTCTTTATATTTTGTTTACAGTGACATACTGTCACTAATATTGTGGTTTGTGAAAAATTTTAGTTTTTTGGCTAAAATGCCCGTGTGGTATCATTTCTGGTAGAGTTGAGAGACTTAGAATACAGCATATGCGTGTCACAAGGAAAGTCGCCTCAAATTCATCAAACGATGACATGGATATCTGAGATGACTCAATCAAGTGTGCGTTAGTGTGCATTGAATTTAATTCCGCGTAATTTTCAACCTTTTTACCGTGGACCGTTGAACAAACACTGCATATTCTGTACTTCAAAGCATCTGAAATCAGAAGTAACTTCAGGTGACACACAGTCATTCACTTTATGTTGTCATAAAGGTAAAGTTGTTTTGACACTATTTACTCAATTTTTCCTTTTTTACCTTTTTCTACTTTTTCTAACTAAAAATCGGTCTAAAAATTATTTCTAACATATTCGTTCATATAATTCGTCACTTGCAATGGTTAGCTCTGAAGCTAAATTACTTCTATGATGTTGAAACTGCAAATTAATATAGAATGGGTATAACAAGTAATGGTGGATGTAAAGAGAATTTAATGCGTGAATTGACTGATGAATTAGAACGCGTTCATGTTTTTGTTCTCTCATACAGAGCAATGACTGAATACTGGCAACTCCCTGAAAATGTATCTATGGTCATTAGAGTTAATCGAAATATAGAAATCCGCCGTTTTAATGATGCCGTTCATACTGATTTAGCAGTAATTTTCAAAACTATTGATGGTTAACCGCCGTTCGAGCGAAATTTGCTTACATTCCCTAAACAAACAAACACTCTTCGTACAGTGCCTGTGTTGAATTCTTCGCTACATCCTTTGGCTTATCCTTTATTGTTTCCAAATGGTGACACTGGTTGGCACTTGAATATGACACACAGTACAACTTCAACTTTTTCTGCGGTTCCTCGCAATAAAATAATTATGCTTCAGTACGCTTCTTACCGACTTGCTATTCGTGATGAGTTCAGTCTCTTACATCGCTCGCAAAAATTATTTCTGCAGTCGGTAGATATGTCTGTTCGAATCGAAGGAACAAGATTACATTTCAAAACACCTTTCGTGCTAAAGTATACAACAACTTAACTGATTTTTTGTATCAACATCCAAATGGGGCTGATGGTATTAATTCTGTGGGACGTAAAATCATTTTACCATCATCTTTCATTGGTGCACCGTGTAATATGTTCCAAAATTATTTAGACGCAATGTATATTGTTCAACATTACCGCAAGCCCTCATTACTTGTCACCATGACTTTCAATCCGCGTTGCCAGAAATTAGCGAAAATCTTGATGGATGTGCTGCCAACTTTCGACCAGATACAGTTGTACGGGTATTCAAATGTAAACTAAAAGGACTAATCGAAACAATTTGCAAGAAAAAAGTTTTTGGTACGGTAAATGCAATTATTTATACCATAGGATTTCAAAAACGTGGTCTACCTCGTGTACATATTTTAATTACACTACATAATGATGATAAAATCAATGAGGTAGCTGACATTGACAAAAATTCCAGATGCTCAAACTCATCCAAAACTACATGTGAAGTGCACTAATCAATTTCCAAAAGAGTTAAGCCAAAGCACCCATAACAGTGTGAATGGATACCCTGTATATAGACGTAGAGATAATGGTAAATGTGTTGATGTACGTGGAAATTCACTTAACAATCGATTCGTGGTACCATATAATCCATATCTTTTAGCCAAATTCGGCTGTCATTTAAATGTTGGAAAGTGTACAACTGTTAAGATTGTAAAATATTTTAAACAAGTATGTTTACAAAGGATATGATTGTGCTTCATTAGAGTTTAGAACAGTAAATCGTCAAGAAAACGGTGAAACTCATATAGACGAAATTCAAAATTAATTAAATGGTCATTTTGTTGGTTCGACTGAAGCTGTGTGCATATTTGGGAGTTCCCAATACATTTCCATTCTCATATGATTATTCTTCTTGATTGACAAAGGCAAAACGTGTAATTTAGAAAAGGATCTGAGCACGAAGCGGCAGAAAATCCTAAAAGATCAAAGATAATGGCATTTCTCATTTAAATAATAATGACCATTCAGCAAATGAATTTTTAAGCTCTGAAATACCATTGCATTATGTGTGGAATGATCGATAAAAAAAAGGACTAAGAAGATACGTGGTGGAGAAAAAATCATTGCACGATTGAATGTTGTGTCTCCAATAGATATTGAACTTTTCCATCTACGATTACTTTTGTTCCATGTTCGTGTATATCCTAATTTTCTGGAAGCATGTCTTGCACGTGGCATTGCATCAAATGTCAATGAATGGCGTAATTGTTTAAATGAAGCAAAAAAAACTCAATCACCATGGCAATTACGCCAATTGTTCGCATTTATTTTTAGTTTAAATCTTCCAACGAATGCTTCAGAATTATGGAATGAATTAAAAATGGATGTGACTGAAGATTTTTTGAGAGATAACTCTGAAGATATTTCTTATAACCGAAGTCCCTTGGAAATAGAAGAAATTCTTACGTCCCGCAATCTTTCATGCCAACAACTTGGTCTTCCAACTCCAGTAATTACGTCTGTTCAACTTGATTTCGATCATTTCGATTCAGTGGAAAAAGGCAGTCATTATATTGAAATGTTTGAGAGCGCCAATGAAGAACAACGCAATGTTATAAATTGTGTTTTACGTGAAGTTGTCCATCATGACACGGGAACAATGTTTTTGTTTGACAGCTAATGCGGGCTGTGCAAAAACGTTTGTACAAACCGCAATTATACACAAAATGAACTCGATAAATCTCAGATGCATTCCTACTGCCTTTAGTGGTACAGATTCTTCCCATTTAGTTGGAGGCTGAACTTTACATAATGTTTTCAAGTTGCCCATTCCAATTTAAAAAAAATCTGTGTCAAGTATTACTGCTAATAGTGTTCAAAGTTGTTTTATTAATTATGCTTCATTGATAATAATTGATGAAATTTCAATGTGGCCACTTCATGCAATAAGGCTAATTTCGAAATTATAGAGAGATTTAAGTATAAGCGAAAATAGAAACAGATTATTTGGTGGCAAAACTTTTTTATTGTGTGGTGATGTTCGACAAATTTTATCAGTGATACCTCATGGATCTCATGTCACTTTAATTGAAAATTGTATTACTTCCTGATCTGAATTTTCTACGTTTCACAGTATTACTTTGACACAGAATATGAAAGCTCTCTCTAATGAAATTGAATTTATTCAATTCCTTAAATCTCTTGGTACCGGTGACATAAAAACTTTCCCACACTTTGGAGATGATGTTATTGAAATTCCAATAAACCTGGTTGGTAATCCAGCTAATATTAAAGAAGATATTTTCGGCAACATTCCAGGGAATACTCATTGTTCGGAAATTTTAAAATCTGTGATTTTAGATCCAAAAAATTAAGACTGTTCATTAAATAACACAGAAGTACTCAAGCTTATGCTAGGAGAGGAAATAACATACTTTAGTTTGGATAAAATAGTTTGTGATGACATACGCGAACAAAATAATTACCCTGTTGAATATTTGAATTCTTTGAATGTTAGTGGTTTACCTCCCCATAAATTAGTTTTTAAAGAAAACTTTATTGTGTTGCTTATCCGTAACTTCAATACAAAGAAGGGATTGGTAAATGGGACTCGATTGCGTGTGAAACGAATGTACAGAAATTCCTTAGATTGTGAAGTTTTGACTAGTGTTGCCCATAATACACGAATTTTAATTCCGCGAATTCATTTGACTTATTCTGGGACACTTTTACCTTTTACTATCCAACGAGCTCGGTCGTTTGATGGATTGCAATTTTACATTACTGATCAGGGTCATTTAACAAATGATAATAGAGTTTTCACAAAAAATATTTTTATATAGAGCTTATTGTGCCTTAAGCATTACTATCTGCATAATATAATTAAACATAATATTATTATAATATAAATCCGTATTTTTTTTTAAACTATATATATAATATTATGTACTTGGGCTGCTTAGATTAGAGGCACTTGGCCAACAAACATAAAACACAGAACAGGTCTCTATGGCCGTTATTTTGTACTTTATTATTAATTTTATAATAACAAAAACAAATTATACAAACTCATTTTTTTTTTTTTGACAAACACATTAATTCTCTTGCAAAACAATTTAATACACACACACAGCATTGTATACTTTTTTATTCGAAGCTTAAATCTGTGGTTTTCTGGAATAACCGCGTATGTCCATTTTTGTCAGTTTTGAGTTAACGATGCGAAATATATTAATTTTTAACGCTCTTAAAATGTGTTAAATTTAAAAAAAAAAAAATATTGGCCATTTCTGAGTTTTTTCTTTAAATAACGACGTAACTTAGATGTTTATTAAATTAATTTGCAGCACTATCGACGTATGTCAACCTACGCTTGATCGCTGACAAATTATTTTCTCAGAAAACGACACATAGCGACATACGTTGTTATTAATGAAAAAAAACTGAAAAATAATCCAAAATCATTTTGCAAATTGTTTCGATTAGTCCTTTCAGTTTACATTTGAATACCTGTACAATTGTATCTGGTCGAAAGTTGGCAGCACATTCATCAAGATTTTCGCTAATTTCTGGCAACGCGGATTGAAAGTCATGGTGACAAATAATGAGGGCTTGCGGTAATGTTGAACAATGGACATTGCGTCTAAATAATTTTAGAACATATTACGCGGTGCGCCAATGAAAGATGATGGTAAAATGATTCGTCCCACAGAATTAATACCATCAGCCCCATTTGGATGTTGATACAAAAAATCAGTTAAGTTGTTGTACACTTTAGCACGAAGGGTGTTTTGAAATGTAATCTTGTTCCTTCGATTCGAACAGACATATCTACCCACTGCATAAATAATTTTTGCGAGCGATGTAAGAGACTGAACTCATCACGAATAGCAAGTCGGTAAGAAGCGTACTGAAGCATAGTTATTTTATTGCGAGGAACCGCAGAAAAAGTTGAAGTTGTACTGTGTGTCATATTCAAGTGCCAACCAGTGTCACCATTTGGAAACAATAAAGGATAAGCCAAAGGATGTAACGAAGAATCCAACACAGGAACTGTACGAAGAGTGTTTGTTTTTTTAGGGAATGTAAGCAAATTTCGCTCGAACGGCGGTTAACCATCAATAGTTTTGAAAATTACTGCTAAATCTGTATGAACGGCATCATTAAAACGGCGGATTTCTGTATTTTGATTAACTTTAATGACCATAGATACATTTGCAGCTACATTTTCAGGGAGTTGGCAGTATTGAGCCATTGTTCAATAAGAGAGAACAAAAACATGAACGCGTTCTAATTCATTAGTCAATTCACGCATTAAATTCTCTTTACATCCACCATTACTTGTTATACCCATTCTATATTAATTTGCAGTTTCAACATCATAGAAGTAATTTAGCTTTAGAGCTAACCATTGCAAGTGACGAATTATATGAATGAATATGTTAGAAATAATTTTTAGACCGATTTTTAATTAGAAAAAGTAGAAAAAGGTAAAAAAGGAAAAATTGAGTAAATAGTGTCAAAACAACTTTACCTTTATGACAACATAAAGTGAATGACTGTGTGTCATCTGAAGTTACTTCTGATTTCAGATGCTCTGAAGAACAGAATACGCAGTGTTTGTTCAACGGTCCACGGTAAAAAGGTTGAAAATTACGCGAAATTAAATTCAATGCACACTTGATTGAGTCATCTCAGATATCCATGTCATCGTTTGATGAATTTGAGGCGACTTTCCTTGTGACACTCATATGCTCTCTTCTAAGTCTCTCAACTCTATCAGAAATGATACCACACGGGCATTTTAGCCAAAAAACTAAAATTTTTCACAAACCACAATATTAGTGACAGTATGCCACTGTAAACAAAATATAAAGAAAGGCTTATATTTAATTTTGGTATTACAAGGAACAATACAATAAACTTTTCTATACGTTGTCGTTGAACACACTTTAATATATTAATTTTTTGGCAAAATTATATTTACTAGCAGATTCCAGCACTCGAAATTCGAGTGCAAATTCTAGGAAATTTTATTTTTTCATTCAGTAAAGACCCTAAAGGTATGCTTCATAATTCAACTCATGTTAAATGAAGAAAAAAAGTCAACACATTAACCCAAACACATGTGACGGTGATCAGTTTTGCTCTGCACTGTAGCAAAAGAATTTCTGTTACAAGCAGAATAAGAAAGAAGAAAAAAAAAATAATAACCTTGATCTTGAAATTATTTTCAAGTTCAAGTATGTACATGTAAACAACACCTTATATGGTAATATGTTGATGGCATTTTTTTTTGGCAAACTGATTTATGGCGTGTTTTTTTTCTCTTCATTGTGTTGTATTAAATCATGAACACATTCATATGCAATCATGCTGGTCAAACCATGTATTTTCTTGTATTGATCTCACTTGCTCTCATAGTCATATATGAGTGGGAGTGTTATAAATACTAGAGAATATTATGAATGCATATGAATGGTGGTGATTTTGTTTTTTAATAAACAGGTTTTTATCTGCAGATGAATGAATGAAGATTAGAAGGTTTAATGTAATAAAGTTAAATTTAAATCGAGGAGTTGAATTTTGATAGTTACAAAAGAAGGTTGAGGAAAAACCTCTTAAAAATTAAAAAAAATGTAGTTTTAATTTTAGAAACTTTAAGAAAAAAAAAAAAAACTTTAGATTTTAGTGAAATGTGAATTTAGAAAAAGAAGAAAGCGTTCTGAGCAAAATTTTAAGTTAATTTAAATAAAAAAAAGAGACACTAATATTAAGAGAGAAAATAATGTTTAAAAATAAATAATTGAAAAATACAATAAACATATAAGACAACACAAGTTAAAACGAAATTAAAGAATTAAATTAAAGTTTACCTCATAAACCGATCAAGCTTATACAACAAAGTCGCATAAATAGTTCTTTGGTGTTTACTATCTCCATATAAACATTTTATATTGAAATCAGCAACAATATCATTATTAATGCAGCTATGGCCAATTTTTTCAATGGCATATTGCGAGACACAACCACGGCGTCTGGTGGTAGCAGCTTCATCTGTACAACCACATGGCGGTAATTAAAACAAACTAATTAAAATGTTTTCTTAAATCTAAATTAAATAAGATTTGTCTAACTATAAACTAAAATTATTTTTTAAAGATTTTTCTAATTATAAATCAAAATTTTTTCTAAATATAAATTTAAACAAATATTTTTCTACGTTAATAAAATTTACTAAATATAAATTTTAACTAAAAACTTTCTAAATTAAGAACTTTGCTATATATAAAATTAAACTAAAAAAATTTTCCCAAATGAAAAAAAAATTGAGCTAAGATTAAAAATTATAATAAGCTAAAATTAAAATTTTGCTGTAAAGAAAATTTTTCTAAATTTAAATTCAAAACTAAATTAAAATCATCAAACTAATAATTTTTTTATATTTAGAATTACTGTAAAATTTAAAATTAACCTAAACTTAAAATTATACTAAATTTAAGAATATTTACAAAACGGTACCATATTTAAAAAAAAAAAACAAATATCTTTTTTTTGTTAAAACTAAAATTAAAACTAAATTTAATTAAAACAAAAAAAAAATACATTGAATTGAAAATCGCATTCAAACTTAATTTTTTTTTATAAAATTATATTAAACAAAATTTTCTAACATTAAAATTTTTCTAAAATTACATAAAAAGTCTTCTAATTATAAAATTAAAATTCTAAATATAAAATTTTTCTAAATGTAAAAATTTTCTAGATATAAAATTTTTCTAAATATAACATTTTTCTAAATGTAAAAATTTTCTAGATATAAAATTTTTCTAAATATAAAATTTTTCTAAATGTAAAAATTTTCTAAATATAAAATGTTTTCTAAATCTAAAATTTTGCTAAATATAAATTGTGCAAAAATAGTGCTAAATTCCAATTGATAAAGTTAAAATTTGGTTAAAATTAAAATTTTCCTAAAATTAAAAATTTTCCTAAAAGTAAAATTTTGCTAGAGTTATATAAAAAAAAAACAAATAAAATAAATGTTGATAAAATTAATTTAAAATTTAAAAACCCTTAAAATGAAGGGTAAATAAAAAAGTTTTTTTAAACCAATGTAGAAAACCAAACCAAACTCTTATCATTGTGGGTTACCTCCAAGTAAGATGGAGTCGAGGTAACATGGTAGGGAGGGCAAAAGGGGCAGAACACCTCGTCCCCAATCCCAAGGTAAGTATGGCCATCCGTCCCATTTAGCGTCCGTTTTTTTGACAGTTGTTTTTTTAATCGCACGTGAAAATCTGTAGTGCGGTTTCCCTGGGCCTGAGCAAGACCCCACCCATCCGGCGAGCTAAGCCCCTACGCCAGCACGTGCGACCAGCAAAGGCTCAGGGAAACGGAAGCGGATCTTCCACCCCAACCGTACCGTTACACACATTAACAAATTTAATAAACACACACATAGCATTGTATAATTTTATGTATGTGTTAGTAGCAACTTTAAACAATCGTAACTCCAAAAAAATATTCCAGACGATGAAAATCTGTAAATCTGCTAATTTGAAATACCTTTCAAATGATAAATTTTTTATCAAAATCGGGGTAAAACTGTGAAACTTACATCGGCAATAAAAAATCGCCTAGCCTATTAATATTATAGATGAAACATTAAATACTTACAATTTCATACAATTTAAATAAAATTTTAATAAACTCCAAGACTGATTTCGGTAATAAAATAATATTTAAATTAACTCCAAAATTGATTTAGATAATAAGGTAATAAGTTATACTGAATATGTGGAAATCAGGGGCCAAATCACCGCATTAGATAACGAGTAAAATCAATCGATATTGCATATTTTGGTTTATTGTATAAAGAAGACGGATAAACGTCAGACCTTGTTTCACTTTTACTCTTAACTAGGGTTAACTAACGGTTAACTGTGGCAGAGTAAAATTATTCTTAGTACTTCATTTTGGAAAATAAAAAAATAATTTCGATCGAAAAATTTCGCTAACGAATGCGGTAATTTGGCCCCAGCATTAGGTAAAATTGAAAACCAAAGGTAAAATAAAAATGTGAAAATCATTTCATAACGAAAACAAACAGGGTTGTCAATTCAGTACTTTTAGCATTGTTTTTAGCGCTTTTCAAAATTTTCAACGTGAAAGTTTTTCGAGTTAGTAATTAGTGCTTTTTTCAACATTATTGACACCAAAACTTCAATTTCCCAACAAAAACAAAAAATAGTTATATCAAAAAATGTTTAATAGTGTAAATATCTTAAGTTCCGTTTTCTTTTGAATGCAAGTATGCACTGTTTACAGAATGTACTAATCTTGCTGTAAAATTTTTGGCGCTCCATTAGCTACATGAACCTTTTGAAATCCAAAGCTGTGGTTTTCTAGAATAACCGCGTATGTCATAAAATCAAATGTTCAGGGGAGCCAAAAAACGTTATATTTTAAATTATGGGCTCGATATAAAGTTTTTAGAGCTTTTTATTTAACAATCCTGTAGATATGGGCAATAAATACTTTATATAAAATTTTGAGTCAAAAACTTTCAGAGGAATAGATCCTAGAGAAGGACGAAAAAACAATATGTAAATAACACTTAAAGTGTGTGCAGATAAAACAACTTATGTCGACAAACGTCATTTTCTTTGAAAAAGAAAACTACCAATGCAACCACTCATGTAGACATAAGTTGTTGTTGCTTGAAAAATGGATTTTTTTTTCGTCAACAAAAAGTTAACGGGACTTAGGATGAGAATATAACAACGTATCAAGAATAATAGTGACAAAAAAATAACAGAAATAAACACACAAGCTTTTATAAGTGGTTATAAACTGAAAAATAATCCGAAATTATTTTGCAACAACGTATGTCGCTATGTGTCATTTTCTGAGAAAATAATTTGTCAGCGATCAAACGTAGGTTGAAATACGCCGATAGTGCTGCAAATTAATTTAATAAACATTTAAGTTACGTCGTTATTTAAAGAAAAAAAACTCAGAAATTGTCAATATTTTTTTTAAAAAAATTTAACACATGTAAAGAGCGTTCAAAATTAATATATTTGGTATCGTTAACTCAAAACTCACAAAAATTGATATACGCGGTTATTCCAGAAAACCACAGAAATAAGAAATCGAACGCCATTATGTGCAGTTCATGCTTTACTTCGCATTAAAAATGGATTGAAAAGAAAAAAGATATGAAATACGTGATGAAGTAATTATTTTAATTAATAATAACTATGTTGAAAAAACAACCGATTTTGAAAATTAACCCGTTTTATGGCCGGATGAAAGTGATGATGAGGAAATAATAGACTCTAATATAAGTATGTGCTATTTGAAATAAAAAATAAAAATTCTTATATAGAATACGAATAATATTCAACTTTAATAGTTATACCCTATACCACTATGTGGTTTGGGTATAATGACTTTGTGCTGCTGTTTGTAACAACCAAAACTATTTGACCTAGACCCATCTTTAATTATACCGATCGAATCAGAATCACTTTCTGAGTTGATTTAACAATGTCCGTCCGTCCGTCCGTCCGTCCGTCCGTCTGTGTGTCCATGTAAAGCTTGTAATCAAACTGCAGGTCACAAATATGAATATATTTTGATGAAATTTGGTACATAAGCTTTTGTCGGCCATGGGATGAACGCTATTGAAATTAGTGAGAATCGGTCCATGTTCAGACATAGCCCCCATACAAATTACCCATATGAAATCGACATAAATTGCCATAAGATCCAAATTGTCATATAGATCTTACTCAAATTGGGTTTGTATGCGTTCATTACATCCATTAATGAGTAGTCCAAAAATGATCCCTTTGACCTCATATAGAGCTGCTTCCCGATCTTCACTTAAATCTATTAAAAAACAAAAATATTGCACTGATTCTTCTCAAATTTTGTTTGTACATATTTTTGCAAAATACAAGAGACTTTACCAAACATGATCAGGATCGGTCCATTTTTGGACCTAGTCCCTTTATAGATATAGCATCCGATATGAACTTTTTCATATCTGCAGCCAAAAAAATTAATAACAATGCCACTCAATTTTGGTTTTTGCTTATTTTCAATGTCCAGTTAGTTGGGCCTAAGAGATAGGGTTTCTAAACGCATGGTATAGGGTATCGTATAGTCGGTCTAGACCGACTATAATTTTCTTACTTGTTTTTGTTGTGTTATTTAATATTATTTTGATTTTTTCTTCAGTGCTATTTGATTTTATTTTGCTTTTTCGTTGCTTCTACCAGTTAAAAACTGTATTAATTTTTTTAGTTTAAAAAATGTGTAAGTAACACGCAAAAATAAAAAAATGGAAAATTTAGTGTTATTTTGATAACTAAGCGTTTTCTTATAATTTTTTGGTGTTTTTTTTTTTTTTTAATATTTTAAAGTTGAAAACCCTGTATACAAACAAACTCTTTTTTTGTGAGACACATTAAATTGAAAAAAAGAAAATGCTACTATGTTTTGAAAATCTAAAAGTTTAATAATTGAAAAGTGTTTAGTACTTATAAAAATGGAAGGATGAATTTAAACTGACATCATAAGCAACAGCAAAAAGATGCTCCGCCAATTTAATAAACACACACAGTTATTGCTGAACGTGTTTTCAGCTAAGTGATTTTTATCAAATAGTTCTCCCTAACCTCCTGGCATTACGTTTAGCAGAGGCTAACGCTGCTAAATTTTAAATGCAAAACAAAAAATATATTTGAAGCTTAAATATGTGTTCTAAAAAACTGAACCAATTTTAATTTTAAAAATCATTGTGCATATCTGTACATACCTTTAAAATGTTATATTTTTTGTCTAAACCAGCGAAAAAGGGGTTAGAAAGAACTGGCTTACCTATTAATATTATAACCTTATACATTCTCGATACATTTGTTGAGCCAATTCTCTTGTGGGCACTAACACTAAAGCTATAAAGACTTCTTTCTTATGTGACTTTAATCCATTTATTATGGGTGCTAAAAAGGCGATAGTTTTATCTGAACCCGTATGAGCAAAAGTCTGCCCTATAAAATTATGGGTGTAGCTTCCATCCGTATAGCTGTGGGTTTGTCATAATTACAATTTCTCATATTCTCCGCCATTCTTTCGCTCATTTTGTAGATGGTATGTTGCTTCTCAACTGTGGATATCGATGCAAGAATATTTTTATCCAATACTGTTGTACGATTTTCTTTGCATATTGTTCTAATAATTCCCTCTTTTAATTTTTCTTGATTTTCCGATATCAATTATTTTGACTTGTTCTTGAATTTCTTCGATAAACAGCTAACGTTTTTTTCCGGAGATTGTTGTGTATGCTGTGGAAAAATTTGTGCATTTAATTTTAAGTATTATCTATGTACAAAAAATTTCATACCTTCTAGTAACTTAACCTCTCAGAATCATGAACATCCATTGTAAATTATCTTCAGTAGAAAAAAACTAATGAAAATATAAACATATATGCCCGTATTCTCTTCTTCTTCTTCTGCTGACACATACAATGATGTGTCTATTCCACAATGTGGAATATATAAAAAATTACTTGAGACACTAGGTCTATGTTGTCATTTTGTGGGGGAATAAATTTGTATGTGGTTGATACAGCTCCCCTATACAGCCATTGTCTTCCCAAGGGAGGTTAGGGTGAGCTGTTTAATATGTAAACTAATTGCACGTGGAGTAGCGACGCCAGGACCACAAAGTAAAAAACTGAAACGCGTTTTCTCTTATGCGATTAATAGGTACCGCGAGGCAACCTTTGCTCAATGGATGGCAAATTGAAACTCCTATATGCACGTATGGTTGCTATAACAAACAGCTGTATAATAAAGCCCTAGTTAGCCACAAGTTGTTAAAATGTATCTGTACCGTAAATGTAACGTTGACATTTGGTGCAATTATAGAACGTAAAAAACGAACCAGCATATTGCTGTGTAAAATTAACCAAACTTTATCAGCTGTTCACAAATGTCAGTTGAGTTCGTTAACTGCTCTAAATGCTTTTTTATGTAACAGAAACAAACAGCTGACACGTTTGATTAAGGTTACGTGTGGCTAACTAGGCCTTAAAGCTGTCATAGCAAAATGATATTGTGAAGGTAGTAATAAATAGAGGTACCAGATTTTTTTTATTAAATGTAGCTAAGAAGTGTGAGTTATTATTACATATATCAGGATTAATTTCGTTGTATGATATTTTATAAACCGCATTTTATGGCATATATTTTCCGTCGTACATATGTATATGATATTATTTTAATGCGCACACTAAAGCTCTAAAACTTACTTTCTTAGGTGACTTTAAATCATTTATTAAACAGTATCGATATAGTAAGCATTTGTAGAGCTGTGGGTTTGTCGTTACTATTTATCAGATTCTCCTCCATTCTTTCGTTCAGATGATATGTAGCTTCTCAAAGGTACATATGGGTGCCGAAATATTTTAACTCAATACTGTTGTACCATTTTTTGCGTTTGATTTTTCGTTACTTTTAACAGTTAAAATCTGTATTTGTTAATTATTTTTTTTTAGTTAAAAAAAATATGTATATAACGCAAAAGCTAAAATGGAAAATTTAGTGTTTTTTTAATTACTCGCTTTCTTATGATTTCTGGTGGTTTTTGATATTTTAATATTCATAACTCTGTATGAAAACAAACTAATAACATCGTAAGCAGTAGTTAAAAGTACTTCAAAGAATTTCAAGAAGCCAATTTTCGTGATGACCCAAATATTCATTATATACGCGTCCGCCAATTTAATAACTATAACCACCCTTTCGCTCATTTTGTAGATGGTATGTAGCCTTTCAAAGGTGGATATGGGTTCCAGAATATTTGTATCCAATACTGTTGTACGATTTTCTTTGTGTGTAGTTCTCTTCTTTGAATTGTTTTTCTTGATGTTCAGGTGTCAATTATTTTGACCTTTTGTTTAATTTCTTCGATGAACAGTTAACGTCATTTTAAGGAGATTGTTGTGTCATTTAATTTTAAGTATTTTCTTTTTACAAAAATTTCATACCTTTTCTTCATTAAAATTATCTTCATAATAAAGTGCCGGTTTACACATGAAATTTTTCTGGCTGAAAGTCTTGAGTTTATAGGTGAGACGGGCGAGAAGAATAGCAGGGGGGACATACTTTCGTGTACTCAGAATTTCTCTTTTGTTTCTTGCTTCGCAATTGTCAAAGTGGAGTTATTTTATGTTTTCTTTCATTTTTATGTTTTGTTTGTGTTAAGAAAGATAATAAATGAAATAAAGTTAATTTTAATGAAATAAAATGATTAAATAAATAGAAAAATGATAAACTAAACATAAACAAATCTTGAATTTCAATACAAAAGTTTCAGTGTGTAGACACGGATGAAAGTTTAAAAGAGAATTTCAAACAGTTTCAGGAAGAAAAATTTCATGTGTAAACCGGGACAAACAGTTGTATAATAAGCAAAATGTTGTTGTGAATGAAGAATATAACAATGTTATTGTGAGTGAAGATAACAAACTCATTATCCAACACATTAACAAATTTAATAAACACTCGCATAGCATATGTATAATTTCATATGTGTGTTAGTAGCAACTTTATATGCAATTTACTCATAATAATGGAAACAATTTTGATTCCTGTAAATCTGTTGAACACCTAAAAAGAAATAACTTTCAAATAATATACGTTTGTTCAAAATCGGGATAAAACGGTAGAACACACATCGGTCACAAGAAATCGCCTAGCTTATTCATTTTATATACATATATATATTTATATTTATATATATTTAATTTATTATATATATATTTAATTAATTACATAGTAAAAAAAAATTGCAAATTAGATAAAAGTTCACGAAGAACAAAGAACATCAACAAATTCTCTCCACTTTATACGATCATTAGCTAGGATCTTTGCTTGGTTCCAAGTCAAATTACGATATTTGCATTCATTTTTCATAATTCTTATCCATGTGTTTCGGGGCCTACCAAGATTTCTGGGGATTCCAGTCCAATGCATGTCTTACGATTTCGCCAGGTGGCCTTCTCAGGATGTGACCTATCCACGTCCATTTGCGCCTGCAGATTTCTGATTCAATTGGTTTGCAGTTAGCCATCAAAAGCAGTTCTTCATTGGTTACCCAGTTCGACCAGAAAATTCGCAGAATTTGTTTCAGGCACTTATTGCAGAGGGATTGCAATTCCCTGCATGTACATTGTACTGTACTCCAAGTGCTGGTAGTGGTTATATTGTTCGCTCTCCATATTCTGTGCAGGGAATGCGATCCGGGCTTTGTTGATTCTATCGGTATATCGGTATATTTGAAAAGGAGTCTACACCCTCAATCGTTGGTGTGTTAGTGGTATCGTATTGTTAGTGGCAATCCGCATCAGTTTTGTTTTCTTTACGTTTATTTTGAGGCCAACTTTATTGGCATTGATGGATAGGTGGTGAATCTTCTGATCTATATCATCGAAGCGGTGTGCAAAAAGGCAAATATCGTCCGCGTAGTCGATGTCGTGGAGGAACTCACTCACAAATTACTAAAAATTTCTTAAAAATTAATGCAAATTTATAAATTAGACAGGCAAATATGGTCAAATCTAGAAATTTAAAACTTGCTACTCATTCTCTTCTACACAAAGATCTCAATTATTTATTTAGAGTTCCAGGTGTCACCAACCAATCCTAACCAAAGTCAAGAGATAGAAGACCAAAGTTGAACAAAAATATTATTTAAGAAGCTTTCAGAAATTTTGCATAGAAGCAAAAATAGCACTCAAAAAACCATGAAGGTACATATATGAATCACCAACGTTTTTATTCTTTACACGAACAAATGATTTGTAATTCAATAAGATTTACACGCGAGGTTGAAATACAATTAAAAGTGCATATTTTGTAAACATATGTATAGTGGCTAAAAGCTAAACTCGTACATCAGAAATTTTTCTTACATCTCCTAATTTTAACTTATCGATAAGTGATGCATATAAAGTCTGTTTGTGGATTTTATAGCGTATTATAAGTTTTATTACAACAACATAAAAACTATGAAAACTAGGTATACTTTCCACTTTCCATCACCATTCCTCCGCAAGAATTTACTTCAACCCCCGTTTTTAAAAAGTTAGTTATCTCATCTCCAAGTATTCTCGATACTGTTAATGTCTGTACTCTGTGAAGTTGTATCCATGTAATGTATAACTGTATCGTATTTATACCTGTTTCAATTAAATCTAAGTTTGTTTGATATTATTTGTAAAATGTCATAGCAATTGAAAAATATATATTCAGTTTGATTTGAGCAATAAAAGAATTAACAATAATCATTACAAATTCAGGTGTGGGGTAAAAAAAAAAAAAAAAAAAATGGATTTAAGACCCAACCGCCGGACGATTGCAGATGCATTAAATTTAGCTGGAATATCTTTTCCTGAAAATGCAACAATATCTCAATTAAGATCTTTGTATAATGGATTGCCTCAATTCCAAAATTCAAACAATGATGCTGTTCAAACTTTAGATGAATTAAATACTTCTGTCGATAGTGTGTTTCCTGCCGAAAATAATACTCCTTTTGCTGCTGCTTGTGTAAACGATTGTGCTGTTAATGATGCCTTAATGTCTGATGTTCCTAACTCTTCTGCCTTGCCAGTTTCAAATGGTATTTTATCCGATAATGGACCTTCAACTGCAAATGTAACTGCTGTAAATGATACCGGACTTCCTGCTTCAAATAATGAAGATCCTATTGATGAGGAACAGCAGTTGGAGAAAGAACTGAAAATTCTCCATATGCGGTGTGAAATTAAAAAATTACAAACACAACTTCAATCTTTAGAAAGTAATTCGTATCTAACTCCTGTCAATCGGCGTATTAATTATAAAGAACTTGATGTAGTTGTTCAAAAATTCAGTGGTGATGATCACCAAGATGTTTTGAAATGGTTTAGTTATTTCGAAGATTATACTCAAATGTCTGGATATAATGAACACGAAATTTTATTGGGATTAAAATGGTTATTGTGTGGTACTGCCCGTCAATATATTCAAAATATTAACATTACCAAATATGATGTTATGAAGAATTTGCTTATCAAAACCTTTAAAAGAACCTTAACTTGCGAAGAAGTGTATCGAAAGTTGCGTGCACGCACTTTAAAACCAAATGAATCTTGTCTAAGCTACGTGATTGCTATGCAAACAATTGCTGCTCAAACTAATATTGATGAAAAGGAATTATTAGACATTATAATGGATGGATTTCAAGATAAATCAAATAATATGTCATTATTATATAGTGTTTCATCAATTGACAAACTTATTGAACATTTGGATCGTTATGAAAAACGCCGAGTTCGAAAACAGGATGCAGCCTTGAAAATTAAGTCTAACTCTATGTCGGATGTGAGATGTTTCAATTGTTCTCAATTTGGACATTTTCAAAGTGCTTGTCCAAAACCTACTCGTCCTCCTGGTTCATGCTTTACCTGTCATCAAATAGGTCATTTTAATAAAGATTGCCCAACTCGTAAAAGATCTACAACAGTTACATCAGTTTGTCAAGAACCGGAAATTTTGACTGAGAATATTTATGTTAATCCAATTCAAATGGTGAGTGTGGCTTTTTACAATATAAACGAATGCACTAATTATTTGGATTTTAATTCTCTTATTGATTCTGGCAGTCCAATTAATTTTATTAAGAAATCATTAGTACCTTCAAACTTTGGAATATCAAAAGAGTTAAAGGTAACAAATCTTGTTGGTCTTGGAAATTTTAAATTACATATGTATGGACAAGTATCATGTTTGATTAAATATCGCAACATAATTAAAATGAACAATTAGTTGTAGTTCCAGATAATTATATGACAACTTCAATGATATTGGGTAGACATTTTATGAATACATTTAATATACATTTGTGTTATATCAATTCAAATAATTCGAGTGCATATCGTTTAATTGAAGATAAATTTAAGCAGGTTGGTAGGGATTGTGATTGTCTCACGTTATATAAAAGTAAATCAGAGAAAGGTGACTCAGCTTTAAATCCTCATATGGAAATACCTAATTTAAATATTTCGCCTTTGCTTAAAAATAGTGAAATAAACTTGACTAAAAATGTCATTATAAAATCCTATATTTATCCAAAAAAATCTTAAGAAAACGCCGTTTAATTACAAAATGAAGATACGTTTATCTGATGATGTACCTGTCCATTGCTCTCCGCGCCGATTATCTTATCATGATCGAGGAGAAGTACAAAAAATTATTGATGACTTGTTAGAGAGAAAAGTTATTCAACCTAGTAATTCACCTTATGCATCAGCTATTGTTTTAGTTAAGAAAAAATCAGGAGAAACCCGAATGTGTATTGATTATCGAAGTCTTAATAAAAAAACCATACGTGACAACTTTCCTTTACCTTTAATAGATGATTGTATCGAATATATGAAAGGAAAAACTATTTTTAGTTTACTTGATTTAAAAGACGGATTCAATCACATTGAAATGGATAATGAATCGGTACCCCTTACAGCATTCGTTACACCACACGGTCTATTTGAATATCTTAGAATGCCATTTGGCTTAAAAAATGCACCTGCAAATTTTCAAAGATATGTTTATTATATTTTCAAAGACTTAATTGATTCATGTGAAATAATTGTTTATATTGATGATATTTTAATAGCATCAGTGGACTTTAAATCTCACTTGGAAATATTGAATAAAGTACTGTCTCGTGCTCACGAGAAAGGTTTAGAGCTTAAATTAAATAAATGTAAATTTTGTTATAATGAAATTGAATATTTGGGATACGCTGTTAATTCGAATGGTATACGGCCTACTGACAGACATTTATCTGCAATTAAAATGTTTCCAATGCCCAAAAATCGAAAGGAATTACAGACATGTATCGGTTTGTTTTCATATTTTAGAAGATTTGTACCATCTTTTTCAAAATTAGCGAATCCGTTATTAAATTTATTGCGTAAGAAACAGGAAAAATTGTTCCACTTTTCAGAGTATTGTATAAATGCATTTAATGAATTAAAGAAACGATTAATGGAAGCACCCATTTTAGCAATTTATAATCCAAAATGTGAAACGGAATTGCATTGTGATGCTAGTACTCTAGGATTTGGAGCTGTTTTACTGCAGCGTCAAAATGATGATAAGTTTCACCCAATTGCTTTTTTTTCAAAGTCTACGTCTGATGCAGAGTCAAGATATCATAGTTTCGAATTAGAAACTTTATCGATTATATATGCTCTTCGCCGATTTCGGATTTATTTGGAAGGAATTCCTTTTAAAATTATCACTGATTGTAATTCACTTACTATGACCTTAAGCAAAAAACAAATTAATCCGAGAATATCACGTTGGGCTTTAGAATTGGAAAATTATAATTACTCAATACAACACCGTAATGGTTTGTTGATGGGGCATGTTGATGCTTTGAGTAGATGTTACGAAAAAGATAATAAAATATCATATGTTGAAGAATTAAATACTCAACAAACAGTAGCTGCTGTTGACTCTAACGAATTAGATGTACAAATTCAAATAATGCAAAATCGTGATGAAACTATAAGAAATTTGATACTTAAGTTGGAGAATGGAAATGACGATTACTTTGAGTTATCGGATGGATTGCTATTTCGCAAAGGAGAATCAAATTCTTTACTTTTGTATGTGCCTCGTGAAATGGAAGAAAATGTTATTCGTTTAGTTCATGAAAAAATTGGGCATCTTGGTGTGGAAAAGTGTTTAAATCAAATTAAATTTAACTATTGGTTTCCAAAAATGAAAGATAAAATCAAACAATATATTAAAAATTGTTTAAAGTGCATCATATATTCAACACCTACACGACTACATGAACAAAATTTATACAATATTCCTAAAACTCCTTTACCATTTGATACAATTCATGTGGATCATTTTGGGCCGTTACCATCTATATTTTCAAAATGGAAACATATACTAGTAATAGTAGACGGATTTACAAAATTTGTACGTCTTTATCCAGTCAAATCTACCAGTACTAAAGAAATTTGTTTGTCAATGGAAAAGTATTTTAATTACTATAGCAGACCAAGACGTCTTATATCAGATAGAGGTTCTTGTTTTACGTCGAATGAATTTAAAGAGTTTTTAAATAAAAACAATATTGATCATGTCAAAGTTGCGGTTTCATCACCACAAGCAAATGGTCAAGTTGAACGCGTAAATCGTATTATTAAGGCAATGTTAAGCAAATTAAGTGAACCTTTGCAACATGCTGATTGGTCTTTAAAATTATCTGAAATAGAATTTGCTATTAATAACACTGTACACAGTACTACAAAGGAAACACCAATTCAACTTCTCTTTGGAGTTAATCAACGTGGAATTATTATTGATGAATTTACCGAATATTTAGATAACAGAAAAAGAGAAATAGTTAAGAGAAATTTAAATGAGACAAGGTTGAAAGCATTAGAATGTATTGAACGGTCTCAGGAATATAATCAAAACTATCATCGAGATCATAGTATGCCAGCCAAAAAGTATTTAGTTGGAGATTTTGTTGTAGTTAAAAATAATCCTAATATTGTTGGAAAAAATAAAAAGTTTTCAGAAAAGTACCGTGGCCCTTATGTAATTAGTAAGATATTGGATAAAGATAGGTATGTAATACAAGATATTGACAATTGTCAATTAACCCAGATTCCATATAAGGCAATTTTTGAGTCAAATAATTTAAGAAGCTGGATATCGTGAGACATTGACAACAACTTGTTTATATATAAGAGGCCACCTCACTATTTATTTATTTTTGTTGATTGAGGTCAATCAATTTATCAGGTTGGCCGAACTGTAATGTATAACTGTATCGTATTTATACCTGTTTCAATTAAATCTAAGTTTGTTTGATATTATTTGTAAAATGTCATAGCAATTGAAAAATATATATTCAGTTTGATTTGAGCAATAAAAGAATTAACAATAATCATTACAATACATAACATTAGACAGTTTTACAATAACAGGACTGAATATACTCTCTGAGCCATTTTTCCTTCGATTAAATGCAAACATCCAGGTCCAGCTGGTTTTAAATGTTTTGATAGAAACTCTTCATTAGCTTTTCGCCATACGTATGGCTATCCATCAGATCCAAATATGTTAAATTTACTCCCGTCGGTGACCAATATAACTTTCCAAAGAGAAAAAAATCATTTGACTTATGTGGTTTGAACAACTTTAACCGAACCTTCTTATTATTGGTGCTAAGCAGATGCATCTTCCTGGCTATTCTGCTATCCAAATTAGACCTATATTCCTGATTGTTTGTGTGCAGGCAATTTTTCCTGTAGTATTTTCCACAATGTACGTTAGAGTTGATGCATAGAGAAAAGAATCTTCCTTGCATGTTCTGACAGTAATTCTTTCTTCAGCTATAGTGAAGTAGTAATTATTCACTTTTTTTGGTTTCTTGTATTAGTTTTGAAGTTATATACCGTTTCAATATATATTGAATAGCGGATAAGCTTCTACCTTTAATTTTTGAAATTTTTCGCATAGATTTTTCTCCTCCAATTGTTTTTTGCGCTCTTCGCTCGTTTATCCACGTTGCCTTCCCAATTCAAATCTTTTATACAATTTGTAAATAATATATTTTTGATATTATTGCAAAATTCTTTTGACATTGTTCACAAAGCTTTAAATAACGGTGGATTTTTTTAAAAGAAAAGGTAAATGAACGAGTTCGGCTTTTATATATTTGTCGATTTTGCATGCATTTTAGAAAGTTTTATTCAAAATTCGCTTAAATAATACAATTAATTTATTTATTTAAAATAATTTTTTTTAAATTTATTTGAAATTAAAAATGAGGCAGTCTCCACTAACTGCTACCGCTCTCTTTGACTTTTCAATATTTTCTATTGTTTTTTTAATTCAGTAGTGCCAGTCGATTCCAGCCAAGCTTTGACTATGTGTCGCCGCTTGCCGTTTTATGTTATGAATGTAATCAGTACTCCGACACGGCCATCGTAAAATTTCAATTAGCAGAATAAAATTTAAATTAGCAGAAAAAAATTTTTTAGTTTCCCATACACAAACAATGCACTATGGTCAATTTTGGCCAAAAATCAAAAAAATAAAAAAATTGTTTTTGATAAAATTATTATGCCAAATTAAAGTCTACACTTTAAGCCATATGATTTAAATGTTCTTGTTCTTATTAAAAATTTACTTCGTTACAATTAATCATTCACAAATTAACTTATTTTTTAACTCATATTTACTTCTGAAAAATTCTATTATATACTTTTTATTCTTAAATTTTTTTTATAATTGGTACACAATTTTAAAATTGTGTTTATATTTTATCATATTGTGTAAGTTTGAGATAAAAAAAGTACAGTTTTTGTATATTTATTGAGTGGTTATTAATTGCTTCCTTCCATAACTAGAAAAATCTCATACCAAAGTTTTGATAGTCCGGGAAATTTTTTTAGGACTTTTTAGAGGTTATATTTCTTTATATTTCTAAATACTCCTAAATATCAAAAGTAAGTATCCAAAAATTCAGCGTCCAAGATTTTCCAACCTATTAACAAGAGCAATTTTAGTGACTACGTTATTCACAAACAGGGAGCTTTTTAATTTTCATTTTATTCACCCCTAAAAAATGGATGAATTAACATCAATAATGGTAAAATTTATAGAGGAACGTTCAAACAAAATTTTAAAAGTGGATAAAAGGAAAATTGCTTGGTTTAATAGCAACTGGTAAAAAAAGTGGACGTTATGTAAAAAGTATAAGCCAGTTTTTGAAGCACGTGAATCACAACGGTTAAAATCAAGTTTTAATTATTTGGAGCATGAAGATTGTGTAAGTAAATAAGTCTAATAATTGTGAAGAACTTTTGTTAATAATGGTTTTTTAAGGATGCTGGAACTAGTAATCAATCGATTAGAGGAAGGCCAACAATCTCTTTTAATGAATGTTCATAGAGAAGCAAACGAAGAAAAATTAAATCGCAGAAACTAAGTTAAATAAAGTGTAATGCAGTAGATACAAATAATGGGGCTTTAGCTATTAAATTAAGGGGGTTTAGCTATGTTTATGGATTTGCAACTGACAAAATATAATAATTAAGATCATACAATGAATTGTTGTTTGGAGCTAAATATTATCTATTTAATCCTGAAATCCTAAACAGAAAAACAGACTGCTATCCAGAAGATATAAGCATTAATGAAAAGCCCCCTATAAAACTTCAAGCGCTATTGGATCATACTTTTAAAAGAATTTTTTTATCAATTGAGGCTGATTTGAAAGATATAAGTGAAACAAAATTTGAGTTAATTGGAAAATGGTGCATGGATAGATCAACTGGTCAACAGATTTTTAATCGAAAGTGGGAAAATGAAGAAGAGCAAACAAATGTTGACGAAAAGCCTATATTTATGATAGCATTTGTTCCCCTTCAGTTAATTTCAGTAACAAGTAGCAAAATTATTTGGAAAAATGGGAAACCTGGCTCTATTCGGTTTTGCAGGCCTATACAGTTTGAATTCATTAAAGAAAATAAGGAAGTTGTGGAAAAAGAATATAAAAAAATTACGGAACAAATAAAACAATTATTGCCTATCGAAATTGAATTTGAAGATTCTCGCAAACTTGTGATCCAATATTCTCTCTTATGTACTATGGTTGATGGAAAAGTTATAAATATACTTACACAACAGCCGTCAACCAGGTCTTGCAATATATGTAATGCAAATCCAAATAATATGAATAACCTATCATATGTTAAATCATTGCAACCTATAGTAAACAACTACAAATTTGGATTGAGCACTTTACATTGTTGGATACGCTTTATGGAGTATCTTCTCCATATTGCTTATAATATGGATTTTAAAATGTCATTTGCATCAAAAGAAAATAAGATTTTAAAAGCAACCAGAAGAAGAAAAATTCAAACTAAAATTAAAAAAGAACTGGGAATAAATATAGATGCGGTAAGACCTGATTCAGCTAATTCAAACAATGGAAATGTAGCACGAACATTTTTTAAAAATTTTAGTATAGTTGCAAAAATATTAAACATTGACCTATATTTAGTAAAAAGGTTTGCATGTATATTACAAATACTGGCTTCGGGACACGAAATTAATAAAACAAAATTAAAAAACTTTTGTTATGAAACTGCGGAACTTTATGTGAGCCTTTATACATGGTACAAGATGCCTCCGACTGTTCACAAAGTATTAATACATGGTGCAGATATTGTGAAACATATTGGAATCCCAATAGGATCATTAACAGAAGAAGCTCAAGAGGCTTCAAACAAAATTTTCAAATCGGCCAGACTCAATCACAGCAGAACATTATCAAGAAAATTGAACAACGAAGACGTCATTCATTATTTACTTATATCGTCAGATCCGTTAATTAGTAATATTAGAATAAAGAATGAAAAAAAAGAACAAGAGATGTTCGAAGAAGCCTTAGATCTTATTTGCTAAGATAAGACTAACAATTTAAATATCTCTGTATCTACATAGTTATATACTGGAGTATAAAATAAATAAAATTATAAAAAAAAAACTTTTAAAATGAGAGTTAATTTTAGAAATAGGGAATATAGTGGAAAACGGCTATAAAGATCTTGAAAGGATTGGAAAACTCGGACCTTCATAAAAATAGTAATTTTTATAACAATTTTAAAGGGAACAACTAAAATGGTCGTTATTTCCGTGAGTAGTTTTGTTATAATCTGATTTTCGTTATTTTTTAGTTTATATGTAGAAAAAAAATATTTTACGGATATTCGTATCTATCTTCAGAAATAAGATGATCTTGGCAAAATTTATATAGTTGGAAAGCTTATAAATGTATTATTTTTATATAATAACATAACATATTTATAAGAATTTCAAATGATTGGTTAATTTTATTTATATAGTCCATACTTTATTGGCCAACCCCTATATGCATCGTGCCGAAATTGGTATATGGTCAAAAATAGTATACTTTACTCGCGTACCAAATTTCAACTAGTTACATAAAGAAACAAAGAAGATATAGATTTTTGGCCGAAATTGACCATAGTGCAATGGTGCCAATTAGTGGAGATATACAAAGTTTGCCAATTACAGAGGTACCTGGGGCCTCTAGTGGTATAGTTATTCCTGTCTCTAATAATTCTTGGGTTTTAGTTGTTCTTCCACCTCGTAAAAGTTTTCGTTTCAAGGTTTGCCTCGAACACTTCTCTAAAGGATATAATTAATTTTCTAAAAATTAATTGTATGGCTACTAATGAGTTGGACAATAGTGTTTTCAAATTCAATTTTTCGCATCCTAGAGATATTTCACCTTTTAAGAAAAAATTAATAATTAAAAATTAAAAATTAAAAATTAAAAATTAAAAATTAAAAATTAAAAACTAAAAATTAAAAATTAAAAATTAAAAATTAAAAATTAAAAATTAAAAATTAAAAATTAAAAATTAAAAATTAAAAATTAAAAATTAAAAATTTAAAATTAAAAATTAACAATTAAAAATTAAAAATTAAAAATTAAAAATTAAAAATTAAAAATTAAAAATTAAAAATTAAAAATTAAAAATTAAAAATTAAAAATTAAAAATTAAAAATTAAAAATTAAAAATTAAAAATTAAAAATTAAAAATTAAAAATTAAAAATTAAAAATTAAAAATTAAAATTAAAAATTAAAAATTAAAAATTAAAAAAAATTAAAAATTAAAAATTAAAAATTAAAAATTAAAAATTAAAAATTAAAAAATTAAAAATTAAAAATTAAAAATTAAAATTAAAAATTAAAAATTAAAAATTAAAAATTAAAAATTAAAAATTAAAAATTAAAAATTAAAAATTAAAAATTAAAAATTAAAAATTAAAAATTAAAAATTAAAAATTAAAAATTAAAAATTAAAAATTAAAATTAAAAATTAAAAATTAAAAATTAAAAATTAAAAATTAAAAATTAAAAATTAAAAATTAAAAATTAAAAATTAAAAATTAAAAATTAAAAATTAAAAATTAAAAAATTAAAAATTAAAAATTAAAAATTAAAAATTAAAAATTAAAAATTAAAAATTAAAAATTAAAAAATTAAAATTAAAATTAAAAATTAAAAATTAAAAATTAAAAATTAAAAATTAAAAATTAAAAATTAAAAATTAAAAATTAAAAATTAAAAATTAAAAATTAAAAATTAAAAATGAAAAATGAAAAATTAAAAATTAAAAATTAAAAATTAAAAATTAAAAATGAAAAATGAAAAATTAAAAATTAATAACTAAAAATTAAAAACTAAAAATTAAAAATCTAAAATTTAAAATTTAACATTTAAAATTTAAAATTAAAAGTTAAAAATTAAAATTAAAACTTAAAAATTAAAAATTAAAAATTAAAATATAAAAATTAAAAATTAAAAACTAATAATTAAAAATTACAAATTAAAAATTAAAAATTAAAATTAAAAATTAAAAATTAAAAATTAAATATTAAAAATTAAAAATTAAAAATTAAAAATTAAAAATTAAAAATTAAAAATTAAAAATTAAAAATAAAAATTAAAAATTAAAAATTAAAATTAAAAATTAAAAATTGAAAATTGAAAATTAAAAATTAAAAATTAATTAAAAATTAAAAATTAAAAATTAAATATTAAAAATTAAAAATTAAATATTAAATATTAAAAATTAAAAATTAAAAATTAAAAATTAAAATTTAAAAATTAAAAATTAAAAATTAAAAATTAAAAATTAAAAATAAAAATTAAAAATTTAAAATTAAAAATTGAAAATTAAAAATTCAAAATTCAAAATTCAGAATTAAAAATAAAAAATTAAAAATTAAAAATTAAAAATTAAAAATAAAAAATTAAAAATTAAAAATTAAAATTAAAAATTAAAAATTAAAAATTAAAAATTAAAAATTAAAAATTAAAAATTAAAAATTAAAAATTAAAAATTAAAAATAAAAATTAAAAATTAAAAATTAAAAATTAAAAATTAAAAATTAAAAATTAAAATTAAAAATTAAAATTAAAATTAAAAATTAAAAATTAAAAATTAAAATTAAAAATTAAAAATTAAAAATTAAAAATTAAAAATTAAAAATTAAAAATTAAAAATTAAAAATTAAAAATTAAAAATGAAAAATGAAAAATTAAAAATTAAAAATTAAAAATTAAAAATTAAAAACTAAAATTAAAAATTAAAAATTAAAAATTAAAAATTAAAAATTTAAAATCTAAAATTTAAAATTTAACATTTAAAATTTAAAATTAAAAGTTAAAAATTAAAATTAAAAATTAAAACTTAAAAATTAAAAATTAAAAATTAAAATATAAAAATTAAAAATTAAAAACTAATAATTAAAAATTAAAAATTAAAAATTAAAAATTAAAAATTAAAAATTAAAAATTAAAAATTAAAAATTAAAAATTAAAAATTAAATATTAAAAATTAAAAATTAAAAATTAAAAATTAAAAATTAAAAATTAAAAATTAAAAATTGAAAATTAAAAATTAAAAATTAATTAAAAATTAAAAATTAAAAATTAAAAATTAAATATTAAATATTAAAAATTTAAAATTAAAAATTAAATATTAAAAATTAAAAATTAAAAATTAAAATTTAAAATTTAAAAATTAAAAATTAAAAATAAAAATTAAAATTAAAAATTAATAATTAAAAATTTAAAATTAAAAACTGAAAATTAAAAATTCAAAATTCAAAATTCAAAATTAAAAATTAAAAATTAAAAATTAAAAATTAAAAATTAAAAATTAAAAATTAAAAATTAAAAATTAAAAATTAAAAATTAAAAATTAAAAACTAAAAATTAAGAATTAAAAATTAAAAATTAAAAATTAATATTAAAATTGAAATTAAAAATTAAAAATTAAAAATTAAGAATTAAAAATTAAAAATTAAAAATTAAAAATTAAAAATTAAAAATTAAAAATTAAAAACTAAAAATTAAAAATTAAAAATTAAAAATTAAAAATTAAAAATTAAAAATTAAAAATTAAAAATTAAAAATTAAAAATTAAAAATTAAAAATTAAAAATTAAAAATTAAAAATTCAAAATTAAAAATTAAAAATTAAAAATTAAAAATTAAAAATTAAAAATTAAAAATTAAAAATTAAAAATTAAAAATTAAAAATTAAAAATTAAAATTAAAAATTAAAAATTATAAATTAAAAATTAAAAATTAAAAATTAAAAATTAAAAATTAAAAATTAAAAAT
>CAVMKG010000015.1:175949-212555 GCA_963682025.1 Cordilura impudica
AAAAATTAAAAATTAAAAATTAAAAATTAAAAATTAAAAATTAAAAATTAAAAATTAAAAATTAAAAATTAAAAATTAAAATTTAAAAATTAAAAATTAAAAATTAAAAATTAAGAATTAAAAATTAAAAATTAAAAATTAAAAATTAAAAATTAAAAATTAAAAATTAAAAATTAAAAATTAAAAATTAAAAATTAAAAATTAAAAATTAAAAATTAAAAATTAAAAATTAAAAATTAAAAATTAAAAATTAAAAATTAAAAATTAAAAATTAAAAATCAAAAATTAAAAATAAAAATTAAAAATTAAAAATTAAAAATTGAAAATTAAAAATTAAAAACAAAAATTAAAAATTAAAAATTAAAAATTTAAAATTAAAAATTAAAAACTAAAAATTAAAAATTAAAAATTAAAAATTAAAAATTAAAAATTAAAAATTAAAAATTAAAAATTAAAAATTAAAAATTAAAAATTAAAAATTAAAAATTAAAAATTAAAAATTAAAAATTAAAAATTAAAAATTAAAAATTAAAAATTAAAAATTAAAAATTAAAAATTAAAAATTAAAAATTAAAAATTAAAAATTAAAAAGAACAATTAAAAATTAAAAATTAAAAATTAAAAATTAAAAATTAAAAATTAAAAATTAAAAATTGAAAATTAAAAATTAAAAATTAAAAACTAAAAACTAAAAATTAAAAATTAAAAATTAAAAATTGAAAATTAAAAATTAAAAACTAAAAACTAAAAATTAAAAATTAAAAACTAAAAATTAAAAATTAAAAATTAAAAATTAAAAATTAAAAATTAAAAATTAAAAATTAAATATTGAAATTAAAAATTAAAAATTAAAAATCAAAAATTAAAAATTAAAAATTAAAAATTAAAAATTAAAAATTAAAAATTAAAAATTAAAAATTAAAAATTAAAAATCAAAAATTAAAAATTATAAATTAAAAATTAAAAATTAAAAATTAAAAATTAAAAATTAAAAGTTAAAAATTAAAAATTAAAAATTAAAAATTAAAAATTAAAAATTAAAAATTAAAAATTAAAAATTAAAAATCAAAAATCAAAAATTAAAAATTAAAAATTAAAAATTAAAATTTAAAAATTAAAAATTAAAAATTAAAAATTAAAAATTAAAAATTAAAAATTAAAAATTAAAAATTAAAAATTAAAAATTAAAAATTAAAAATTAAAAATTAAAAATTAAAAATCAAAAATTAAAAATTAAAAATTAAAAATTAAAAATTAAAAATTAAAAAATAAAAATTAATAATTAAAAATTAAAAATTAAAAATTAAAAATTAAAAATTAAAAATTAAAAATTAAAAATTAAAAATTAAAAATTAAAAATTAAAAATTAAAAATTAAAAATTAAAAATTAAAAATTAAAAATTAAAAATTAAAAATTAAAAATTAAAAATTAAAAATTAAAAATTAAAAATTAAAAATTAAAAATTAAAAATTAAAAATTAAAAATTAAAAATTAAAAATTAAAAATTAAAAATTAAAAATTAAAAATTAAAAATTAAAAATTAAAAATTAAAAATTAAAAATTAAAAACTAAAAACTAAAAATTAAAAATTAAAAATTAAAAATTCAAAATTAAAAATTAAAAATTAAAAATTAAAAATTAAAAGTTAAAAATTAAAAATTAAAAATTATAAATTAAAAATTAAAACTTAAAAATTAAAAATTAAAAATTAAAAATTAAAAATTAAAAATTAAAAATTAAAAATTAAAAATTAAAAATTAAAAATTAAAAATTAAAAATTAAAAATTAAAAATTAAAAATTAAAAATGTAAAATTAAAAATTAAATATAAAAAATTAAAAATTAAAAATTAAAAAATAAATATTAAAACTTAATAATTAAAAATTAAAAATTAAAAATTAAAAATTAATAATTAAAAATTAAAATTTAAAAATTAAAAATTACAGTCGGTCTAGGTCCAACTAGAAAATAAGCATAAACCAATTTTGTGTGAAATTGTTATTAATGGGTGTCCCGCAGATAAGGAAATGTTTACATTAGATGTTATTTATATGGCGACAAGGTCGAAAAATGGACCGATCGTAACCAATTTTGGGAGACTTTTTTAGATCGACCTGTTGTTTGTTTACGAGGTTTATATTTCGTAATCGACTCAGATAATGATTCTGATTGGATCGGTGTAATATATTATTGGTAGTTACAAACATCAGCACAAACTATCGGGTATAAATATATCATACATGTGGAGTTCTATAATAGCGTGAGTCTTGAAACTTGGTGAAAGTCTGTAAGTTTCGAGTGTTTATGTCGTAACTATGCACGACTGTGTTTTATAGTAATAGAAAAATAGTTTTGAAATGTCTGGTTGTTGAATCTTTGATTTTTTTAAATATCCTTTTTTGTAAAGTTTTCAGACAGTTTGCAATTGATACTACGCACAAAATAAAAATTCGCCAACTTAATTAAAATCGTGCTGATATGGTACATATTGAAAAGTCTGATGATGATGTAGATATCGATGATGATGATGACAATTAATGTAAATATAATTAAATTGATTTGTGGTTCCTTTTTATTTCTAATCAATCAATTCTAAATATTTTTAAAATTTAAAGTCATTTAATTCTTATATAAAAAAAATTCAGTAACACATTTTTAAATATTTTGTCTGTTAATATTAGAAGTGTTTATTCAATTAGTAAATTTAATAACTTTAAATACGAGTTAAGCCAGTTTTCAAGGCTTCCTGACATAATTGCCATCCAAGAAACATGGTTTAGCGAGCAATTGGTTAATTTATACTCAATTCCAGGATATGAAGTAATACACTGTTGTCGGAACGATGGATATGGCGGAACTTCTGTGTTTGTTAAATCCCCTCTAAGGTATATTGTGAAAACAAAAAATAGTTCAAACTATATGGATGCTGTGTCGATAGAGTTACCAGATGTCAGGATAATGAATAAGCCATTAATGTTTTCATCAATTTTTAGATCTCAAAAATGTGTTTTGGAGAAGTTTTAAAAAAAAAATAGAATCTATGCTTGTCTTGAATGATGGCGCACCTTGCTTATTCTTGGGTGATTTTAACATTGATGTATTATCTATCGATAATGTCAAAGCCAATTGTTTAATGTTTTTTCTGAGTTTGATATGTATTCCTGTCATAATTTAGTTACAAGACCTCAGAGTAATACATCTATTGACTGCGTTTTTACAAATACTAATCGTAGAACTTTTGTGTACTCAATTGTGAGTAAACTGAGTGATCATAATATGATAAATTGTTTTTTTGAATCAGAAATATCACGGCAGGATGTGCAAATTCATAAAATCTATAAAATAGATTATGAGCAATTAGGGTATTATTTGGATAATAACATGCCAAATCCAAATCAATATAATAGCTCTACTGACTTATGTGAGGATGTCATAACTACTTTCAAAACAGCTACATTGCATAATACAGAATTAAGAACTAAACGATTACATATACGTGAAAAATTAACGCCATGGATGACCGATACTCTACTTTCCTTAATTTGCTTCGAAGGAAGAATTGCAATAATGAAATATTATCAGATCGAATTAAAAGAATAAGCAAAGTTATTGAAATAAGTAACAATAACCTGATGAATGGATTTTATTTGAAAAAATTAGAATTGTGTAATGGAGATCCAAAGAAAACATGGCAGTTTTTAATAAGGAGCTTGGTCGAAGTAATCGCAGTACAGGGGACATTTTAACAGAAAATGGAAATCTATTAAATCAGGATGAAGAGAAAGCTACAGCTTCAAATGAATTCTTCTTTGGTATTGTTAATAACATGCAAACAAATAATATTATTGATACAGGGGATGATATTGACATTTTTCGTACGTTAATACCAGAGAGGACTACCTTTTCCCTTCAAAAAGTTGTTAAGGCAAAAGTTGAACGCGTTTGGGAAAACTTGAATATGAATAAATGCCCTGGCGTTGATGCCATAACCCCTAGAATGCTACTGATAAGGAAAGAATCGACATCTAACATTCTAACAGATATATTTAACAAAATGATAGAAGAGGGAAGGTATCCGAACTGCTTAAAAGTACACAAGATAATACCTAAGTCTAAAATTATCGGATCAAATAAAATTGAAAATTTTCGACCCATAAGCTTATTATCAATCGTAGATAAAGTGTTTGAAAAAATTATTTTTGATCAAATATCAAATTATCTCGAAATTAATGATATATTGTTTGAAAGGCAATACGGTTTTAAAAAAGGTGCTGGAACTGAAGAAGCAGTTGTTAATGTCATTGATTTTATTTGTGGAGGACTTGATGAAGGTTTCTGCGGAGTTGCCGGGGTGTTCTTCGATTAGTCAAAAGCTTTTGACCTGGTTAACCATGAAATTTTAATTAGAAAGCTTAAGGTAATAGGAGTTACGAATAAAACCCTTGATGTTTTTCGTGATTATTAATCCAACAGGATGCAATTTGTTCAGGTTGGGGAATCAAGCAGTTCAATGCTCCCGGTTAAATGTGGTGTTCCGCAAGGAAGTGTTCTAGGGCCGCTATTGTTCAAAATTTTCATCAATGATATTAAAAATATAAACTTCAATGGAAAACTGTTCATGTATGATGATGACGTCTGCTTGTTTTATAGATACAAGCACGTGCAAGTTTTGAAAACGCAGATTGAATACGATGCAGCTATATTAACTGAATTTTCCCGATGCAATAGACTTATAATTAATGCTGCGAAAACCAAACTTTTAAGATTTAAACCATATAATTCAAGAGAAGATGGTAAAATGGTTGTTTATATTGATGGTACAGCCATAACTGAGTCCGATAAGGTAAAATATTTAGGAGTCATGTTGAATCATAATCTGCTCTGAAACGAACACATAAACACATTAAAGACAAAGATTTCATCTGGAATTGGAATACTATTTAAGTTAAAGTACAAATTTAATTCCATGGTAAAGTTACTTATTTATCAGTCACTTTTACATTCACATCTAACTTACCTTCCATCTATATATGGATGTAGGAAAAATAGCTCTTCGAAATCGCTACAATCAGCCCAAAATATGGCATTAAAACTTGTTTTCAATTTACCATTGCGATGCTCTACCTTGGACCTGTTTAAAATTCATGCCAAGAGTATACTTCCTACACAAGGTCTATACAAACAAAAAGTTCTGTTGTATGTTTTTAAAGCTATTAGAGAGAATGGTCAACGCTCTATCCAATTTTCTCAAAACGTTGTTAAAACACGAAGAAACACTAGACACGTATTCAATTTAAGTTCTGTAAGATGCCGACTAGATTTGACTAAACAACGTATTACTTTTGCTGGACCACATGAATATAACTAATTGCCGGTTAATTTACGGGAGATTCGTGTTCTTTCTTCATTTAAGGACTATATTAAAAACTATTTACTAGAAAATATAGAAACGCTTCTAATATGGAGTCTAAATTTTGTATATATATATATATATATATATATATATATATAGATAGATGTTAATAAATCAACGTTTATGATAAACCTTTCTTATAACTAGTTAAAAGTTAGGAATTTATTTATTTATAATATATTATAAGAAGTTGTCTACTAATAGCCTCTTCAAAGCCTTTAAGGCCTTTAAGGCTGGGGCACAAAATTTAAATTGTTGTAAAATATTAATGAATAAATAAATATATAAAAAAAAATAAAAAATTATTGTAAAGTACTCGTATAATAACTGTAACAACAGAAATTTAATAGCAGACAACCATTTTTTATTATGACTAAATATGTACTATTACGACAACAAAATTTAAATTTTAATCAACATGAAATTTCATTATAAAATTCATGGCAATCGGTTGGCAATAAATGTGCGTATAACTAAAATGCATATATTATTATTTCTTTAAAAATTTTTAACCAGACCAGTCTCAGGCCTTGTGATTGTATTAAAAATTGTAAGAATTGTTATGCAATAATTGTTAGACTATTTCTATATGATTTTTTTTCAATGGGCACCTGCGTTTATATCACATACATTTGTAACGTTTTTTGTACGATATATTCTTATTATTTGTTTAACAAAAAAATAGGTTTACCGGTTATTTTAACATAAAATGTGTGCGAAACCATATTTATTAAAAATGAATATTTTCGATTAATCTGAATAACCAGACCTATGAGCGCTTTTTGAAACTCATGGTAGAAATATTGCATAGGCGGTCTAAACAACTGCAATCTACATTTAGAATACCTTTTTAAATTGTGTAGCTATACATTTTTTTTTGTTTTTGGACATTTCAGCTACAACTATCAAAAATTCTTAAAGTTGCCTTACCATCACTTCTGTAACGTAATGGAAGATCAACAGGGTCTCAATAAAATTGAAATATTATTTCACTGTTATTACTTTACGGAACTACAGTGGATGGCCGATAAAGTGCACGCCACCGGACCTGCACATCTCATGAGTGACGTCTTAATGTCGGAGAAAATATCTGACATATCTGACCAGCCATATATACATATTCGTCTTCTGAAAGAATTCCTTAGCAAGTACATGTACGAACTCAACTACGATGGTCATCAGTTTTTCACCCTTATAAAATTCTACATGAAATGTTGCATTAGAGAGGACCATTCATTAAACGACGATCAAATAATACGTTCATGGCTTGAATGTACAAATGAGCTTGAGATTCCTTTTCTAGATGTTATAAACACTAGTTTCGGCGAAGAATTGGAGAGCGAAAAAGTCAGTTATGATGCAATAGTAAACTTGCCACATCCAGGTTTTTTTGTAGCGTCTATAAGTACCGAGAGGGAGGAAATTTGTATATGGGATGTTAAAAGTTGTACACGCGTGCGCATTCTTCAGGGTATACCCCAACCGACTGCCATGTTTCCATTTGGTACATACAATGCCGCTGTATTGTGTAGAAGAGAAATTAAAGTAATCAATCTGAATGATGGTAAATTCAAGGTAATATATGAATAAAGCTGTATTTTTTTGTCGCATTAAGTGTTTAGCATTTTACATCTTCATTCCCTTGCAGGTAACTCTTAAAGGAGTGATGAATCAAAAAATGCCATATTTTGGACTTCATGATCAAAAACATTTAGTTTGTCTCTCACGCAATCGTATGTATGTGAATCTAATGAATTTGGAATCAGGAGATTGTGTAACGACATTTAAAGCTGGTGAAGATCGTTTTCTTAATTCTCTACTAGTTTCTGGAGATGGAAGGTACTTAATAAATAAATTTAACTTTTTTCATACAAGTAAACCTAATTGTAATTAATTCATCTAGAACACATTTTCCTCTGAGTTAATTTTTCTATAAACTATTCTCAAAATGGTTTATTATTATCGTTGCTGCGAATTTCAGCAGATATATATCAGGCTATTATGAGTTTTTGCCGACTTACTATCTGAGTCGACTTAGCGATGTTCGTCCGTCTAATTGCCTGTCTGTCTGTATGTCCCTGTAAACATTGCTATCAAACTGAATATATTTCGATGAAAGCTGTTGTTACCCATAGCATGAACTTTATTGAAATTGGTGAAATCGGTGAATGTTTAGCCCCGGTTCTCATACGAAGAACCCCTATGAGATAGAATTAAATTGCCCACAGATCTAAATTATCATATATATTTCATACAAAAGGTACCTTTTGCAATAAAACTACAGTTTCTTGAAAAAAGTAGATTTTATTAAAAAAAAGTACATATGCTTAAAAAAAATGTTTCCATAATTTTTAAACTAACGAATTTGTTCGCTTTATATCTAACTATATATAATATTTAAGTGAAATAAATACTTTTTGATTTTAATAAGAATTAGTCTGATTTTGATAACTGTAAGCAGGTTTTTTTACTAACTATCAGAAATTGATTTTTATAGGAAAATTTCCGTATTACAAGTTTTTTCAATATAAAACGGAAGTATTATTAATTTTAACTGTAGATAATTGCAATTTTGATATATGTAGTTGACACCGGGGTTAAGGAGTCGGAGTCGGTAGTAATTTTTGCTTGTTGGGAGTCGGAGTTGAATTAAAAAAATTTATATTCTTAGTAGTCGGAGTTGAATCGACGGAAAAAGCGACTCCGACTCCAACTCCAACCCCTAAAAATATTATTTTTTTTCATTATTATACATATGTGGCGTTTCATGTCAAGTAACCCAACTTTTGAAACCGATGTCTTCCGATCAGTATGAAATTTGCACCAAGGTTAGTACTATTAGATATTAGTTTAGGCATAATTTTTCAACAAGATCGGTCAAGAACTCTCTGAGTTAGAGGGGGTCAAATTTGGCATTTTGGCCAAAAAGGTGTTTTTCCTCATCCATGTAACTTTTTACCTCTTGTGTAAGTGTTTATAAAACCTTAAAACTAAAACACATACCAAGAAACTAGACGGTATGTAACATACCTAACTAAAATTTCTTACCTTCGATACTGTAATACCCGCAATATGTTAACATCATTGAAAAAATCATTTTTTTTCTATAGAAATGTTGAAAAATTGTTTTTTTTTATTTATTTGTAATAATAACTAAATTAATATACAATAATAATAATAGCTAACAGATTCCAGCCCTCGCAATTCGAGTGCAAATTCTAGGAAATATTATTTTTTCATTTAATAAAGACCCTAAAGGTATGCTAATCAATTATTGCCAATTCACAAATCAACAAAAAAAAACTCATTTTTATTACAAACACATTAACAAATTTAATAAACACACACATAAAATTGTATAATTGTATGTATGTGATAGTAGCAACTTTAAATGCAATTTACTCAAAATAAAGGAAAAAATTTAAAAATCTGTAAATCTGCAAAATGGCTAAAAAGAAATACCTTTTAAATAATATACGTTTGGTCAAAATTGGGATAAAACGGAAGAACAAAACATCGGTCACACGAAATCGCCTAGCGTATTAATATTACAGACTCAGAGAGTTCTTGATGGAAATATAATTGCCAGGGTTTTTCTTGGTTTACCAAGAACCACGAAATTGAGTACAAAGTAGGAGATAAAACAGAGCCTTGTGGAGAGGAGTGGCAATTCTATACACTGGTGACGAAATCCCTGTCCGATACGAATCTTTTTGTCAGTTTTTGGAGAAAAATAGGGTAACCAAACATATTTAGTTGATATATCGGCCATCAGGCTTTGTCAAGATATCAAGAAAAACAATACCCGTACTTGTTCTGTTCCTTTTGTTTGAATCTATAATGTTGACCAATCTTTGTAATTGACGTACCGTTGAGTGCTCTTTGCGAAATCCAAACTGTTCTTTATATAACATATTATTTGTAAATAGTAAAAGTCGTTTTTGAATAATTTTTTTTCCAAAACTTTATCTATCTATGAATAGGAATGACTTTTGCTTTTTGAAAAGCGGATGGAAAATAGCCATTTTATAGGCACCAATTAAAAATGTTGTTGAGAGTTTTAAAAATTGGATCAGGCATGTTTTTCAATATTCTACTGCTAATCCCATCTAACCATGGGGCTTTATTATTTTTAAGAGGAAGCGCACTATCTCTTATTTCCACAGTGTCAGTTAACGAATTTTGATCGACGATGTTCTCGTTGCCAAAATTTAACTTTTCTATTTAGGATGGCATTTTTTCATGTAGTGATAAGTTGCAGTTCATTTTAAGGGTATGGGATTTTTCAAAAACATCTGCTATTGCATTTGCCTTAGTTTAATTAGTTTATAAAATTTCTCCATTATAAGATAAATCAGCAAGACGAGTTCGGTTATCTTTAATAGCCTTTAAGGTTTGGATATGAGTTTTGACCAGCTTTTATTTCTATCTTTGTTAAGGTTGAAGTTGATAAAGTTTTTTAATTGCTTAACTATTGACGTAAGTTGATCCTTACTGTTATCAGCACATTGTTGAAGTCACGACTAAATTTATATCTTTGCCTGATTAAGTTTTTACTTAAATCTGAATCTAATGCCAAGAAAAGATTGGCAAAAAGCAGCAAATAAAGGCGATAAATAAGCTATATGAAATACTGGGTATTTAAAAATGTACAAAACTTAAATACTTCATCAGCTACAATAAATTAATTAAAAAATAGTTATGTTATAAATGGATCTTATGTGATTAAGATTAAATTTTATGAAATTATTTATTTTTTTTTATTTTTATTATTACTATAATATGTTAATTTAATTATTATTACAAATAAATAAAAAATTAATTTTTAACATTTCTGTAGAAAAAAGTGATATTTTTCCCTGAGCATATTGCTGGTATTACAGCATCGAAGGTATGAAATTTTACTTAGGTATGTTACATACCGTCGGAAAGGTTAATTTGTTTAAATTATCACTATACGTTTTATTTTTAAGGTTATAGAAACACTTACACACTAATAGAAAAAAATTCTTGTCTTGAGTTACAAAACATTTTTTTTATAGATACCCCACTCGCATCCCACTAAGCGACCAAAAAGTTCTTAAAGGAAACAAGTAAGAGTGTTAAATTTGACTGTGCCGAATTTTTGATACCCTCCACTTGCGTCTTAAACTCAATATTACAACAAATATTGGCTACGGCTACCACTTTAAAACGGTTGCCGATACTGAAAATTTAAATTCGAACACCAATTAAATTTAGTTTTCTAATTGCGTTCTTTTTTGGCCAGTTTCTATTATAATTTCTTGTACTAAAAAAACCATTATTCTTGGCAAAGGATTTCCAGATATTAATATTAAAAAAAAGCAAATTTCAAAATATTTTATCTGAGTTTGCTTGTAATATGTTAATTTAAAGATACATCTAAACCAAAAATCAAAAACAATTTTAAAAAATGGATATGTAAAGTATTATTGATAGTTACAAATATCAACAATAAATAACTTATTGAATATTTTGTGTCATTATTTAAATTGTCATAAAATTTTAGTGGCAGAGGGTATATAGGTTTGTCATTCTGTTTGTAACGCATCGAAATAAATTTCGGAGACCCCAAAACCATATATTTTCTTGATAATTATAACAAGGGAATGTGATTTAGCGATGACCGTCTGTCCGTCTGTCTTTGTAAATCACGATCACGATGTTAATATCAAAGCTAGACCATTCGTCTTTGTATAAAATCGTTTACTAACATCCCAAAGGAGTTGCTATTTAATATCGTCAAAATTGGTGGAAGGGATCACGAGTTATGAATGAAATAAATTTTTTCAGTGTGTTTGTTGTTTTTTTTAAGATATGTTGTATATGTTGTAATTCTTCTTATTGTTGAAGTCATTGCAGTTATGCGTGTATTAATACTGCACGTTTCACATTGGCCTAAGCAATTACAAATTAATAAAAATTAAAAATAATAAATAAAAATTAAATATTAAAAATAAAAATTAAATATGAAAACTGAAAATATAAAATTTAAAATTTAGATTTAAAATCAAAAATTTTAAATTAAAAACTAAAAATTAAAAATTTTAACTTAGAAATTAAAATTAAAAATTAAAAATAAAAAATTAAAAATTTAAAATTAAAAATTAAATATTAAAAATTAAAAATTAAAAATTAAAAATTAAAAATTAAAAATTAAAAATTAAAAATAAAAATTAAAAATTAAAAATTAAAAATTAAAAATTAAAAATTAAAAATTAAAAATTAAAAATTAAAAATTAAAAATTAAAAATTAAAAATTAAAAATTAAAAATTAAAAATTAAAAATTAAAAATTAAAAATTAAAAATTAAAATTAAAAATTAAAATTAAAAAATTAAAAATTAAAAGTTGAATATTAAAAATTAAAAATGAAAAATTAAAAATTAAAAATTAAAAATTAAAAATTCAAAATTCAAAATTCAAAATTCAAAATTCAAAATTAAAAATTAAAAATTTAAACTAAAAATTAAAAATTAAAAACTAAAAATTAGAAATTAAAAATTAAAAATTAAAAATTAAAAATTAAAAATTAAAAATTAAAAATTAAAAATTAAAAATTAAAAATTAAAAATTAAAAATTAAAAATTAAAAATTAAAAATTAAAAATTAAAAATTAAAAATTAAAAATTAAAAATTAAAAATTAAAAATTAAAAATTAAAAATTAAAAATTAAAAATTAAAAATTAAAAATTAAAAATTAAAAATTAAAAATTAAAAATTAAAAATTAAAAATTAAAAATTAAAAATTAAAAATTAAAAATTAAAAATTAAAAATTAAAAATTAAAAATTAAAAATTAAAAATTAAAAATTAAAAATTAAAAATTAAAAATTAAAAATTAAAAATTAAAAATTAAAAATTAAAAATTAAAAATTAAAGATTAAAAATTAAAAATTAAAAATTAAAAATTAAAAATTAAAAATTAAAAATTAAAAATTAAAAATTAAAACTTAAAAATTAAAAATTAAAAATTAAAAATTAAAAATTAAAAATTAAAAATTAAAAATTAAAAATTAAAAATTAAAAATTAAAAATTAAAAATTAAAAATTAAAAATTAAAAATTAAAAATTAAAAATTAAAAATTAAAAATTAAAAATTAAAAATTAAAAATTAAAAATTAAAAATTAAAAATTAAAAATTAAAAATTAAAAATTAAAAATTAAAAATTAAAAATTAAAAATTAAAAATTAAAAATTAAAAATTAAAAATTAAAAATTAAAAATTAAAAATTAAAAATTAAAAATTAGAAACTAAAAATTAAAAATTAAAAATTAAAAATTAAAAATTAAAAATTAAAAATTAGAAATTAAAAATTAAAAATTAAAAATTAAAAAGTAAAAATTAAAAATTAAAAATTAAAAATTAAAAATTAAAAATTAAAAATTAAAAATTAAAAATTAAAACTTAAAACTTAAAAATTAAAAATTAAAAATTAAAAACTAAAAATTAAAAATTAAAAATTAAAAATTAAAAATTAAAAATTAAAAATTAAAAATTAAAAATTAAAAATTAAAAATTAAAAATTAAAAATTTAAAATTAAAAATTAAATATAAAAAATTAAAAATTAAAAATTAAAAATTAAAAATTAAAAATTAAAAATTAAAAATTAAAATTTACAAATTAAAAATTAAAAATTAAAAGTTGAATATTAAAAATTAAAAATGGAAAATTAACAATTAAAAATTAAAAATAAAATATTAAAAATCAAAAATTACAAATTAAAAATTAAAAACTAAAAATTTAAAATTAAAAATTAAAAATTAAAAATTAAAAATTAAAAATTAAAAATTCAAAATTCAAAATTAAAAATTAAAAATTTAAAATTTAAAATAAAAATTAAAAATTAAAAATTAAAAATTAAAAATTAAAAGTTGAATATTAAAAATTAAAAATGAAAAATTAATAATTAAAAATTAAAAATAAAATATTAAAAATTAAAAATTAAAAACTAAAAATTTTAAATTAAAAATTAAAAATTAAAAATTCAAAATTCAAAATTCAAAATTCAAAATTCAAAATTCAAAATTAAAAATTAAAAATTAAAAATTTAAAATTTAAAATAAAAATTAAAAATTAAAAATTAAAAATTAAAAATTAAAAATTAAAAATTAAAAATTAAAAATTAAAAATTAAAAATTAAAAATTAAAAATTAGAAATTAAAAATTAAAAATTAAAAATTAAAAATTAAAAATTAAAAATTAAAAATTAAAAATTAAAAATTAAAAATTAAAAATTAAAAATTAAAAATTAAAAATTAAAAATTAAAAATTAAAAATTAAAAATTAAAAATTAAAAATTAAAAATTAAAAATTAAAAATTAAAAATTAAAAATTAAAAATTAAAAATTAAAAATTGAAGATTAAAAATTAAAGATTAAAAATTAAAGATTGAAAATTAAAAATTAAAAATTAAAAATTAAAAATTTAAAATTTAAAATTTAAAATTAAAAATTAAGAATTAAAAATTAAAAATTCAAAATTCAAAATTAAAAATTTAAAATAAAAATTAAAAATTAAAAATTAAAAGTTGAATATTAAAAATTAAAAATGAAAAATTAATAATTAAAAATTAAAAATAAAATATTAAAAATCAAAAATTACAAATTAAAAATTAAAAACTAAAAATTTAAAATTAAAAATTAAAAATTAAAAATTCAAAATTCAAAATTCCAAATTCAAAATTCAAAATGCAAAATTCAAAATTCAAAATTAAAAATTCAAAATTCAAAATTCAAAATTCAAAATTCAAAATTCAAAATTCAAAATTCAAATTTCAAAATTCAAAATTCAAATTCAAAATTCAAAATTCAAAATTCAAAATTCAAAATTCAAAATTCTAAATTAAAAAGTAAAAATTTAAAATAAAAATTAAAAATTAAAAATTAAAAATTTAAAATAAAAATTAAAAATTAAAAATTAAAAATCAAAAATTAAAAAGTAAAAATTAAAAATTAAAAATTAAAAATTAAAAATTAAAAATTAAAAATTAAAAATTAAAAATTAAAAATTAAAAATTAAAAATTAAAAATTAAAAATTAAAAATTAAAAATTTAAATTAAAAATTAAAAATTAAAAATTAAAAATTAAAAATTAAAAATTAAAAATTAAAAATTAAAAATTAAAAATTAAAAATTAAAAATTAAAAATTAAAAATTAAAAATTAAAAATTAAAAATTAAAAATTAAAAATTAAAAATTAAAAATTAAAAATAAAAATCAAAAATTAAAGATTAAAGATTAAAAATTAAAAATTAAAAATTAAAAATTAAAAATTAAAAATTAAAAATTAAAAATTAAAAATTAAAAATTAAAAATTAAAAATTAAAAATTAAAAATTAAAAATTAAAAATTAAAAATTAAAAATTAAAAATTAAAAATTAAAAATTAAAAATTAAAAATTAAAAATTAAAAATTAAAAATTAAAAATTAAAAATTAAAAATTAAAAATTTAAAAATTAAAAATTAAAAATTAAAAATTAAAAATTAAAAATTAAAAATTAAAAATTAAAGATGAAAAATTAAAAATTATAAATTATAAATTAAAAATTAAAAATGAAAAATTAAAAATTAAAAATTAAAAATTAAAAATTAAAAATTAAAAATTTAAAAATTAAAAATTAAAAAGTAAAAATTAAAAATTAAAAATTTAAAATTAAAAATTAAAAATTAAAACTTAAAACTTAAAAATTAAAAATTAAAAATTAAAAATTAAAAATTAAAAATTAAAAATTAAAAATTAAAAATTAAAAATTAAAAATTAAAAATTAAAAATTAAAAATTAAAAATTAAAAATTAAAAATTAAAAATTAAAAATTAAAAATTAAAAATTAAAAATTAAAAATTAAAAATTAAAAATTAAAAATTAAAAATTAAAAATTAAAAATTAAAAATTAAAAATTAAAAATTAAAAATTAAAAATTAAAAATTAAAAATTAAAAATTAAAAATTAAAAATTAAAAATTAAAAATTAAAAATTAAAAATTAAAAATTAAAAATTAAAAATTAAAAATTAAAAATTAAAAATTAAAAATTAAAAATTAAAAATTAAAAATTAAAAATTAAAAATTAAAAATTAAAAACTAAAAATTAAAAGTTAAAAATTAAAAATTAAAAATTAAATATAAAAAATTTAAAATTAAAAATTAAAAATTAAAAATTAAAAATTAAAAATTAAAAATTAAAAATTAAAAATTAAAAATTAAAAATTAAAAATTAAAAACTAAAAATTAAAAATTAAAAATTAAAAATTAAAAATTAAAAATTAAAAATTAAAAATTAAAAATAAAAAATTAAAAATTAAAAATTAAAAATTAAAAATTAAAAATTAAAAATTAAAAATTTAAAATTAAAAATTAAAAATTAAAAATTAAAAATTAAAAATAAAAATTTAAAATTAAAAATTAAAATTTAAAAATTAAAAATTAAAAGTTGAATATTAAAAATTAAAAATGAAAAATTAAAAATTAAAAATTAAAAATTAAAAATTAAAAATTAAAAATTAAAAATTAAAAATTAAAATTTAAAAATTAAAAATTAAAAATTAAAAGTTAAAATGAAAAATTAATAATTAAAAATTAAAAATAAAATATTAAAAATCAAAAATTACAAATTAAAAATTAAAAATTAAAAATTTAAAATTAAAAATTAAAAATTCAAAATTCAAAATTAAAAATTAAAAATTAAAAATTTAAAATAAAAAATAAAAATTAAAAATTAAAAGTTGAATATTAAAAATTAAAAATGAAAAATTAATTATTAAAAATTAAAAATAAAATATTAAAAATCAAAAATTACAAATTAAAAACTAAAAATTTAAAATTAAAAATTAAAAATTAAAAATTCAAAATTAAAAATTAAAAATTAAAAATTTAAAATTTAAAATAAAAATTAAAAATTAAAAATTAAAAATTAAAAATTAAAAATTAAAAATTAAAAATTAAAAATTAAAAGTTGAATATTAAAAATCAAAAATGAAAAATTAATAATTAAAAATTAAAAATAAAATATTAAAAATCAAAAATTACAAATTAAAAATTAAAAACTAAAAATTTAAAATTAAAAATTCAAAATTCAAAATTCAAAATTCAAAATTCAAAATTCAAAATTCAAAATTCAAAATTCAAAATACAAAATTCAAAATTCAAAATTCAAAATTCAAAATTCAAAATTCAAAATTCAAAATTCAAAATTCAAAATTCAAAATTCAAAATTCAAAATTCAAAATTCAAAATTCAAAATTCAAAATTCAAAATTCAAAATTCAAAATTCAAAATTCAAAATTCAAAATTCAAAATTAAAAATTTAAACTAAAAATTAAAAATTAAAAATTAAAAATTAAAAATTAAAAATTAAAAATTAAAAATTAAAAATTAAAAATTAAAAATTAAAAATTAAAAATTAAAAATTAAAAATTAAAAATTAAAAATTAAAAATTAAAAATTAAAAATTAAAAATTAAAAATTAAAAATTAAAAATTAAAAATTAAAAATTAAAAATTAAAAATTAAAAATTAAAAATTAAAAATTAAAAATTAAAAATTAAAAATTAAAAATTAAAAATTAAAAATTAAAAATTAAAAATTAAAAATTAAAAATTAAAAATTAAAATTAAAAATTAAAAATTAAAAATTAAAAATTAAAAATTAAAAATTAAAAATTAAAAATTAAAAATTAAAAATTAAAAATGAAAAATTAAAAATCAAAAATTAAAAATTAAAAATTAAAAATTAGAAACTAAAAATTAAAAATAAAAAATTAAAAATTAAAAATTAAAAATTAAAAATTAAAAATTAAAAATTAAAAAGTAAAAATTAAAAATTAAAAATTAAAAATTAAAAATTAAAAATTAAAAATTAAAAATTAAAAATTAAAAATTAAAAATTAAATATTAAAAATTAAAAATTAAAAATTAAAAATTAAAAATTAAAAATTAAAAATTAAAAATTAAAAATTAAAAATTAAAAATTAAAAATTAAAAATTAAAAATTAAAAATTAAAAATTAAAAATTAAAAATTAAAATTAAAAATTAAAAATTAAATATAAAAAATTAAAAATTAAAAATTAAAAATTAAAAATTTAAAAATTAAAAATTAAAAATTAAAAATTAAAAATTAAAAATTAAAAATTAAAATTTAAAAATTAAAAATTAAAAGTTGAATATTAAAAATTAAAAATGAAAAATTAACAATTAAAAATCAAAAATAAAATATTAAAAATCAAAAATTACAAATTAAAAATTAAAAACTAAAAATGTAAAATTAAAAATTAAAAATTAAAAATTAAAAATTCAAAATTCAAAATTAAAAATTAAAAATTTAAAATAAAAATTAAAAATTAAAAATTAAAAATTAAAAATTAAAAATTAAAAGTTGAATATTAAAAATTAAAAATGAAAAATTAATAATTAAAAATTAAAAATAAAATATTAAAAATTAAAAATTAAAAATTAAAAACTAAAAATTTAAAATTAAAAATTAAAAATTCAAAATTCAAAATTCAAAATTCAAAATTCAAAATTAAAAATTAAAAATTAAAAATTAAAAATTAAAAATTAAAAATTAAAAATTAAAAATTAAAAATTAAAAATTAAAAATTAAAAATTAAATATTAAAAATTAAAAATTAAAAATTAAAAATTAAAAATTAAAAATTAAAAATTAAAAATTAAAAATTAAAAATTAAAAATTAAAAATTAAAAATTAAAAATTAAAAATTAAAAATTAAAAATTAAAAATTAAAAATTAAAAATTAAAAATTAAAAATTAAAAATTAAAAATTAAAAATTAAAAATTAAAAATTAAAAATTAAAAATTAAAAATTAAAAATTAAAAATTAAAAATTAAAAATTAAAAATTAAAAATTAAAAATTAAAAATTAAAAATTAAAAATTAAAAATTAAAAATTAAAAATTAAAAATTAAAAATTAAAAATTAAAAATTAAAAATTAAAAATTAAAAATTAAAAATTAAAAATTAAAAATTAAAAATTAAAAATTAAAAATTAAAAATTAAAAATCAAAAATTAAAAATTAAAAATTAAAAATTAAAAATTAGAAACTAAAAATTAAAAATAAAAAATTAAAAATTAAAAATTAAAAATTAAAAATTAAAAATTAAAAAGTAAAAATTAAAAATTAAAAATTAAAAATTAAAAATTAAAAATTAAAAATTAAAACTTAAAAATTAAAAATTAAAAATTAAAAATTAAAAATTAAAAATTAAAAATTAAAAATTAAAAATTAAAAATTAAAAATTAAAAATTAAAAATTAAAAATTAAAAATTAAAAATTAAAAATTAAAAATTAAAAATTAAAAATTAAAAATTAAAAATTAAAAATTAAAAATTAAAAATTAAAAATTAAAAATTAAAAATTAAAAATTAAAAATTAAAAATTAAAAATTAAAAATTAAAAATTAAAAATTAAAAATTAAAAATTAAAAATTAAAAATTAAAAATTAAAAATTAAAAATTAAAAATGAAAAATTAAAAATTAAATATAAAAAATTAAAAATTAAAAATTAAAAATTAAAAATTAAAAATTAAAAATTAAAAATTAAAATTTAAAAATTAAAAATTAAAAGTTGAATATTAAAAATTAAAAATGAAAAATTAACAATTAAAAATCAATAATAAAATATTAAAAATCAAAAATTACAAATTAAAAATTAAAAACTAAAAATGTAAAATTAAAAATTAAAAATTCAAAATTCAAAATTAAAAATTAAAAATTTAAAATAAAAATTAAAAATTAAAAATTAAAAATTAAAAGTTGAATATTAAAAATTAAAAATGAAAAATTAATAATTAAAAATTAAAAATAAAATATTAAAAATTAAAAATTAAAAATTAAAAACTAAAAATTTAAAATTAAAAATTCAAAATTCAAAATTCAAAATTCAAAATTCAAAATTCAAAATTAAAAATTAAAAATTAAAAATTAAAAATTAAAAATTAAAAATTAAAAATTAAAAATTTAAAATAAAAAATAAAAATTAAAAATTAAAAGTTGAATATTAAAAATTAAAAATGAAAAATTAATTATTAAAAATTAAAAATAAAATATTAAAAATCAAAAATTACAAATTAAAAACTAAAAATTTAAAATTAAAAATTAAAAATTAAAAATTCAAAATTAAAAATTAAAAATTTAAAATTTAAAATTTAAAATAAAAATTAAAAATTAAAAATTAAAAATTAAAAATTAAAAATTAAAAATTAAAAATTAAAAATTAAAAATTAAAAATTAAAAATTAAAAGTTGAATATTAAAAATCAAAAATGAAAAATTAATAATTAAAAATTAAAAATAAAATATTAAAAATCAAAAATTACAAATTAAAAATTAAAAACTAAAAATTTAAAATTAAAAATTCAAAATTCAAAATTCAAAATTCAAAATTCAAAATTCAAAATACAAAATTCAAAATTCAAAATTCAAAATTCAAAATTCAAAATTCAAAATTCAAAATTCAAAATTCAAAATTCAAAATTCAAAATTCAAAATTCAAAATTCAAAATTCAAAATTCAAAATTCAAAATTCAAAATTCAAAATTCAAAATTCAAAATTCAAAATTCAAAATTCAAAATTCAAAATTCAAAATTCAAAATTCAAAATTCAAAATTCAAAATTCAAAATTCAAAATTCAAAATTAAAAATTTAAACTAAAAATTAAAAATTAAAAATTAAAAATTAAAAATTAAAAATTAAAAATTAAAAATTAAAAATTAAAAATTAAAAATTAAAAATTAAAAATTAAAAATTAAAAATTAAAAATTAAAAATTAAAAATTAAAAATTAAAAATTAAAAATTAAAAATTAAAAATTAAAAATTAAAAATTAAAAATTAAAAATTAAAAATTAAAAATTAAAAATTAAAAATTAAAAATTAAAAATTAAAAATTAAAAATTAAAAATTAAAAATTAAAAATTAAAAATTAAAAATTAAAAATTAAAAATTAAAAATTAAAAATTAAAAATTAAAAATTAAAAATTAAAAATTAAAAATTAAAAATTAAAAATTAAAAATTAAAAATTAAAAATTAAAAATTAAAAATTAAAAATTAAAAATTAAAAATTAAAAATTAAAAATTAAAAATTAAAAATTAAAAATTAAAAATTAAAAATTAAAAATTAAAAATTAAAAATTAAAAATTAAAAATTAAAAATTAAAAATTAAAAATTAAAAATTAAAAATTAAAAATTAAAAATTAAAAATTAAAAATTAAAAATTAAAAATTAAAAATTAAAAATTAAAAATTAAAAATCAAAAATTAAAAATTAAAAATTAAAAATTAAAAATTAGAAACTAAAAATTAAAAATAAAAAATTAAAAATTAAAAATTAAAAATTAAAAATTAAAAATTAAAAAGTAAAAATTAAAAATTAAAAATTAAAAATTAAAAATTAAAAATTAAAAATTAAAAATTAAAACTTAAAAATTAAAAATTAAAAATTAAAAATTAAAAATTAAAAATTAAAAATTAAAAATTAAAAATTAAAAATTAAAAATTAAAAATTAAAAATTAAAAATTAAAAATTAAAAATTAAAAATTAAAAATTAAAAATTAAAAATTAAAAATTAAAAATTAAAAATTAAAAATTAAAAATTAAAAATTAAAAATTAAAAATTAAAAATTAAAAATTAAAAATTAAAAATTAAAAATTAAAAATTAAAAATTAAAAATTAAAAATTAAAAATTAAAAATTAAAAATTAAAAATTAAAAATTAAAAATTAAAAATGAAAAATTAAAAATTAAATATAAAAAATTAAAAATTAAAAATTAAAAATTAAAAATTAAAAATTAAAAATTAAAAATTAAAATTTAAAAATTAAAAATTAAAAGTTGAATATTAAAAATTAAAAATGAAAAATTAACAATTAAAAATCAATAATAAAATATTAAAAATCAAAAATTACAAATTAAAAATTAAAAACTAAAAATGTAAAATTAAAAATTAAAAATTCAAAATTCAAAATTAAAAATTAAAAATTTAAAATAAAAATTAAAAATTAAAAATTAAAAATTAAAAGTTGAATATTAAAAATTAAAAATGAAAAATTAATAATTAAAAATTAAAAATAAAATATTAAAAATTAAAAATTAAAAATTAAAAACTAAAAATTTAAAATTAAAAATTCAAAATTCAAAATTCAAAATTCAAAATTCAAAATTCAAAATTAAAAATTAAAAATTAAAAATTAAAAATTAAAAATTAAAAATTAAAAATTAAAAATTTAAAATAAAAAATAAAAATTAAAAATTAAAAGTTGAATATTAAAAATTAAAAATGAAAAATTAATTATTAAAAATTAAAAATAAAATATTAAAAATCAAAAATTACAAATTAAAAACTAAAAATTTAAAATTAAAAATTAAAAATTAAAAATTCAAAATTAAAAATTAAAAATTTAAAATTTAAAATTTAAAATAAAAATTAAAAATTAAAAATTAAAAATTAAAAATTAAAAATTAAAAATTAAAAATTAAAAATTAAAAATTAAAAATTAAAAATTAAAAATTAAAAGTTGAATATTAAAAATCAAAAATGAAAAATTAATAATTAAAAATTAAAAATAAAATATTAAAAATCAAAAATTACAAATTAAAAATTAAAAACTAAAAATTTAAAATTAAAAATTCAAAATTCAAAATTCAAAATTCAAAATTCAAAATTCAAAATACAAAATTCAAAATTCAAAATTCAAAATTCAAAATTCAAAATTCAAAATTCAAAATTCAAAATTCAAAATTCAAAATTCAAAATTCAAAATTCAAAATTCAAAATTCAAAATTCAAAATTCAAAATTCAAAATTCAAAATTCAAAATTCAAAATTCAAAATTCAAAATTCAAAATTCAAAATTCAAAATTCAAAATTCAAAATTCAAAATTCAAAATTCAAAATTCAAAATTCAAAATTCAAAATTCAAAATTCAAAATTCAAAATTAAAAATTTAAACTAAAAATTAAAAATTAAAAATTAAAAATTAAAAATTAAAAATTAAAAATTAAAAATTAAAAATTAAAAATTAAAAATTAAAAATTAAAAATTAAAAATTAAAAATTAAAAATTAAAAATTAAAAATTAAAAATTAAAAATTAAAAATTAAAAATTAAAAATTAAAAATTAAAAATTAAAAATTAAAAATTAAAAATTAAAAATTAAAAATTAAAAATTAAAAATTAAAAATTAAAAATTAAAAATTAAAAATTAAAAATTAAAAATTAAAAATTAAAAATTAAAAATTAAAAATTAAAAATTAAAAATTAAAAATTAAAAATTAAAAATTAAAAATTAAAAATTAAAAATTAGAAATTAAAAATTAAAAATTAAAAATTAAAAATTAAAAATTAAAAATTAAAAATTAAAAATCAAAAATTAAAAATTAAAAATTAAAAATTAAAAATTAAAAATTAGAAACTAAAAATTAAAAATAAAAAATTAAAAATTAAAAATTAAAAATTAAAAATTAAAAATTAAAAATTAAAAAGTAAAAATTAAAAATTAAAAATTAAAAATTAAAAATTAAAAATTAAAACTTAAAACTTAAAAATTAAAAATTAAAAATTAAAAATTAAAAATTAAAAATTAAAAATTAAAAATTAAAAATTAAAAATTAAAAATTAAAAATTAAAAATTAAAAATTAAAAATTAAAAATTAAAAATTAAAAATTAAAAATTAAAAATTAAAAATTAAAAATTAAAAATTAAAAATTAAAAATTAAAAATTAAAAATTAAATATTAAAAATTAAAAATTAAAAATTAAAAATTAAAAATTAAAAATTAAAAATTAAAAATTAAAAATTAAATATAAAAAATTAAAAATTAAAAATTAAAAATTAAAAATTAAAAATTTAAAAATTAAAAATTAAAAATTAAAAATTAAAAATTAAAAATTAAAAATTAAAAATTAAAAATTAAAATTTAAAAATTAAAAATTAAAAGTTGAATATTAAAAATTAAAAATGAAAAATTAACAATTAAAAATCAAAAATAAAATATTAAAAATCAAAAATTACAAATTAAAAATTAAAAACTAAAAATGTAAAATTAAAAATTAAAAATTAAAAATTCAAAATTCAAAATTAAAAATTAAAAATTTAAAATAAAAATTAAAAATTAAAAATTAAAAATTAAAAATTAAAAATTAAAAGTTGAATATTAAAAATTAAAAATGAAAAATTAATAATTAAAAATTAAAAATAAAATATTAAAAATTAAAAATTAAAAATTAAAAATTAAAAACTAAAAATTTAAAATTAAAAATTAAAAATTCAAAATTCAAAATTCAAAATTCAAAATTAAAAATTAAAAATTAAAAATTAAAAATTAAAAATTAAAAATTAAAAATTAAAAATTAAAAATTAAAAATTAAAAATTAAAAATTAAAAATTAAAAATTAAAAATTAAAAATTAAAAATTAAAAATTAAAAATTAAAAATTAAAAATTAAAAATTAAAAATTAAAAATTAAAAATTAAAAATTAAAAATTAAAAATTAAAAATTAAAAATTAAAAATTAAAAATTAAAAATTAAAAATTAAAAATTAAAAATTAAAAATTAAAAATTAAAAATTAAAAATTAAAAATTAAAAATTAAAAATTAAAAATTAAAAATTAAAAATTAAAAATTAAAAATTAAAAATTAAAAATTAAAAATTAAAAATTAAAAATTAAAAATTAAAAATTAAAAATTAAAAATTAAAAATTAAAAATTAAAAATTAAAAATTAAAAATTAAAAATTAAAAATTAAAAATTAAAAATTAAAAATCAAAAATTAAAAATTAAAAATTAAAAATTAAAAATTAGAAACTAAAAATTAAAAATAAAAAATTAAAAATTAAAAATTAAAAATTAAAAATTAAAAATTAAAAATTAAAAATTAAAAATTAAAAAGTAAAAATTAAAAATTAAAAATTAAAAATTAAAAATTAAAAATTAAAACTTAAAAATTAAAAATTAAAAATTAAAAATTAAAAATTAAAAATTAAAAATTAAAAATTAAAAATTAAAAATTAAAAATTAAAAATTAAAAATTAAAAATTAAAAATTAAAAATTAAAAATTAAAAATTAAAAATTAAAAATTAAAAATTAAAAATTAAAAATTAAAAATTAAAAATTAAAAATTAAAAATTAAAAATTAAAAATTAAAAATTAAAAATTAAAAATTAAAAATTAAAAATTAAAAATTAAAAATTAAAAATTAAAAATTAAAAATTAAAAATTAAAAATTAAAAATTAAAAATTAAAAATGAAAAATTAAAAATGAAAAATTAAAAATTAAATATAAAAAATTAAAAATTAAAAATTAAAAATTAAAAATTAAAAATTAAAAATTAAAAATTAAAATTTAAAAATTAAAAATTAAAAGTTGAATATTAAAAATTAAAAATGAAAAATTAACAATTAAAAATCAAAAATAAAATATTAAAAATCAAAAATTACAAATTAAAAATTAAAAACTAAAAATGTAAAATTAAAAATTCAAAATTCAAAATTAAAAATTAAAAATTTAAAATAAAAATTAAAAATTAAAAATTAAAAATTAAAAGTTGAATATTAAAAATTAAAAATGAAAAATTAATAATTAAAAAATAAAATATTAAAAATTAAAAATTAAAAATTAAAAACTAAAAATTTAAAATTAAAAATTCAAAATTCAAAATTCAAAATTCAAAATTCAAAATTAAAAATTAAAAATTAAAAATTAAAAATTAAAAATTAAAAATTAAAAATTAAAAATTAAAAATTAAAAATTAAAAATTAAAAATTTAAAATTTAAAATAAAAATTAAAAATTAAAAATTAAAAATTAAAAATTAAAAATTAAAAATTAAAAATTAAAAATTAAAAATTAAAAATTAAAAATTAAAAATTAAAAATTAAAAATTAAAAATTAAAAATTAAAAATTAAAAATTAAAAATTAAAAATTAAAAATTAAGAATTAAAAATTAAAAATTAAAAATTAAAAATTAAAAATTGAAAATTGAAGATTAAAAATTAAAGATTAAATATTAAAGATTGAAAATTAAAAATTAAAAATTAAAAATTTAAAATTTAAAATTAAAAATTAAAAATTAAGAATTAAAAATTAAAAATTCAAAATTCAAAATTCAAAATTCAAAATTCAAAATTCGAAATTAAAAATTAAAAATTTAAAATAAAAATTAAAAATTAAAAATTAAAAGTTGAATATTAAAAATTAAAAATGAAAAATTAATAATTAAAAATTAAATATAAAATATTAAAAATCAAAAATTACAAATTAAAAATTAAAAACTAAAAATTTAAAATTAAAAATTAAAAATTCAAAATTCGAAATTCAAAATTCAAAATTCAAAATTCCAAATTCAAAATTCAAAATTCAAAATTCAAAATTCAAAATTCAAAATTCAAAATTCAAAATTCAAAATTCAAAATTCTAAATTCAAAATTCTGAATTAAAAAGTAAAAATTTAAAATTAAAAAGTAAAAATTTAAAATAAAAATTAAAAATTAAAAATTAAAAATTAAAAATTAAAAATTAAAAATTAAAAATTAAAAATTAAAAATTAAAAATTAAAAATTAAAAATTAAAAATTAAAAATTAAAAATTAAAAATTAAAAATTAAAAATTAAAAATTAAAAATTAAAAATTAAAAATTAAAAATTAAAAATTAAAAATTAAAAATTAAAAATTAAAAATTAAAAATTAAAAATTAAAAATTAAAAATTAAAATTTAAAAATTAAAAATTAAAAATTAAAAATTAAAAATTAAAAATTAAAAATTAAAAATTAAAAATAAAAATTAAAAATTAAAGATTAAAAATTAAAAATTAAAAAGTAAAAATTAAAAATTAAAAATTAAAAATTTAAAATTAAAAATTAAAAATTAAAAATTAAAAATTAAAAATTAAAAATTAAAAATTAAAAATTAAAAATTAAAAATTAAAAATTAAAAATTAAAAATTAAAAATTAAAAATTAAAAATTAAAAATTAAAAATTAAAAATTAAAAAGTAAAAATTAAAAATTAATAATTAAAAATTAAAAATTAAAAATTAAAAATTAAAAATTAAAAATTAAAAATTAAAAATTAAAAATTAAAACTTAAAACTTAAAAATTAAAAATTAAAAATTAAAAATTAAAAATTAAAAATTAAAAATTAAAAATTAAAAATTAAAAATTAAAAATTAAAAATTAAAAATTAAAAATTAAAAATTAAAAATTAAAAATTAAAAATTAAAAATTAAAAATTAAAAATTAAAAATTAAAAATTAAAAATTAAAAATTAAAAATTAAAAATTAAAAATTAAAAATTAAAAATTAAAAATTAAAAATTAAAAATTAAAAATTAAAAATTAAAAATTAAAAATTAAAAATTAAAAATTAAAAATTAAAAATTAAAAATTAAAAATTAAAAATTAAAAATTAAAAATTAAAAATTAAAAATTAAAAATTAAAAATTAAATATTAAAAATTAAAAATTAAAAATTAAAAATTAAAAATTAAAAATTAAAAATTAAAAATTAAAAATTAAAAATTAAAAATTAAAAATTAAAAATTAAAAATTAAAAATTAAAAATTAAAAATTAAAAATTAAAAATTAAATATAAAAAATTAAAAATTAAAAATTAAAAATTAAAAATTTAAAATTAAAAATTAAAACTTAAAAGTTAAAAATTAAAATTAAAAATTAAAAATTAAAAAATAATAAATAATAATTAAAAATTAAAAATTAAAAATTAAAAATTAAAAATTAAAAATTAAAAATTAAAAATTAAAAGTTAAAAATTAAAAATTAAAAATTAAAAATTAAAAATTAAAAATTAAAAATTAAAAATTAAAAATTAAAAATTAAAAATTAAAAATTAAAAATTAAAAATTAAAAATTAAAAATTAAAAATTAAAAATTAAAAATTAAAAATTAAAAATTAAAAATTAAAAATTAAGAATTAAAAATTAAAAATTAAAAATTAAAAATTAAATATTAAAAATTAAAAATTAAAAATTAAAAATTAAAAATTAAAAATTAAAAATTAAAAATTAAAAATTAAAAATTAAAAATTAAAAATTAAAAATTAAAAATTAAAAATTAAAAACAAAAAATTAAAAATTAAAAATTAAAAATTAAAAATTAAAAATTAAAAATTAAAAATTAAAAATTAAAAATTAAAAATTAAAAATTAAAAATTAAAAATTAATAATTAAAAATTAAAAATTAAAAATTAAAAATTAAAAATTAAAAATTAAAAATTAAAAATTAAAAATTAAAAATTAAAAATTAAAAATTAAAAATTAAAAATTAAAAATTAAAAATTAAAAATTAAAAATTAAAAATTAAAAATTAAAAATTAAAAATTAAAAATTAAAAATTAAAAACTAAAAATTAAAAATTGAGAATTAAAAATTAAAAATTAAAACTTAAAAGTTAAAAATTAAAATTAAAAATTAAAAATTAAAAATTAAAAATAAAAATTAAAAATTAAAAAATAAAAATTAAAAATTAAAAATTAAAAATTAAAAATTAAAAATTAAAAATTAAAAATTAAAAATTAAAAATTAAAAATTAAAAATTAAAAATTAAAAATTAAAAATTAAAAATTAAAAATTAAAAATTAAAAATTAAAAATTAAAAATTAAAAATTAAAAATTAAAAATTAAAAATTAAAAATTAAAAATTAAAAATTAAAAATTAAAAATTAAAAATTAAAAATTAAAAATTAAAAATTAAAAATTAAAAATTAAAAATTAAAAATTAAAAATTAAAAATTAAAAATTAAAAATTAAAAATTAAAAATTAAAAATTAAAAATTAAAAATTAAAAATTAAAAATTAAAAATTAAAAATTAAAAATTAAAAATTAAAAATTAAAAATTAAAAATTAAAAATTAAAAATTAAAAATTAAAAATTAAAAATTAAAAATTAAAAATTAAAAATTAAAAATCAAAAATTAAAAATTAAAAATTAAAAATTAGAAACTAAAAATTAAAAATAAAAAATTAAAAATTAAAAATTAAAAATTAAAAATTAAAAATTAAAAAGTAAAAATTAAAAATTAAAAATTAAAAATTTAAAATTAAAACTTAAAAATTAAAAATTAAAAATTAAAAATTTAAAATGTTAGAAATTTATAGTTGACCTGTTTTAATATGTGATGGGGGTTTTTTTTGTTTGGCTCAAGGTCATCAATTAAAAATAAAAATCCAAATATTAATGTTTTATTTTTAAAAATTATTTATTAAATTTTCGATATTTCGAACATCTTCGATGTTCATCTTCAGGAGAAAATGTATATATATTTTAATGAAGAGTGGAGTTGAAAACGTCCTTGCTTGTTTGTTATCTTATTTCTTAAAATTAAAAATTAAAAATTAAAAATTAAAAATTAAAAATTAAAAATTAAAAATCAAAAATTAAAAATTAAATATAAAAAATTAAAAATTAAAAATTAAAAATTAAAAATTAAAAATTAAAAATTAAAAATTTAAAAATTAAAAATTAAAAATTAAAATTTAAAAATTAAAAATTAAAAGTTGAATATTAAAAATTAAAAATGAAAAATTAACAATTAAAAATTAAAAATAAAATATTAAAAATCAAAAATTACAAATTAAAAATTAAAAATTAAAAACTAAAAATTTAAAATTAAAAATTAAAAATTCAAAATTCAAAATTAAAAATTAAAATAAAAATTAAAAATTAAAAATTAAAAATTAAAAGTTGAATATTAAAAATTAAAAATGAAAAATTAATAATTAAAAATTAAAAATAAAATATTAAAAATTAAAAATTAAAAATTAAAAATTAAAAACTAAAAATTTAAAATTAAAAATTCAAAATTCAAAATTCAAAATTCAAAATTCAAAATTCAAAATTCAAAATTAAAAATTAAAAATTAAAAATTAAAAATTAAAAATTAAAAATTAAAAATTTAAAATTTAAAATTTAAAATAAAAATTAAAAATTAAAAATTAAAAATTAAAAATTAAAAATTAAAAATTAAAAATTAAAAATTAAAAATTAAAAATTAAAAATTAAAAATTAAAAATTAAAAATTAAAAATTAAAAATTAAAAATTAAAAATTAAAAATTAAAAATTAAAAATTAAAAATTAAAAATTAAAAATTAAAAATTAAAAATTAAAAATTAAAAATTAAAAATTAAAAATTAAAAATTAAAAATTAAAAATTAAAAATTAAAAATTAAAAATTAAAAATTAAAAATTAAAAATTAAAAATTAAAAATTAAAAATTAAAAATTAAAAATTAAAAATTAAAAATTAAAAATTAAAAATTAAAAATTAAAAATTGAAGATTAAAAATTAAAGATTAAAAATTAAAGATTGAAAATTAAAAATTAAAAATTAAAAATTAAAAATTAAAAATTAAAAATTAAAAATTTAAAATTTAAAATTAAAAATTAAGAATTAAAAATAAAAAATTAAAAATTCAAAATTCAAAATTAAAAATTAAAAATTTAAAATAAAAATTAAAAATTAAAAGTTGAATATTAAAAATTAAAAATGAAAAACTAATAATTAAAAATTAAAAATAAAATATTAAAAATCAAAAATTACAAATTAAAAATTAAAAACTAAAAATTTAAAATTAAAAATTCAAAATTCAAAATTCAAAATTCCAAATTCAAAATTCAAAATTCAAAATTCAAAATTCAAAATTCAAAATTCAAAATTCTAAATTCAAAATTCTAAATTAAAAAGTAAAAATTTAAAATTAAAAAGTAAAAATTTAAAATAAAAATTAAAAATTAAAAATTAAAAATTAAAAATTAAAAATTAAAAATTAAAAATTAAAAATTAAAAATTAAAAATTAAAAATTAAAAATTAAAAATTAAAAATTAAAAATTTTAAATTAAAAATTAAAAATTATAAATTAAAAATTAAAAATTAAAAATTAAAAATTAAAAATTAAAAATTAAAAATTAAAAATTAAAAATTAAAAATTAAAAATTAAAAATTAAAAATTAAAAATTAAAAATTAAAAATTAAAAATTAAAAATTAAAAATAAAAAATAAAAATTAAAAATTAAAGATTAAAAATTAAAAATTAAAAAGTAAAAATTAAAAATTAAAAATTAAAAATTAAAAATTAAAAATTAAAAATTAAAAATTAAAAATTAAAAATTAAAAATTAAAAATTAAAAATTAAAAATTAAAAATTAAAAATTAAAAATTAAAAATTAAAAATTAAAAATTAAAAATTAAAAATTAAAAATTAAAAATTAAAAATTAAAAATTAAAAATTAAAAATTAAAAATTAAAAATTAAAAATTAAAAATTAAAAATTAAAAATTAAAAATTAAAAATTAAAAATTAAAAATTAAAAATTAAAAATTAAAAATTAAAAATTAAAAATTAAAAATTAAAAATTAAAAATTAAAATTAAAAATTAAAAATTAAAAATTAAAAATTAAAAATTAAAAATTAAAAATTAAAAATTAAAAATTAAAAATTAAAAATTAAAAATTAAAAATTAAAAATTAAAAATTAAAAATTAAAAATTAAAAATTAAAATTAAAAATTAAAAATTAAATATAAAAAATTAAAAATTAAAAATTAAAAATTAAAAATTAAAAATTAAAAATTTAAAATTAAAAATTAAAAATTAAAAATTAAAAACTAAAAATTTAAAATTAAAAATTAAAAATTCAAAATTCAAAATTCAAAATTCAAAATTCAAAATTCCAAATTCAAAATTCAAAATTCTAAATTCAAAATTCAAAATTCTAAATTAAAAAGTAAAAATTTAAAATTAAAAAGTAAAAATTTAAAATAAAAATTAAAAATTAAAAATTAAAAATTAAAAATTAAAAATTAAAAATTAAAAATTAAAAATTAAAAATTAAAAATTAAAAATTAAAAATTAAAAATTAAAAATTAAAAATTAAAAATTAAAAATTAAAAATTAAAAATTAAAAATTAAAAATTAAAAATTAAAAATTAAAAATTAAAAATTAAAAATTAAAAATTAAAAATTAAAAATTAAAAATTAAAAATTAAAAATTAAAAATTAAAAATTAAAAATTAAAAATTAAAAATTAAAAATTAAAAATTAAAAATTAAAAATTAAAAATTAAAAATTAAAAATTAAAAATTAAAAATTAAAAATTAAAAATTAAAAATTAAAAATTAAAAATTAAAAATTAAAAATTAAAAATTAAAAATTAAAAATTAAAAATTAAAAATTAAAAATTAAAAATTAAAAATTAAAAATTAAAAATTAAAAATTAAAAATTAAAAATTAAAAATAAAAAATAAAAATTAAAAATTAAAGATTAAAAATTAAAAAGTAAAAATTAAAAATTAAAAATTAAAAATTAAAAATTAAAAATTAAAAATTAAAAATTAAAAATTAAAAATTAAAAATTAAAAATTAAAAATTAAAAATTAAAAATTAAAAATTAAAAATTAAAAATTAAAAATTAAAAATTAAAAATTAAAAATTAAAAAGTAAAAATTAAAAATTAAAAATTAAAAATTAAAAATTAAAAATTAAAAATTAAAAATTAAAAATTAAAAATTAAAAATTAAAACTTAAAACTTAAAAATTAAAAATTAAAAATTAAAAATTAAAAATTAAAAATTAAAAATTAAAAATTAAAAATTAAAAATTAAAAATTAAAAATTAAAAATTAAAAATTAAAAATTAAAAATTAAAAATTAAAAATTAAAAATTAAAAATTAAAAATTAAAAATTAAAAATTAAAAATTAAAAATTAAAAATTAAAAATTAAAAATTAAAAATTAAAAATTAAAAATTAAAAATTAAAAATTAAAAATTAAAAATTAAAAATTAAAAATTAAAAATTAAAAATTAAAAATTAAAAATTAAAAATTAAAAATTAAAAATTAAAAATTAAAAATTAAAAATTAAAAATTAAAAATTAAAAATTAAAAATTAAAAATTAAAAATTAAAAATTAAAAATTAAAAATTAAAAATTAAAAATTAAAAATTAAAAATTAAAAATTAAAAATTAAAAATTAAAAATTAAAAATTAAAAATTAAAAATTAAAAATTAAAAATTAAAAATTAAAAATTAAAAATTAAAAATTAAAAATTAAAAATTAAAAATTAAAAATTAAAAATTAAAAATTAAAAATTAAAAATTAAAAATTAAAATTAAAAATTAAAAATTAAAAATTAAAAATTAAAAATTAAAAATTAAAAATTAAAAATTAAAAATTAAAAATTAAAAATAAAAATTAAAAATTAAAAATTAAAAATTAAAAATTAAAAATTAAAAATTAAAAATTAAAAATTAAAAATTAAAAATTAAAAATTAAAAATTAAAAATTAAAAATTAAAAATTAAAAATTAAAAATTAAAAATTAAAAATTAAAAATTAAAAATTAAAAATTAAAAATTAAAAATTAAAAATTAAAAATTAAAAATTAAAAATTAAAAATTAAAAATTAAAAATTAAAAATTAAAAATTAAAAATTAAAAATTAAAAATTAAAAATTAAAAATTAAAAATTAAAAATTAAAAATTAAAAATTAAAAATTAAAAATTAAAAATTAAAAATTAAAAATTAAAAATTAAAAATTAAAAATTAAAAATTAAAAATTAAAAATTAAAAATTAAAAATTAAAAATTAAAAATTAAAAATTAAAAATAAAAATTAAAAATTAAAAATTAAAAATTAAAAATTAAAAATTAAAAATTAAAAATTAAAAATTAAAAATTAAAAATTAAAAATTAAAAATTAAAAATTAAAAATTAAAAATTAAAAATTAAAAATTAAAAATTAAAAATTAAAAATTAAAAATTAAAAATTAAAAATTAAAAATTAAAAATTAAAAATTAAAAATTAAAAATTAAAAATTAAAAATTAAAAATTAAAAATTAAAAATTAAAAATTAAAAATTAAAAATTAAAAATTAAAAATTAAAAATTAAAAATTAAAAATTAAAAATTAAAAATTAAAAATTAAAAATTAAAAATTAAAAATTAAAAATTAAAAATTAAAAATTAAAAATTAAAAATTAAAAATTAAAAATTAAAAATTAAAAATTAAAAATTAAAAATTAAAAATTAAAAATTAAAAATTAAAAATTAAAACTTAAAAATTAAAAATTAAAAATTAAAAATTAAAAATTAAAAATTAAAAATTAAAAATTAAAAATTAAAAATTAAAAATTAAAAATTAAAAATTAAAAATTAAAAATTAAAAATTAAAAATTAAAAATTAAAAATTAAAAATTAAAAATTAAAAATTAAAAATTAAAAATTAAAAATTAAAAATAAAAATTAAAAATTAAAAATTAAAAATTAAAAATTAAAAATTAAAAATTAAAAATTAAAAATTAAAAATTAAAAATTAAAAATTAAAAATTAAAAATTAAAAATTAAAAATTAAAAATTAAAAATTAAAAATTAAAAATTAAAAATTAAAAATTAAAAATTAAAAATTAAAAATTAAAAATTAAAAATTAAAAAATTAAAAATTAAAAATTAAAAATTAAAAATTAAAATTAAAAATTAAAAATTAAAAATTAAAAATTAAAAATTAAAAATTAAAAATTAAAAATTAAAAATTAAAATTAAAAATTAAAAATTAAAATTAAAAATTAAAAATTAAAAATTAAATATAAAAAATTAAAAATTAAAAATTAAAAATTAAAAATTTAAAAATTTAAAATTAAAAATTAAAAATTAAAAAATTAAAAATTAAAAACTAAAAATTTAAAATTAAAAATTAAAAATTCAAAATTCAAAATTCAAAATTCAAAATTCAAAATTCCAAATTCAAAATTCAAAATTCAAAATTCAAAATTCAAAATTCAAAATTCTAAATTCAAAATTCAAAATTCTAAATTAAAAAGTAAAAATTTAAAATTAAAAAGTAAAAATTTAAAATAAAAATTAAAAATTAAAAATTAAAAATTAAAAATTAAAAATTAAAAATTAAAAATTAAAAATTAAAAATTAAAAATTAAAAATTAAAAATTAAAAATTAAAAATTAAAAATTAAAAATTAAAAATTAAAAATTAAAAATTAAAAATTAAAAATTAAAAATTAAAAATTAAAAATTAAAAATTAAAAATTAAAAATTAAAAATTAAAAATTAAAAATTAAAAATTAAAAATTAAAAATTAAAAATTAAAAATTAAAAATTAAAAATTAAAAATTAAAAATTAAAAATTAAAAATTAAAAATTAAAAATAAAAAATAAAAATTAAAAATTAAAGATTAAAAATTAAAAAGTAAAAATTAAAAATTAAAAATTAAAAATTAAAAATTAAAAATTAAAAATTAAAAATTAAAAATTAAAAATTAAAAATTAAAAATTAAAAATTAAAAATTAAAAATTAAAAATTAAAAATTAAAAATTAAAAATTAAAAATTAAAAATTAAAAATTAAAAATTAAAAATTAAAAATTAAAAATTAAAAATTAAAAATTAAAAATTAAAAATTAAAAAGTAAAAATTAAAAATTAAAAATTAAAAATTAAAAATTAAAAATTAAAAATTAAAAATTAAAACTTAAAACTTAAAAATTAAAAATTAAAAATTAAAAATTAAAAATTAAAAATTAAAAATTAAAAATTAAAAATTAAAAATTAAAAATTAAAAATTAAAAATTAAAAATTAAAAATTAAAAATTAAAAATTAAAAATTAAAAATTAAAAATTAAAAATTAAAAATTAAAAATTAAAAATTAAAAATTAAAAATTAAAAATTAAAAATTAAAAATTAAAAATTAAAAATTAAAAATTAAAAATTAAAAATTAAAAATTAAAAATTAAAAATTAAAAATTAAAAATTAAAAATTAAAAATTAAAAATTAAAAATTAAAAATAAAAAATTAAAAATTAAAAATTAAAAATTAAAAATTAAAAATTAAAAATTAAAAATTAAAAATTAAAAATTAAAATTAAAAATTAAAAATTAAAAATTAAAAATTAAAAATTAAAAATTAAAAATTAAAAATTAAAAATTAAAAATTAAAAATTAAAAATTAAAAATTAAAAATTAAAAATTAAAAATTAAAAATTAAAAATTAAAAATTAAAAATTAAAAATTAAAAATTAAAAATTAAAAATTAAAAATTAAAATTAAAAATTAAAAATTAAATATAAAAAATTAAAAATTAAAAATTAAAAATTAAAAATTTAAAATTAAAAATTAAAAATTAAAAATTAAAAATTAAAAATTAAAAATTAAAAATTAAAAATTAAAAATTAAAAATTAAAAATTAAAAATTAAAAATTAAAAATTAAAAATTAAAAATTAAAAATTAAAAATTAAAAATTAAAATTAAAAATTAAAAATTAGAAATTAAAAATTAAAAATTAAAAATTAAAAATTAAAAATAAAAAATTAAAAATAAAAATTAAAAATTAAAAATTAAAAATTAAAAATTAAAAATTAAGAATTAAGAATTAAAAATTAAAAATTAAAAATTAAAAATTAAAAATTAAAAATTAAAAATTAAAAATTAAAAATTAAAAATTAAAAATTAAAAATTAAAAATTAAAAATTAAAAATTAAAAATTAAAAATTAAAAATTAAAATTAAAAATTAAAAATTAAAAATTAAATATAAAAAATTAAAAATTAAAAATTAAAAATTAAAAATTTAAAATTAAAAATTAAAAATTAAAAATTAAAAATTAAAAACTAAAAATTTAAAATTAAAAATTAAAAATTCAAAATTCAAAATTCAAAATTCAAAATTCCAAATTCAAAATTCAAAATTCAAAATTCAAAATTCAAAATTCAAAATTCTAAATTCAAAATTCAAAATTCTAAATTAAAAAGTAAAAATTTAAAATTAAAAAGTAAAAATTTAAAATAAAAATTAAAAATTAAAAATTAAAAATTAAAAATTAAAAATTAAAAATTAAAAATTAAAAATTAAAAATTAAAAATTAAAAATTAAAAATTAAAAATTAAAAATTAAAAATTAAAAATTAAAAATTAAAAATTAAAAATTAAAAATTAAAAATTAAAAATTAAAAATTAAAAATTAAAAATTAAAAATTAAAAATTAAAAATTAAAAATTAAAAATTAAAAATTAAAAATTAAAAATTAAAAATTAAAAATTAAAAATTAAAAATTAAAAATTAAAAATTAAAAATTAAAAATTAAAAATTAAAAATTAAAAATTAAAAATTAAAAATTAAAAATTAAAAATTAAAAATTAAAAATTAAAAA
>CAVMKG010000016.1:0-244295 GCA_963682025.1 Cordilura impudica
AATTTATTTTTCACGTTAACATTCCAGAAACGCAGTGCTGTGCCACGAGTTTAGGTTTATGTAATTGTTCAGAACTTTTCCATTTACTACTTAATTTAGTAATGTTGGTAATTTAATAAACTCAAGGCGACTAATTTGTTGTTAAAACACAAAACGAACAAATTTTTATTGCTAAGAAAAACATAAAGAAAACTTTTATAATAATTGTGAGAGCTGTACATGCAATAATTTCAACAGCAACTTTGAAAAAAATAAAAAATATTGTTGTAATTAATGATAAAGTAGTTTTGTTTGGGAGATATATGTGACCTCTAGAAAACAGAGGTCATTAAAAAATTTAAGTTTGGTCATGTTTTGAACAAAATTATAAGATGTGATTTAAATTGTGCAGAGGCTTTTTAATTCCTCCCCAATTCAACTCTATATTAAATTTTTTCATATCTTTTTCGTCCCTATACCATTAATGCTTTACCGACATAAATATCGGGGTCTCCATATACGTATATCCTATACCACCATTTGCTAATAGTATACTGAGGTTTTACTGATGTTTGTAACTACTGACCTAGAGCCACATTATATCCGATCGCCTTAGAATCAGTTCCTGAGTCGATTTGGCAATTTCATGTCAATAATTATAATTAGATTATAAGACGCAAATATAATATATTCCGATCAACTGTATTATGTACGCTTTGAACGGCCATAGAAATAACGCCATGGAAATTTTAAAAATCGGTGCATAATCCAACTTAGTCCCCATACAAATGGCTTCTGTGATATCGGCCTAAATTTTCATACGATCGAAATTGTCATTTAGTTTATATGTGTTTATTACATATACAACTCAGTAAACCACCGTTCTCAATCTATCAAAAACCAAAAAACAATGCACATATTTTTTTTCAAACATGGTTTGTATATGTTTTTGCAAAAAAATATGATTTTACCATATATAATCAAGATTGCTTTTTTCTTATTTGCAGACAAACAAGGCAATATTAATGCAACTCAAATTTGTTTTATGCTGATTTTCCATATCCAATTAGTAGGTGCAAAGACCTTTTAGCTAAACGCACGGTATAGGGTATCGTATAGTTGGTCCAGATTTTGATTTTCGTACTTCTTTTTTAATTATTTATAATTTTTGTTATCAATGTCCTGATTTTGTTACACAGAAAGAGAGTAACACACACAGAAGGAAAACTGGCGAAATTGTGCTAATTTACATCAATATTATTCATCTTTCTATATTACGAGGTTCAAGTCTATTGTTAATGAGTATAGTCCATAAAAAAATTATCTTAGTAGAAAAAATTTTCATATAGAAACAATCTATTCAATTAAAACATAACAATTATCACAATGTTCAATAAATCGCTGATGAAGGCTGAAATGCCAGAAACCGGTCCGATTAAGAATACAGTGCAGTTATGAATTTTTGAAATATATGCTTTCTTCTTCTTCACCACGCACCATTTAAACAAAATTAAAAAAAAAAAAAATTGCATATTAATTACAGTAGTAATTGCAATATGTCTGAAAAATGACGATAAAACTAACAAAACAAAATTATCTTTTGTTTACAGATTTATTTAGTATTATTCTTAGTAATTTTTTACACACTGTGCTGTTTATTTTAATGACATCAAAAATTGTATAAAAAAAATTTTTTTTTAAATTATTTCAAAAGATTTTTTTATTCCTTCCATCTACCGGTTGGACAAATTTATTGAAATAAATATATGGGGGGTTTCATGTCAAGAAGTGCACCAACTTTTGAAACCGATGTCTTCCGATCGGGATGAAATTTGCACCAAGGTTAGTTCCATTGGATAGTAGCTGAGACACAATTTTTCAATAAGATCGGTCCAGATCTCTCTGAGTTAGAGGGGATCAAAATTTGACATTTTGGCCAAACAGGTGTTTTTTCTCATCCATGTAACTTATTACCTATTTTTCTTAGAAAATTTTCTCCCAAATAGTTTAGATAGCTATTTCTTCAATATTTCGGAAAAAAAATACATAAAAAAATTAAAGCATTTTTTGCCTTTTTTTACACGATAACCGCGATTGCCTTAAATTGACTATGTGTCCTAATGCAACAACTTCCTGCCACTTAGGTGAATGTACCAATTGCCCAAAAACCACATTCATCAAAGAAAATTTAATCAACTCTTTAAATCGAGAATATATAGAGGAGTTCAAATTTGATTCATGGATTCAGACTGACAGATGCCCATTGAAAACAATCAATTTAAATGTGGATGATTTTGTGGAAGAAATGTGTACAGGATTGCTAAACTTGAGAAACCATGACATTTTAGTCAAAGAGCAATGGTCATTCTTCAAGGATTTGAAGATGCATTTGAAGTCTGGTGAAATCGTTGTTTCATATGATTTCGCAGAAAACTATAAAAATGTTCTCCAGGATGCCATACAAGCATTCCACTTCAATAACGACCAAGCAACTATATTCACAGCAGTTATTTACTACATGAAAGATGAAAAACTGGAACACAAAAGTATGGCAATCATATCCGACGATTTAAAACATGATACCGTTGCAGTTTATGAGTACCAGAAGAGAATACTAAAATTTCTAAAATCTAAATTTACAGTAAAGAAGGTATTCTACGTTTCGAACGGAGCTCGTCAACATTCTAAAAACAACAGTAGCTTGGCAAATCTTCTGGCCCATGAAAAAGATTTTGGAATGCCAGCTGAGTAGCATTTTCATCCTACTGCTCATTGTAAAGGAGCATGTGATGGTATTGGAGCAAACCTTAAAAGAAATGCAGCGAAGTATAGCCTCCAGTGCTCTCATCAAAATCGCATCTTAGATGCGACTGCTTTATTCCATTGGGCAAAGAGTTATTGTAAAGAAACTAAAATAGTTTTTAGTAGTAAAGAGGATCATCAGGAAACATTGAAAACACTGAAGAGCAGATTCGATGCTGCGGTAACAATCGATGGGACCGCTCAATACCATGCTTTTATACCGCTTGTCGATGGAAGACTCAAGTTGAAAAAGTTTTCTGCCTCTATTCAATGCGATTTCTTTCCAAAGATAACAAGTAAACCAGCAGCGAAATCAACAGCTGAACCTAGTAACGCCAAGAAAGGATTGACAAAAAAAAAAACGCAGTAAATAAAGGCGACATAAAAGCTGGATGAAAGACTGGGTATTTAAAAATTTACTAGACTTAAATACTTCATCAGCTACAATAAATTAAGTATAAAAATAGTTATGATATAAATGGATCTAATGCAATTAAGATTAAATTTTAATAAATTATTTATCTTTTTATTTTTAATATTATTATTATTATACATTAATTTAATTATTATTAAAAATAAGTAAAAAATAATAATTTTTCAACATTTCTATAGAAAAAAAGCGATTTTTTTCCTGAGGTTAACATATTCTGGGTATTACAGTATCGAGGGTATAAAATTTTAGTTAGGTATGTTATATACCTTCGGAAAGCTTAATTTGTCTAGTTTCTCAGTATAAGTCTTATTTGTAAGGTTTTTCACACAAATAGGAAAAAATTCAAAATAGTGCATTTGTGAAAAATTGAAAACCCGTTGTCTTGAGTTACAAAACATTTATTTTGATAGATATCCCACTCCCATCCCACTAAGCGACCAAAAAGTTCTTAAAGGAAAAATCCTAAGCTTTCTTATGAAAAAAAAAGAAATGCCCTTTTTGAAAAAAAGGCAAAAAATGTTTTAATTTAGCAAAAAAAAGTCTACAATTTTTTTTTTTTTTTTTTAAAGTATTTTTTTCCAAAATATTGAAGAAATAGCTATCTAAACTCTTTGGGAGAAAATTTTCTAAGAACAATAGGTAATAAGTTACATGTATGAGAAAAAACACCTGTTTGGCCAAAATGTGAAATTTTGATCCCCTCTAACTCAGAGAGATCTGGACCGATCTTGTTGAAAAGTTGTGTCTAAACGACTATCCAATGGGACTAACCTTGGTGCAGATTGCATCCCGATCGGAAGACATCGTTTTCAAAAGTTGGTGCACTTGACATGAAATCCCCCATATATGAAAGGCATACTTACAAATAAACACTATCGTGTTTTATATTAAATTTTGAAATAATGCTATATAATATAATATTAATAGGATAGGCGATTTCTTGTGACCGATGTTTTGTTCTACCGTTTTATACCGATTTTGACCAGACGTATATTTTTTTAAACTGTTTATTTTTAGCCGTTTTTCAGATTTACAGATTTTGATTTTTTCCTTTATTTCGAGCAAATTGCATTTAAAGTTGCTACTAACATATTCACACATATGCAATGTGTGTTTTACTAAATTTGTAAATGTGTTTGTTAATGAGCTTGTTATCTTCATTCACAATAATAATAAACCATAAAAGTGTTGGTTTGTAAATTAGCTAAGTTGAAAATAAGCTTTCTAGATATTGCACTCGAATTTCGAGGGCTGGAGTCTGCAAGTGTGTATATAATAAAGGTACTGCGATGCTATATCATCATTGACTAGATTTCGCACTTTGCTACCAATGATGCTCCTTAAACCATCTCGAGCTTTTTTTTGCCTTTTTATAACAGACCAATGAACATTACTGATAAATCTCAGTTTTTTGTTAGTGATATCTGTATCACATATTATTATTCGTATTACCCAATAAACCAAGAAAAAATACAGTATCATCTATATTAATGCTAACTAGCAGACTCCAGCACACGAAGTTCGAGTGCAAATTCTAGGAAACTTTATTTTTTCATTTAAAAAAGACCTTAAAGGTATGAAGAAAACAAGCCCAACACAATAACACAAATATATTAACAAATTTAATAAACACACACGACCATAACTACAAAAAAATATTCCATACGAATATTTTTTTGCACTAAAACCGTAGTGCGCAAATTTGGGCGAAATCGGACATTGCTTTCTAGACGCGCATTGAGTTCAAAATTCAAATATGAATTTATTTGTAAAAATTACCAAAAAAAAATCGTTTTTCACAAAAATTTTGATATTAGTAATTGCGTTTCAATTAAATTAAGTAATAAACCATAATCTAGAGTAAATTATCTTTCTAATAAAAGAACAAAATCTATTATCCGTTGAAAAACAGCCAAGTTATATCAAGTTACCCCGGCAATAAATACGCCGCAGACCACTTGATTATGATAATCGAGCTCACATTTTTAAAGACAACAACTAATTTACAACAATAATACTTTTGCATTCTCCTGATCCCAAAATGATATTATGTAAAGTATTTTGCATCTCGTCTATTATCATGCCGTTCTAAATTAATATCAAATGGTACGTATTTTTTAGCACTATCTCAAAATTTCCAATTTTAATGTTTCAAAAATTTTGTTCCAAAAATTTTCCGAAATCAACGATTAACAAGTAAGAAAATTATAGTCGGTCTAGACCGACTATACGATACCCTATACCATGCGTTTAGAAACCCTATCTCTTAGGCCCAACTAACTGGACATTGAAAATAAACAAAAAACCAAATTTGAGTGGGATTTTTATTAATTTTTTTGGCTGCAGATATGAAAAAGTTCATATCGGACGCTATATCTATAAAGGGACTAGGTCCAAAAATGGACCGATCCCGATCATGTTTGGTAAAGTCTCTTGTATTTTGCAAAAATATATACAAACAAAATTTGAGAAGAATCAGTGCAATATTTTTGTTTTTTAATAGATTTAAGTGAAGATCGGGAAGCAGCTCTATATGGGGTCAAAGGGATCATTTTTGGACTACTCATTAGTGGATGTAATGAACGCATACAAACCCAATTTGAGTAACATATATATGACAATTTGGATCTTATGGCAATTTATGTCGATTTCATATGGGTAATTTGTATGGGGGCTAGGTCTGAACATGGACCGATTCTCACCAATTTCAATAGCGTTCATCCCATGGCCGATAGAAGCTTATATACCAAATGTCATCAAAATATATTTATATTTGCGACCTGCAGTTTGATTACAAGCTTTACATGGACACACAGACGGACGGACGGACGGACGGACGGACGGACGGACATTGTTAAATCAACTCAGAAAGTGATTCTGATTCGATCGGTATAATTAAAGATGGGTCTAGGTCAAATATTTTTGGTTGTTACAAACAGCAGCACAAAGTCATTATACCCAAACCACATAGTGGTATAGGGTATAAAAAGGTAACCGTTTTGACATTAAGCATCACAATAGACGAGATGCAGAATGCTTTACATAAGATCATTACGGAATCAGAAGAATGCAAAAATGTTGTTGTTGTAAATTATTTAAATGTCTTTGAAAATGTGACCTCGATTTTCGAAATAAAGTGGGCTGCGGCGCATTAATTGTCTGGGGAACTTGATATAACATGGCTGTTTTTCAAACGATAATAGATTTTATTGTTTTATTAGAAAGACAATTTACTCTAGATTATGGCTTATTAAGTAATTGAATTGAAACGCAATTATTAATTTCAAAATTTTTTTCAAAATAGATTTTTTATACCCTATACAACTATGTGGTTTGGGTATAATGACTTTGTGCTGCTGTTTGTAACAACCAAAAATATTTGACCTAGACCCATCTTTAATTATACCGATCGAATCAGAATCACTTTCTGAGTTGATTTAACAATGTCCGTCCGTCCGTCCGTCCGTCCGTCCGTCCGTCCGTCTGTGTGTCCATGTAAAGCTTGTAATCAAACTGCAGGTCGCAAATATGAATGTATTTTGATGAAATTTGGTATATAAGCTTTTATCGGCCATGGGATGAACGCTGTTGAAATTGGTGAGAATCGGTCCATGTTCAGACCTAGCCCCCATACAAATTACCCATATGAAATCGACATAAATTGCAATAAGATCCAAATTGTCATATAGATCTTACTCAAATTGGGTTTGTATGCGTTCATTACATCCACTTATGAGTAGTCCAAAAATGATCCCTTTGACCCCATATAGAGCTGCTTCCCGATCTTCAGTTAAATCTATTAAAAAATAAAAATATTGCACTGATTCTCCTCAAATTTTGTTTGTACATATTTTTGCAAAATACAAGAGACTTTACCAAACATGATCAGGATCGGTCCATTTTTGGACCTAGTCCCTTTATAGATATAGCATCCGATATGAACTTTTTCATATCTGCAGCCAAAAAAATTAATAAAAATCCCACTCAAATTTGGTTTTTGCTTATTTTCAATGTCCAGTTAGTTGGGCCTAAGAGATAGGGTTTCTAATCGCATGGTATAGGGTATCGTATAGTCGGTCTAGACCGACTATAATTTTCTTACTTGTTTTTGATAATTTTTACATTTAAATTCATATTTGAATTTTTAACTCAATGCACGTCCAGAAAGTATTGACCGATTTGGCTCAAAATTTGTGCACTAAAGTTTTAGATCCAGTGTCACAATAATCCGACGCGCACAACTCAAAATTTTAGCAAAAATTTTTTTTCATACCAACCGCTGTCATCCTCATGTACCATGTTCCAAAGTAGGAAAAAATTTTAAAATTGTTGCAACGAATGAAAAACAAAAAATATTTTGTATCAGCAAGCATTGAAATATATGAAATATGATATAAATGAAATAAAATATTTTAATTGCACGATACACATTTCGGAGGAAAAATTGATTGTGAAATAAAACATGACAATAAGTCTCGGTAGGTCATAGCAAAGCGATACAGGCTATATTGGTATTGTATAAAAACGGATGAAACGAGTTTAATTAAATTTTCAGGGAGTCTTCGCAAAATCCTACTGGGTGACACTGTGAAGTCTGACATATAAAATTTTCCCTGTTGGCGGGGGGCATTGCAAAATGGTATTTTAATATTGTGCCACAAATGGCATTATATAAACGTAAACGGAATGACCGATTTTATTTACATATTCAGAGGATCTTCAGAATAGCCTGTTGGGTGACCCTGTGAAGTCCGATATTGGATTTTAGTATAGTACTTAGATATATGCTAAAAATTTTGGGGGTAGTTCGTGCTTTACTTTTGTCATTGTATATATTCGTCCTCATTCAACAACTTTAACTTCCTTTCAAAATTTGAAGTGTGCTGAGAAAAAAAATTTGTTCAACTACACCTTGTCACTTATTTGAATATTAGAGTCTTCCGCACTTCTCTTTGGGTCAAAAATTTTTCCCCTTTTATTCCGTTATACCCTTAATGAGCTTTGATTTTCCACCTTGTAATCACGCTCATTTGCTGCACCTATTTCTAATCGTTTTACTATATACCTGTTCACATTTTCGTCTGCGCCATTTGCCTGTGTACAATTGGGAGATATTCTGGGTATGGGTATGTTATATTCGGTTCTCCTTATTTTAGGTATACCAAGCTTAGAGGAAATTTCTTTCTTAGCGTTCGCTAAAACTTCGGAAGAAATAATAACAATCAGGCACCACTAAATAATACTCACCATTATAAAGTGGTCCTCGTAGATCAGTCGCTAAAAATCGCCATTTGAAAACGGATATCTCTGCTTTGGGATTGAGATAACGGTTGTGAAACAGGAGACAATCTATGGCCACCAGACCTTAGAATGAAGACAAACTGTCATTGTCGACTCACCGGGGTGGCACTCGTTTGCGAACTCCAATACTTTTTTCTTGACGATTTTGGTATTACGATGCAATTTCGGTGTGGCAAAATTCATCAAATAGCCGATATTTCAAAACAAAAAATATTGCTGATGAGCTTGAATCCCAACATTTATTCTCCATGGTGGAAATTGCACCATGTCTTTTCCACTTTCCTTGGTAATTAGGCAAATTATCAAATTGGCAGGAACTGCATTCTCCAGCACATAGAAAATTAACTCTTCGTAGGTCTCATCAGAAATTTAAAAGTGTCTGCATATTGAGTCTGCTATATTTTCTTTCCGGAACTGATATAACCCAGCTAGATTATAATAAAAAATCCCTACTGATGAAATTAAGGCCAAACTCTCCTTCTTAGTTTAAGAATATCTCTTCCTTATGCCAAAGAGATAATTCTTGGATCACTTTCGTTATTGAAATGCAGCAAGGTTGCTCCCAAAACCACATTTCAACATCAGGTATTACCCGTGCTCTCAATTTTGGATAAAAATACGAGAGACTCAGTATGTCAGAAAGCATCGTCTTCAATATACAAAAGGCTTCCTCTTGTTTACGGCAAATTTTTCATTCCTCATAAGCAGTATTCTGAGAGGATTTGTGATATCTGCTTAAAAAATTCCGCAGGCGTCCTCTTTTGATTTGGAAGCTCGGAACTATTGTACGACTTTAATGTTTTTAGCATCTTCAATAAAACCATCAGCCGAAAGTACGTGTCCAAGAAATATATATTTTTTAGCGGTTGCGGCAACAAAGATATTTCTTTAAATGACAAAATAGTAGATTCATGAGCACCCCTCCATTTAAAAAAGAAGATTGCTAGAGATTGGGAGCTGATGTGGTTATGCGTTTGCTTTCGAATCTTGAATATCCAATGCAACATGAAGTTTATTTTGACAACTTCTTCACATCATACCACTTGCTTTGTTTCTTAACCGATAAAGGGTTTTGTGCTTCGGGAACCGTTGGCACCAATCGGCCGGCTCGTGAATCCAATGAATTGAAAACCGGTAAACAATTACCAAGGGGTGATTATGACTATACGTTTGATGCCACACAAAAAATGTGGCTATATGGAATGCCGAATGTCAAACGTTGGAAAAAAGCATCAACATCAAAAAGAACCCCGAAGCTGGTAAATATGCCATGTATGATCAGCCAACAATTTAACACAACTACCACAATTACAACATGGGTGGTGTGGATTTGCACGACAATGCAATCCTGAACTACCGAATAAATATACGTGGAAAGAAGTGGTATTGACCTTTGTGGTGCATTACTTTGAATTCGACAGTGTAACAGATTTTGCTAATAAATGAATATTATTATATTTTTTTGTTTTTTTTTTAATAACATAAGTTTATTGTATTGTATGTTTTAACTTATGTCATGCCAATTGTTTAGTGTTGCTAAGTTAAGTTGAGTTGACGTGTAAACACCTCACTTGGTGTTTCTTTTTTTTTTGTTTCGACAACATACAAAGGTGTTATCGATTGTTGTTCAATTGTCATACAAAACGAACATAGTACATGACGTAGAGATAAAGCTTCCGTCTTTTCTTTTTCTGAAAAAGTAACTCAACGTGTTAAGTCCTCAAATTCTGAATTGAAAATATTCATATTAAAATCGTGGTGAATCGTGATTTTTTTTTAAATAAATAAAGTTAATGGTGTTAGCAAAAACATCTGCTTAAAGTGATAAAAATCGTAGTGCTAATATATTTTCTTGTATATGAATATACAAAAATAATATATTTAAAAAAAGTAATATTGGACACAAGTAGTCCCAACTCAAAGACGGATTCAGAAAAATAGAGTTACCCAAAATTGGTTTTACATCAATAAACCCAATCTAATTGGTAAGAATTTTTTCTCTATATAATGTTTTATTAAATCTTAATGTGTGCAATATTTCTTAGGGTTTTAATGTATCGTTTTAATCTAAATTCCATTATATGAGGCCATGTAAAAGTTTTACGCCAATTATCACTTAAAACAAATCACGTCATCAAGTCAGAAAAACCAACAAAATATCAAGAGCTACATAAAACCCGCTCAAAAAATATTTTTTTAAAAAAAGACACCTCCTGTGTAATTTAATAAAAATTAATTAAATAGTCAACTTAAGTGATCATAAAATCGTACATAATTTCAACAACACCTATGGTTTTTATGGAATCTGAATCGCTGAAAGATTTAATTATGAACGCAGAAATATTAATGTATTAAAGTCATTATGTTCTCTACAATCTCAATCAATCTGATTTTTTTTTTAACATCATACCAATAAGATTCAAATTATTAAAAAAAAAAAAAAAAAGGAAGAAAAATTGTTGCGGTTCTATATAAATGACAACCACTGTAGCTGGTTCAATTTATGAATGGAATTTCTACACTAAAAACTAGTTTTGAGTAAACGCATCAGTGACGTCATCAACAAACTTAATATGACCTTTTTTTTTTCATTGATAAGTATATTTGACATAATTTTAGAAACAACAAATTTTAATATTGTAATGTTAAGTATAACAGTTAGCAAATAATGTAAAGAGTAATTTTTGTTTTTTTTATAAATGTTTATTAATGCTCATATTCAATACATGCACTCTACAGTTGGTCAAATTGAATTTTATATTACTAAAGAATAAGTGCATCGATTGAATTATGAATACGTTTTAATTTTGATAATAATTAAATAGAATTTTGAACAATTCCATAATTAAGTAAAGATTAATTAAGAATTTATATAAAACTTAATTTGTTATACATAGCATGTTGAATGGTATAATATTTAGTATCGCCAGATACTAAAATTATTGTATATTTTGAACTTTTATATTAATATTGTTTAAATTTCAGTTCCATGGATGTTTTGAGTTCAAATCATCGCCTGCACAGCAGTAAGGTAAATCAACAGTGTAAAACAATATGGTATAACAATCTACATTAATTTACTTCAACTCGTAATTCAAAATATACAATTTTTTTTCTACATGCGTTCGCTTTATACTCAAATATTTTTATATGATAATGATATATAATATTCGGCTAGATTATATAATATTCGGTTATTTTATAGAAGGTTATGTTATGAAATCTATTAGTATTGAACAATAATAATAATTCAGATTTAACAAATGAATGAAATTAAACTATTGATATGGAAAAATTATTAATAAATGTTATTTTAATAGAAATGAAGAAAATTGAGTAAAAGGAATTTAATTGGGAATGCTGACTGGTAAACGGATATTATGGATAATTTATTAGTGAATTTTAGGGAACATCCTAAAGTAATAAGTGTTTTTGTGAAAACAGCGATTTTTATTAAGTACAAAAATTAAAATAAGATAACTTGTGTAGAGTTCAATAGTCTGGCTAAATTATATTAAGTTTTTATTTGCAAGAAAAGTCTTGGAAAGAGTATATACCTCTTTTCTTTTTTTTTTTTTGTTGTTGTAGTAGGTTTAGAATGGTCAAAAAATCACCCCAATCCGACGAGCGTAGCCCTTCAAGCTTTCCAAGCACCGACCATTACTAACCAAAAATATAAAATAATTTAAATGTGCTTACGTACTACAAATATTTGCAACAACAGTTGTGAATGCTGAGAAACCAATGAGTCAAAAAGGATTCAAAGTCTTTGTGACGGAAGGTCTTCTTTTGACAGATGATGACGTCGTCGATCATCAGGAATACAGAACACCAAATTTTCCGAAGACATCGTCTTTGTCAACTGAAGGGATGTTGTAAGTCAACAATTTATTTGTACCAGAAATGCCATGTGCATCTGCATACAAATTGTTTAAAGCTAACAAACGAATAATATAATTTTTTCACGACTTTTCTTTCGGCTAAGTTTTTTAATATCTGTGGTCACAAGCATTAACCGCCTAAGTCGAAAATCATGCTTTTGAGAAAAATAACTATTTATATATATGTAATGGGGCTTCATTACGACCTAGGTCAGTATGTTTTCATTAATAACTTTTTAATAAACAGTGTTAGAGAGAGTGGGGATTTCACGTATATATAAAGCGTTTTTAGTAGAATATGATAGCATACATAACTCAAATCGTTCTTAAGTCGACTTAGGCGGTTATCGCTAGTGACCACAGATATTACGATTTTTTTTTTTCAAACAATAACAGCATGGATTTAATTTAATATATTTTTTTTACTAACTTTTATAATTTTTGTACCATTTGATTCAAAATTATTTTATTTTTTTATTTATTTAATAGATATGTTTCAAATATAAAAATATAATAAATTTTTTTTTAAGATTAAAACTCCTTATAATCTATAATTAGCATAATATAATTGTTGAGAGGCAGACTGGCAATTAAATCGTATTTAAAATTCATGTAAGTTCAGGTAAAAATTTTATATGATTTAATCTGTTTCTGATAAATTTTTAATTATGAAAAAGGTAAATATATTGTATTTAATACATTAATATCACAATATTTGACAAATTTTCGGAAACAGTTAAGCAAATCCGTCTACAATGAGTTTTCTATATTTCAAACAATTTTCCTGATATTTATGTACATATTATAGCATAATTTTCAGTGCCATTTAATACACTTAGATCTTCGTTAAAACTTAGTGCCGTTTATTAAAGAATTTGTGTCTGTATGCCCTATAAATAGGACAAACTCCGATGAAGTGGAATGTATTTTCGGTAGCATCTAAGTTGCATAGTTGAAGCACATTACGTTGAGGTCCAATAATCCGCCTCTTGCCTTTATTATCAAACTTGTATACCGTTACGAAAAATTTGAATTTGAAGGGGATTCATACAATAAATTATTTGCGGATAGAAGTCGTGGAGATGAGAACCTTTTGCCTTGGAAAATCAGATCACTAATTCCTTTCTTTTGAGTAAATCTTATTGCTTTCGAGTATTCACATAATGGAGCCAATGTATTGTCAGGGACAAATTCAATACTTAAGCATAGATTCGACCATTCCTCAGCCCAGTAAGTTTTTATTTATATCAGTTTTTCAGTTAAGCGGTGGTCTACGATTGGGTAAACGAAGTGCTATATTAACATAGCCAAAGTGAAGTTTTAAAGTATCCAAGTTTAAAGAGTTAACGCCAGTTTCCAAGTAGAGCATATAGTTTGGAGTGTTTTTCGGTAAGATTAATATTTTTTTGATAAGAATCAAAATTGTGTTTGAACATCATCAAATTTAAAAAAACCCCACATCCGTGCCCCATAAAACATAAGAGATGTTGAAGTCGCATTGAAAATTTTTGGTTTGTTTTTATTTTTAATTTGAGGATCGCCCTTTTCGAGGAAGACAGTTTATTTGTTGTATATTTTTTAAATGATAAATTGTAATTTAGTTCAATTCCCAGATATATGTAGTTATTAACAATTTGCATGTTATATTCTCCATAATTCCATTTGAGTTTTTTAGATATTCAGGTACTGCTACAAAAAACGAAAATTTTTGATTTAAAGAGGTCTACTATCAGACTCCATTGGTTGCAATACATGTAGAGCGGATAATATGACAATGTCGTTCGCATAAAGCAAAATTTTTACTGGAACGTCCAAAACCTTTACTGCATCAGGTAGTGTATCAGCTAAGTTATTTACGTGCAGGGCAAAGGTTCGGAGAAATCGTTACCATATCGTATTTGGCTTGTATTATTACTTTCATAGTAGGATTATAAAATGCGGATAAATTTTAGTGATAAGCCCATGACTCAGAATCACTTTCGGAGTCGATTTTGCGATGTCCGTCCGTTCGTCCGTCCATCCGTTCGTCCGTCCATCCGTTCGTCCGTCCGTCTGTTCGTATCAAATATGAATATATAATGATGAAATTTGGTATATTAGCTTTTACCGGCCACAGGATGAATGCTGTTGAAATTGTTGAAATTCCTTCCATGTTCAGACCCAGTACCCATACAAATGACCCCTATGAAATCGACATAAATTGCCATAAGATCCAAATTATCATAGAGATCTCAGTCAAATTGGGTTTGTATGTGTTTATTATATCCATTAATCAGTAATCCAAAAAAAATCCCTATAGCACAATTCTTAGTCATAGGCCCCATAGAGAGGTGCTTCCCGATCTTCACTTAAATCTGTCAAAAAAAACAAAAATATTGCACATATTTTTTTCAAATTCGGTTTGTACATATTTTTTCAAAATATAACTGATTTTTTTTTTTTTTGGTTAACCAACACTCAGGGGATGCCCCCTACAAATGCAGTGCATTGTGTTGATTTAAGGAAAATAGGTTATGGGAAGGAGGAGAGAGGGAGTAGTGTTTATGGATATTTGACTTAAATTTTATTAGATCATAACTGTCAGGAAAGACCTCTGCGGGGAGTTTATTCCATATACGGCTAGTTTGACTGATAAACGATTTCTCTCTGTAATGCGTTGTGCGGTCAACTGGACAATAGACTATAAACGGATGTGATCTACTAGAGAAGCGGGTAGAGCGAACCGAAACTCGGGCACTTGGAATAAGTTCGCTAATCTCAGAAGAACATTTCCCATGGTAGTATCTATAGAACAGTGCTACACAACCCACATTCCGACGGTGTTCCAATGAATCAATAGAATTGGATACCCTACTGTCATTGATGAGCGCCAACGCCCTCCTTTGTACACGGTCCAGTAGCTCCAAAATAGACTTCGAAGCCCCTGCCCATATATGGGAGTTGTATTCCATTTTCGGTCGGATGTAAGTGGTATAGATTTTAAGGAGATCAGAAGGAGTGAAGTAATTTCTACACCGTTTTAGAAAACCAAGACACTTGAATGCTTCTTTCGACACTTGAAAAACATGCTCGTTCCAACGAACATCACGTTGAATTCTCATGCCCAGAACATCAAGAGTATCCGATTCCTCAATACCTATACCACCCATATATACAGATGACATTGTTGATTCCATGGCCCTATGGGTCAACATACAACATTGGGTCTTCAGCGCATTAAAATCAACCCTATTCGCTTTACCCCACTCGGAGATTGTTAAGAGGTCTTGATTGAGTGTGTCATTCATTGTCCGCCTATTGCCCCCCACCTCCAAGAGGCTTGGCCTACAATTAAGGGAAAATGAATGACAAATGCTGCTGTCATCTGCGAAAGAGTATATTGAGTTAAAAGTTTGACCAAGAAGGTCGTTCAGAAAGATAAGGAAAAGAGAAGGAGATGAGACCCCATCAATAACAACACGTATTGTTCGGTCTCTGAGAAAACTCGATATAAATCGAGAGAAGTCATTACCGACCCCAAATGCAATAAGCTTTGATATCAATGCACCGCGCCATACACGGTCGAATGCCTTGGAAATATCCAGAGCAACCACTTTACTTTCGCCGAAATTGCGAATGGATCGACTCCAGCGCTCAGAAAGTAGAGCTAACAGGTCTCCCGTGGAACGATTTCTACGGAAGCCATACTGTCGATCATTTAGAAGTGAGTTGGCCTCTATCCATCACCTTTGAGAGCGCAGAGCAGATTGCAATTGGACGGTAATTTTCAGGGTTATTAGCCGCACCCTTTTTAGGGATTGGCTGGACATTAGCAATCTTCCAGCAAGAGGGAAAGACTCCCGCACGATACGAAAGGCTGAAAAGGTTGGCCAATGGACTGGCTAGCGTCGAAGAGCACTGTTTCAGCACCAGTGCTGGAAAACCATCCGGTCCCGGATACTTGTTAATGTTGAGATCCGAAAGAAACTTTTTAACTGCACGTGCTCGGAAGAATATTTTAGGCATAGTACAAGATACTCTTTCGAGTTCCGGCAGTGGTTGATCGCTATCCGGCAAAAATGAATTTTTTGCAAAAAGTTCAGCTAAAAGGTTAGCCTTGTCAACCGGGTCAGTGAATATTTGGTCATTCATTATAAGAGTTGAGATAGCAGAACTAGCATTATTCTTTACTCTTTTAACAAATGACCAAAAGCTCTTGCTGCCCCGAGGAGCAGAAAGAACTTTAGCACGAAGACGCTGATCGTGAAGAAATTTTTCGCGCCTTAGTACTTTGGCACATTTATTTCTCGCCTGTTTGCGTAGCAGTTCAGTGACGGAATTTTTATTTTCACGCCAAAGTCTGAATGCTTCCTCTCTGGATCTGACTGCATCTCTGCAAGTCTGGCTAAACTAAGATTTTTGATTAGGTTTAGCCGAAATGCGCTTTGATGGAATGAATAATCTCATACCAAGCACTATTATTTTTTCCACCATTATCGCAGCAGCATCAACATTATTATCTAGGAAACAAAGTTTCCAGTTGAAATGCTTGAAGAAATCGTTGAGCTCGGCCCAACGAGCCTTTTCGTAGATGAAAACTGAGCGTTTCATAGCTGGTGTTGAAACACTGTGAAGTACAGTGTACGAAAAAGAAGCGGAAATGGTACAATGATCCGAATTACCAAGAGGTGCAAGTATTTTCACTTCATACTTGTCAGGGTGTGAAGTTAGAAAAAAGTCGAGAGTATTCTGTCTTTGCCCTTCAATGCACGGAATATGCGTTGGTTCATTCACTAGTTGCGCTAAGTGGTTATGCGCGGCGAAAAGCTCAACGTAACGGCCTTCGGGAGTTGTTTGACTCGAATGGTGAAGCCAAGAAGAGTTGCGAATATTAAAATCGCCGGCAACTACGATTTCGCTATTCGGGCAACTCTCTAGGATTCTAGTTATGGATTCAGAAAGGGCATCGAAGCTATTATAGGTAAGCTCCCTTTCTATGTTTGGGCTTTTGTAAAGAAACCCCAAATGTAAAATGTGTGACCTGATTTTGAACTTAACCCAAAGTGAGTTAAATTCTGCATCATTACAGTTATAATGTTGCTGGAACTGGTACACAACATTGTCACGAATGTACATTGCAAGGCCCCTATGGAAAGAAAAGAGGGATAGAAGGTGATAACCAGGTACATGAAAATCCTGTGGATCAGCATCCTCACTCACCTGGGTCTCACATAAGGCGAAAACATCCGGCCGATGGAAGCGAGTGTGGGCATATACAGAGAAAAAATTAGTCCTCAGTCCACGTATGTTACAGAAGTCTATTCTGAACTTACCTGACATTACAAAATTAATAAAAATCTAAGTCAATATTCCAAAAAAAACAATAGTACAAGTGACAAGTAATCGTTTTGCTGTTATTCGGATAATTAGTAACCAGTGCTAGCCTTCATCACTAACACAACCAACAGCAAAACGAATACATCACCACTTGTACTATGTTAATAAAAATAAAAAGAAATTATGGGAGGCAAAATGACACTTGCATTGAGAAGCATAAAAGCCCTTTGTGTGGTTGAATGTAACGACAAGGCTTGACTGCTGTAGATGGTGTTTTTGCATTGCGGTGATGGTTGATTACCAAATATGATCAGGATCGGTCCATTTTTCGACCTAGTGCCCACATAAATATAGCACCCGATATGAACTGTTTCATATCTACAGTCCAAAAAATTAATAACAATGCCACTCAAATTTAGTTTATGCTTATTTTCTTTATCCAATTAGTTGAATCGAAGAGATAATGTGTCTAAACCATTGTATCGTATAATTTTCTTACTTGCTTTTCTTTAATGAAGATTGTATTGAGAACTGATAAAATTTCCTTTACAAAAGATATCGGAGCATTTTCATAAAATTCATAACAGATACCATTGAGAGCTTGTGCCTTATTTTGTTTTAAAGTCTTAGAACAGAATTGAGTTCACAAAATTCTATTGGGGAGTCAATTAATGGATCTATGAAATACGGCATACACCATTGCAGTATACTTGTGTGCTCTATATTTTCCAATAGTGAACCAAAGTGCGTGCGAAATTCTTCCGATTTTAAATCACCTCTTTTTGTATCCTCGTTCGCGTTTTCAGGTTGTTTTTATAAATTCCACCAATCTTTACTTGAATTAACAGAGTTAGGTTTATTTAAGTTTTCGTTACAGTATTCCAGTTTCTTGATGCGACAATAATCCAGATACTTGCTTCTGGCTGATAGGAATTTCGCTTTGTCTGTATTGAAGTGCTTTTTTCTATAGAAATTGAGGAATTTCAGCATATTTTTGAGAAAACGGGCACATTTCCAATTAAACCATTTTTGGTTCGAAAGTAATGAAATAATTTAATTTAATAACGAATAGATCAAATGTTTCATTTATATATAAAGTCGACATATAGAATAAGCGAAATGGGTTAAGGAACTCTTACAATAATAATGGTGTCGAAGCTAGGAAACTTGTATCCGGCAAAAGAGAGATGTTGAAAAAAAAAGAAAAGTTGTCTCAAATTGTTTGTGTTATTTTTGTCAGGTGGGGTTTTTCTGGGACCACCGTCATAGCCCCCGATATGCACTTTTTAATACTACTTTTGGCTGCCTTTACCAGATTTGTACAAAAATTTGCAGCAATGTTGTTTAAAATTTGTTTGATACTTTTAAATAAATATATTTTATATTTGAAAAATGCTGGCCTAATTTCTAAGTAAATTAAACTTTTGTTTACTTAAAAAGTTTAAATATGTTTCTTTATACATATTTCAGTTAAGAAAAAATTAATTTTAAAACTATTATGGAAACATACAATAACAAAATGTTTTACATGTGTTTTTTATATGTTGTATTTTTAACGGTTTCGATTGAAACCCTAACAAAACATGTCTTATTTTCAGTTTTTTATATATATGTACATATAATCGTTTTGTGATGTCATCGTCCGAAAATAACATGTTGTATCCTTATCATTCAATATTTTGTTTCTTTTTTTTTTTTTTTTGTTAAAGATGACCTAATCCCATATGCAACCCTTTTTTCTTAGACTACTTCAATACGGTTTTCAATTTTCCTTCACCAAATATTTACTTTGTAAAGTGTTGCTTTTGTGATTTTGTATCTAAACTTCTTATTCTGTATAGATTTTTTCCATTTTTTTTTTCTTTTTTTTTTTGTAAAGATTTGATTGAAAATTTTGTTTTTCTTTAAGAAACACTATTTAAGTTGTTTGCACAGTATGTTTTTTTTATATATTTTTTTGTTGAGTTCGTAACGGAAACACCTCATAGACATAAAAGTTTGACCAATGGGTTTATCAACACTCCCCCTTTGATTTTTATTGTAGACAATGGCATGACATCAGCTGTTTTATAGGAATAAGTTTGATATTTTTTTTTATATTGGTAAATTCCGTTTTCAGACGCATAGTTATTTTTAGATTTGCATTAATTTAAAGACGAAGTGTTCCTTTGGTGGAAGAAAAAAATAAAAAATTATATAATGTAATCGTCATATATTTATGTATATGGTAGATAACAAAAGCATTTATATATGATATTTTAATTTAATTTTTAAAAATCTTTCAGATTGGTAAACCAATGAAAGCAATCGAATAATATAGTTAATAAGATAGGCGTTGGCTACTTAGTCCCCAATAAACAATGTCCCCCAAAAAAATTAACTCAGTCCCGGAAAAATTGAGGAATAAGTTCATGATGAACGAATTCCCCAAATTTTAATAAAAAAAGTCCCCAAAGCAAATGATCAAATTCCCCAATTTTTAAAAAAAAAAAAAAAAAACTAAATAATCTAACCCATAAACCAAAGTTTCTGTTTCCTTATGGACAAAGTCTGAAATCGAAAGGATAGGGGAAATGGGAAATGGGATTAATCAAAGTTAATCCTTTTTCACAGCAAGTCTATCGACCAAGTTTCAGATTGACTGTGTGAAGGGAAATGGATTTTAAATCTCTCCGCGACTGTGCGTGACCATGCGTGACTGTGCGTGAATATTTAGAAATTAGTCTTTGGTACCATCAAGTCCATTGACCAAGTTTCAGTTCGATCGGATGAGGGAAAGTGAAGTTTTAATCTCTCCGTGTCTGTACGTGACAATTCGTGACTATGCCTGACTACCCCAAAATTAATCAATAGTCACAACAAGTTTATGGGCCAAGTTTCAGATCAATTGGATAAGGGGGAATGGGGGAATTCATTCTTCAATTTTTACATATTTTTACTAAATGCAATAAATCATTACTTAATTTTGTAAAATATTTATTTAAGTGAAAGATTCCGTATTACTCTCAGTATTTGTCCTGAAATAAATGCATTTAAAATCTGTATTATTTTCATTTCGGTGCTTTATCTCACAACAATGCATTAGTAGCATTTTACGTTTTCTTATCCAGCAAAAGGCAAAATATCTGAATAATCTGAAAAATATACTATGGTATTTAAAATAAGTTGGCGACAACTCCACGCACTTTCATTCAGCAGGTTCAAAATTTTCCATTTTTGAAACTTCTATAAATTTGACGTCACTGCGCAATGAATGAAGTAATTCGATTTTTAAAAGTTTTTATTCCATTAAATTGCAAACGACTCTGTCTAAATAATAAATAAACTACAAAAAAAAAACATAACCGGTTTCGCAGCATATTTTTGAAGCATTTTTGCAGTATCGTCTTATTAAAAATCAATTTAGTCCCCAAAAATTTTAAATTGAAATAAAAAATGAATTTACACCCCAAAAAACCTAAAAATTTGGGAATTCTTTTATCATGAACAAATTCTCCAATTCCATATAAATTCTATAAATATAAATATGAGCAAGCAAGCAAATATTAAGCACTAAATGAATTAAAACAAGAAAGAAATTATTGTCGGTCTAGACCGAATATACGATACCCTATACCATCGTTTAGAGATCCAATCTTTCGGTCCAACTAATTCGATATAGAAAATGAGCATAAACCAAATTTGAGTAGCATTGTTACTAATTTTTTTGGCTGCAGACATGAAAAAGTTCATACCGGATGCTACATTTATATGGGGACTAGGTCGAAAAATGGACCGATCCTGGCCATATTTGGTCACTGATATTTTCAAAAAATATATACAAACCAAACTTAAGAAAAATGTGTGAAATATTTTTGTTTTTTGATGATTTAAGTGAAAATCGGGAAAAAGCTTTATATGGGGGCTATGACAAAGAATTAAGATATGGGGTTAATTTTTGGACAACCGAGAAATGGATACAATAAACACACACAAACCCAATTTGACTGAGATCTATATGACAACTTGGATCTTATGAAAATTTAAGTCGATTTCATAGGGTTCATTTGTATGGGGACTTGGTCTGAACATGGACCGAATTCCACCAATTTCAACAGCGTTCATTCAAATGTTATTAAAATATATTCATATTTTCGACCTATAGTTGGACTACAATATTTACATGGACACACAGACGGACAGACGGACGGACATCGCTAAATCGACTCTGAAAGTGATTCTGAGCGATCGGTATACAATATTTTTGGTAGGTCAAATATTTTTGGTAGTTACAAACAGCAGCACAAAGTCACCACATAGTGGTATAGGGTATAAGAAAATTCTTAACAGCCATGAGGTTAATCCTGAATCTAGACTGCCTATATATGGTTAGTACTGCTACATGTAGCGGAGCTATGGAGCTGTTGGTATAAAAAAGCTGAAAGCCTTTCTAAAGTGGATTTATGGATGGGTACTCACAATGTCATGGATCCTTTTTATACCGAACAGCGAGGTATTGAGAAAAATACACCGCAAGAGAGAACAATATAACGACGCGGAAGGTGGCATACTTAAGCCACAGTATGGGGAGAAGTATAAGAGATAGAAGTTGTGCACTATTATCGGGGATGTAGCGTATCTCCTGTGTTAGCGAGAAAAATAGACGGTTTTGTGGAGATTGTAAAAAAAATTACAAATAAATTTATAACACTATTCGCAATACGTATAAATCAATTCAATGCAATTATTTTGGTCGCCAACACTAGGAAATCGAAAATGGAAAGCGAAAATAAGTGAAATAACTGGAAACCGAAAATAACTGACACAAATTATGGTTGTCTTTAAGTTGTCCACAGTTTACGGTTTGGCTAAAACCGTAGACATCGACTTTCTCCAATACATGACAATGAACACATCTCAAAAAGTAGGAAAGTGGCAAAAAGTTGGCACACTGGCCCAGATTAAAGCAAGGTCATACAGTTTTGTTTATATCTTTCATATTTCTAACTTTTAGTTTATTACCTTCGAATGCTGTTTCAACATATAATTGAGCCAACGTACTTTTTTGATCCTAAAACAATCAAGAGCTATGCAAGAAACACACTTCCTTGGGTTTAATTGCAAATGTCTGTAGACTTAGGGTTGCAAGAATCTGTTTATTGTTATATGTGAAAAAAAAAGAGCTACACTACATTCTACCCTTGATCTTAAACAGGCAACTTCCCAGAGTAAGTCATGCTTTTGAGGGGGTAAAATGATTTCGAATCGTACAGTCGCCTTTATTCCGTACTTGGCTAGAGGGAATGCATTGTTTAAACTGTGTGCGGCCTCTATATGTGAATAATTTCACACCCACGGGCAGCGAATCGTCGGAATGAAAGCTGCCGCCAAATTGGCAGCAGCATTACTGTTGAATAATCTCTCTCATTATTAAAGCGAATGAATTTTTTGATAAGCTTAAATTGGTCGTATGATAATGCAACTTTTTTTTGTTGGAGCATGGGTTGTGCCTCACAGTTATTTAGCGGACTCGATATTAGAGTTATCCGGTCCAGCTACAAAATGATATGCATCGAACTATTTTTAGAGTGATTGTTTTCATTTCCTTTTTCTTCGTAGGATTTACCGAATTCCGTACAGTTGTAACCCCCTGGCTTTTCGATTAGTTTCACGTATGATAATATACACCATATCTTCGGCGATGAGCATGCAGAGTATGGTGTAGGGAATTTATGTGCCTTTTACTGGCCCACATTATAAGCACGAATTCGGGCATTCGGTGGTGCAACTTTGCTTTATTTCGTGCCATTTTAAGATGTAAAATAACTGTCAAAATTTCGGTAGTGATAGGAGGAATTTCTAATTCATATTCGATGTCTTTATCTACCTCCCCTTTGATTTCCACAAGCGTTTCAGTTTCGGCATCCGACCTATCAAAGTCAAGGTTTGGCTGATATGTTAGGTAATTGTCATTATCACTAACCTCGACGTCAAATGCAATATCATCACCATCATTGTCACTCTCCTCGTCTATCCAACATTCTGCAAATCTGTCATCGATAACATGTCTCTCTTCCTCAGTCATTTGCTGGTATCGTGTACAGTGACATATCACCATCTCTGCAACATCCAAATTTCAATCTGCCATTTTTGTTTATATGTATGTACACAAATTTAACAATTCTGCACTCGATGTTCACTGTTCACGTTATATAGAAACATTATATGGTTTGATTTATGAAACCTATGAACCTTTTATACTGTCTTTTTTTTACTGTTTTTTGTTTGTTTTATACTGCATAATTTGTTGTTTTGGTTTTCTTGGAAAGAGTGGGGAAGATGTTGCAAATATTGAAAAAGGAAATACAGGTAATAAAAAAAAAAAAAAAACACAATTCAACAAAACTCACTAGCGATTTCTTTCAATAATAATACAAGATCCGTAGGAACTTTATATCTAACCCATATACTAATCGCCAGTAAACTTCAATAAAAAGTAAACTGTTCGCTTCAAAGCCAGCTTTGATCGATTCAGCACACTTTTTTTTGGAATAAATCTACGGTTCGGGCATTCAACACATACAACATTAAGGAGTAGTGAGAGTTTGAAAATCAATAAGTTTCCACAGGGACCTTCTCATAAGCAGAAGAGTTAAAAATGTACTTTTATGCGAAAAGTTACTTTTATTTGAAAGACCACTTTAATTTGAAATGCCGTTTATTTAAAAAATATATTTTTAGATATTATTGTGTTGAAAAAAAAAACATGTGATTTCAAGCATAGGGGAGATGTGTAAACATTTAGTAATTAAAGATTTTTTTAAGTTGTAAATTTGGAGTTGTTAAGCATTTAGTTTAGTGTAATTAGCTGTGGTACCTGTATATTGTTATATTTGTGATTGTGTTATACTTTTTGATTGTTTAATTAGTTGTTATAATTCGATATTGTTATATTTGCAATAGTGTTATTCTTGAGGGTTGTTGAATTAGCTGCAATAATTTTACTTCACCAATACACTCATAACTCACACCGTTTTTGTCTTACTCTCTTTTTGTGATTGTATTTTGAAATAGAATTTTCCACATCAAAAAGCTTCCATTTCCTTACAAGTTCTTTAAGATCTGTCAACAAAAACTTTAAAATATTTTTTTTATATACATATTTATGTATGTGTGTAACCAATTAAATATATTTTGTTGGCAAATCTTTGTCTTATGCAAATTTTTTTAAACTTTGTCGAACTTAAAAGCAAAGCCCTAACAATCTCTTCATCCAAAAAGGAAATTGGTAGCTGACATGACAAAAAAAAAATAAGGAAATTATGAAATTTATACAGGAAGATAATTTTCTTGTACTGAGCAACTAAGATATTAATTTTCAGTTATTCCAACAAACACAACCAATACACTTACAACATACATACATGCAAAACTTCCAGCAGTGCAATTGCAACTTTATTTCATTTTGGTTAAAAAGAAAAAAAGTGTTTGTGGTTTTGGTTAAAAGTCTCTAACTCTCTGCTTGGTGAGAACGTAAGGAACGTAAAAAGGATGATGCTTGTACAGAGAAGGATTAGTAAAGTGTTTACATATAAGTTAGTTCAAGTAAGTAAGTAACTTATCTTAGTTGTGATGCCATGTTTTAACTCTTCGTTTGGTTAGTGTTTTTTCATGATAAGTGTTTCAAAAAAAAAAAATCTGAAAAAAACTTATAATTTACAAGGTATTTGCATGCAGTTACGTATTTTCTATCGGATATCCTTTTGGGTGTTTGCAGTTACAATCTGTTGAAATAAAATATAAATCAATTCAAAAAAATTATATACAAAAAAAATAAAGAGAGAAGAAATATGTCTGAAAACTCAGAGAAGCTTAGTTATTAAAGTTGCTAAATATATATTAACATAAATATTAAGTTTAAGAATTATGAGATAATATGTGATCTGGGATAAATAGACATCCTTTCGAATTTATGGTCGTAGCTATATTCAAGAGTTGTAGAATTTGGCTGTGGTGAAGAATATGGCCTTGGTGATGTCACCAAATAAAGTTATACTTTTTTATAACAATTGAGCAACCGTCATAATAAATGATATCGTTTGCGATAAATGGATACGAAATCTCAAATATCCTTGTATGTCCAACATCTATTAATTTATACTTTAATGGTCGAATTTTAACTTAAATTTAATCAGAAAAAGTAATACCAATTTAAAGGGTACTCTGTTTAATTACACTGTGCTACAAATAAAGACTTTTTCAGAAATACAAGAACTTGACAGCATAAGTTCGATTCTACTACCAAAGGGTAGTAAAACCCTGAAGTTTATATAAATATATACATATATTTATTAAAAATCAATTCAACTTTTAAAATTTAAATCTAAAATTATTATGAAAATTTTTGGAAACAATTTGAAAACATATAATACATACAAACTTGATAAACATAAATATATAAAGTGAATGTACAAAGTAAATAACATATAGTGAGATACTATATACCATATACTCAGTTTGGAGAGATTGGTGACCAGTTTTTTATTCGCCTCAAAAGATTTTAAAAATCAGTAGGCCCCTCAAAAAGATGTCGTCAGTTACAGCTATTTCAGACTTTGAGTTATCGCTTGACTATATTTGGTAATAATGTAGCTTAGAATCCGTTAAACAATTTTTATTAACAGTTTATGCGAAAAAATTATTTTTTTTTGCACTTTTTTTTGAAAAAATATAGTATAACTTATTTTGTTTTTAAATTTTTTAGCATAACTTACAGGGACTCCTAGTTGTTCACTTACGATATTTAACAAACTTATAGCCACGGTAAAGCTGAACAACTTTTGTTGACACTTCAATATAATCTGAATGTGTTTACTGAACCCAAATAACTCATAAAAACCACTTTGTACCTTAAAAATGAACTTTTTTGACTAGAATATAAGTTTATTGCTTTTTTTTACTATCTTTTTATACCCTATACCACTATGTGGTTTGGGTATAATGACTTTGTGCTGCTGTTTGTAACAACCAAAAATATTTGACCTACACCCATCTTTAATTATACCGATCGAATCAGAATCACTATCTGATTCGATGTAACGATGTCCGGCCGTCCGTCCGTAAGGCCGTCTGTGTGTCCATGTTAAGCTTGTAATCAAACTGCAGGTTGCAAATATGAATATATTTTGATGAAATTTGGTATTTAATCTTTTATCAAACATGGGGTGAACGCTATTGAAATTGGTGAGAATCACTCCATGTTCAGACCTAGCCCACATACAAATGACCCCTATGAAACCAACATATATTGCCATAAGATCCAAATTATCATACAAATCTTAGTCAAATTGGGTTTGTATGTATATATTACATCCATTAATCAGTAGTCCAAAAAGTAGTCTTAGTCATAGGCCCCATATAGAGCTGCTTCCCGATCTTCACTTAAATCTATCAAAAAACAAAAATATTGCACTGATTCCTCTCAAATTTTATTTGCATATATTTTTGCAAAATACAAGAGACTTTACCAGACATGGTCAGGATCGGTCCATTTTTGGGCCTAGTCCCCATATAGATAGAGCATCCGATATGAACTTTTTCATATCTGCAGCCGAAAAAATTAATAAAAATCCCACTCAAATTTGGTTTATGCTTATTTTCTATATCCAGTTAGTTGGGCCTGAGAGATAGGGTCTCTAAACGCATGGTATAGGGTATCATATAGTCGGTCTAGACCGACTATAATTTTCTAACTTGTTTATTTTTGTTGATTTAAATATCTAATATTTTAAACTTTTTTTTGTTGCTTTGCCTAGTTTTAGTTATATATAATATTAATAAGCTACGCGATTTCTTGTGACCGATGTTTTGTTCTACTGTTTTATCCCGATTTTGACCAAATGTATATTATTTGAAAGGTATTTCCTTTCAGAGGTTTTGCAGAATAACAAATTTTTTAATTTTTTTTCTTTATTTTGAGTAAATTGCATTTAAAGTTGCTACCAACACATACATAAAATTATACAATGCTATATAGCTATATTTACATTTCTTTTTGGATTGTATTTTTTTTTTTTTTACCGCAACACTCTTTAAGTAGCGTTTTTTCTGCAACTGGATTGCTTTTCGTAGTTCTTCTTCAGAATTACCTTTTCCATCACATTGAATAGAATCTGAAAAAAATATTTGTAATTTTTATGTGTAAAAACGTAAAGTTTTGTTTATTATTACCTAAAAGAACTTTATAAAAATTACTTTAAGCCTTAAGTGATTTTTTGCCCTGCACACCGTCAATATTAAAATCGTATGTTATTTGCGCAGACAATATGTTTTTGAGGTTTTTTTTAATACCATTGGGAAGAATAAGAGTTTTAATGGCTTCGATCTAATAATATTAAAATAAATTAAAACAAAAAGATATATTTCAAAATAGGCATACATATTCTTTTTCATTATCAGGTGCAATATTTTCATTTATATCAGACAGCTGATGTGCGTTTAGTATAGGGAATTTTTTTCTGAGAGATTCTACATCACCTTGTTTTGTATAGAGTGCATTTAAAATAACACGTTGTTTGGCAAGAGCTTCTGCAAGAAATTTTAGCTGATCTGAAAAAAGTTATGATTTTAAAATTAAATATAGTTTAGCTTTGCCCTTATATATCCCTCTTTTTAAGGTCATCTAAAAATATTTTCATATATTTATATCAGAAATAATGTAAAAAAGAATTATTTATATTAAAATGTAATAAATACCATTAAGTTTATTTATTTGTTGTTTTAATCCCTCACATTTACAATTGTGGCGTTTAACTTTTCGAGGTGGGCTACTTGATTCCGAATCCGACATTTTATTGAATCTTTTACTATCAATGAGTACAGTGAGAAAGTTAATTAAATTAAAAAATTTACAAGAAATTAATATACCTACAATAAATTTTATTGAAAGCTAATAACAACTATGTAGGACTGGTAGTAAGATCAAGTTGTTGTTGTATGGAATGCAAATCGCTTTACATTCAATATCGGTAAGCAAAAATTTCTCAATTTCATCGCCAGATTCTAAATCTGCCATAAAAATAAATAAGGTCGTGGATTCGCAGGGTTCTTCAAAAAAATTCTTCAGGTTTTTTAACCTTTTACCTACGATACAACTTTCATCATCTTCTCTGAAGAACAAAATCTCAACTGGTATGCTGTTTCTAGTTGTGCACAAAGAACATCCCTGAAAATTGTAGCTAAGCGCACCATTTTTATTTTTGATGATTCCATCACAATTCTGAACAGCTGAATAATCGTCCTCCAGAGTTTGCCTATGTATTTGCTTAAGTATATTTACCGGGCTTTTAACTCCATTTTTAATTTTTTGTAAGTGGTTCTCAAAACTATATACTGAACTTAGGGTTGGGTCACCCAAGTGCAATAAAGTTTCTTTTACAAGTTTCTTAACGCAGCTAAACGCAACGTACATTATTAATATATCTATACATATATCTATACTTATATCAACCAAAGTATATTACTATGAATTTGAATTCTCATTCAGTTAATGAATTTATTTACATAAGTAACCAAGGTTGGTGGATGTAAAGTCAGTCGAAGTCGGATTTACGATAAGACTCCGTGTAAGGACAATTTACTATTTAAGTGAAATAGCTCCTAACACATTAATTTGGTGGCCGTAAGGACAATTTACTATTCAGTGAAATAGATCCTAGCGCATAAATTTAAGGGCAAACGGCCTCGGTCATCTCCCTCGTAGTTAGTTACAAAGCGACTTCTGTTGACTGTTCGTATTTTACACAGTGGCCCTAAGCTGACTGTTTGTATTTTACACAGCGGCCCTAAGCTGACTGTTCATAGTTAGTTGCACAGCGACTTCTGTTGACTGTTCGTATTTTACACAGCGGCCCGAAGCTGTCTCTTCGTATCTTACACAGCGGCCCTAAGCTGACTGTTCGTAGTTAGTTACACAGCGACTTCTGTTGACTGTTCGTATTTTACACAGCGGCCCTAAGCTGACTGTTCGTATTTTACACAGCGGCCCTAAGCTGACTGTTCGTAGTTAGTTCCACCGATATACGCAGCCGAACGCCGACTGCCACCGACAAGCAGCCGAACACCGATACAGCCGACTGCCACCGATATACGCAGCCGAACACCGATACAGCCGACCGCCACCGATCTAAGCAGCCGAACACCGATACAGCCGACTACCACCAATCTAAGCAGCCGAACGCCGATATAGCCGACTGCCACCGATATACGCAGCCGAACACCGATACAGCCGACTGCCACCGATATACGCAGAAGAACACCGATACAGCCGACTGCCACCGACATACGCAGCCGAGCACCGATGCAGCCAACTGTCACCGATATACACAGCCGAACACCGATACAGCCGACTGCCACCGACAAGCAGCCGGACACCGATACATCCGACAACCACTATATTGACGTATTGCGAGGAGATCCGAGTAAGACGAAGAAGTATTGCCACGTGTGTTGATATTTGAAATATATATAAATATTTATGTAATTATAAAGAGAATAATAAAATTAAGGCTAATATACAACCCCGTCGAAGGGTAAAACAATTGTCTTATTATTACTTAAGGTTTTGAGGGTCCTTGAGTAGACCCAGGACACGACAAGCTACCCCAGTCTACGACAAAACCCCGTTACAACATGCAGTAAATTATGCACATTGTACGAACCGCTATTTTTTCCGAATACTATTGGGAAATTTTGCACAAAAAGATTTAGTAATGACTGTGCTGTTTCCAAATTACTAACGCGTTGCTTTGGGCAACAAATTAATCTATATGCACAGTGAAGTAACATAAATGTGTAGTAAAGATTCTCATTTACTTCATCCTTCAATGCAACTATCCCAGTATACAATAAAAACTGCCGAAATTCTGTGGCTTTCCAGTGTAAAATGTCTTCTAAGGGCCTGGGTTTCCTAGCAAATTCCTTAGGAACATACCGTTTTATGTTTGATAATTTATTAGAAACATTTTTTTCAAAATCGGTTGTACTTGCAAAACAAACTTTATTTTTAATTATTCTTAACAAAAATTTTCGTACTACACCTAAGTCAATCATCTGCATAGAATCAAGCGTTAGTTGCGTTACCATTGAAATTCCTAAGGATTCCAATAGTGTTTTTCTATTCAAGTACTTAGCTAAATGATGATTTGGATATTTTCTGTTTGCGAAATCCTGATCAGTTATTATAGCTCCAGAAACTGTATCATAGGTAAGTGTTCCATCTATCTTTTTTGCAATTTGTGTACATTTTGAACAGCCATGCCGTGAAGTGTGTCCAGGTATACCACTTATGTACGCTTTTGGTGGAGCATCACACACTATACTTTTTATTTCTAACGTAATAGATTTATTGTCTATTTCTAAACCATTATCTTTATAGAACAGAAGCTCAGAAACAAACTCGCTTAGAAATTCTTCACAATTTGCTGGTTTGCTTTTACCTAAAAATACTCCAGCAGTAAATATTGGAGTGCCATTTATGTTTGAAATTCTTATAAGAATAGGCCATAATTGTATTTTTGAACTTCGAAACAAAGGTAGCCCTTCTATGTTAACGTCAAAAAACACATTATTTGGAAGTGTGGAGGCCTTGCTAATTTTTTTCAACGAATTGATGATTCCCAAATGTAAATATTTACCACTTTTTTGCCGCTAGTGTACGTATAAAATTGATATACATTAGTATTTTCTTCTTTAAGAATTTTCAGTAAATCCTCTGCACATCTTCTGCTCGGTCTATGTTTTACAAACCATGACTTCAGTTTAGAACTTAACCCTCGGATAGGCAGTGCCCCAAGAGGCGTTAAACGAACTGTGTCGTCTGGCCAGACGAAATTAGGTATGGCCTATTACATTGGTATAGTATTATGGTAGGTGGCCAAACGGTTGTTATGTGTCAGAGTATGTATGTATATATGTATATATATATGCAAGCAATATTTACCTTCTACATAGAGAATATATGGCAAAAGGAGGTCAATAAAGATATTTTAATTTATTTGTTTTTTTTTTTTTTTTTTTGTTTTATTTTGGTAATATTTTTATTTTCAGTTTCAAGTTTTTATTATTTTGTATATAATTTTCCAATCTTTTTCATTTTGTATTATATGCATTCTTATTGAATGCATTTGTGGCATTTGTGATATACATTTGCATGTGTAAGGCAAACGGGGTCGTCACATTGTTGACAGCGAAAACGGGTTTTTCGATGCTTGCGAGTTTCCCCCATACATATAGCGCACGAACCAGGTCTATATTCCTGTGGAGGCACGGTAACGGCTGCGGTTGGTGGCATCTGAAATAATATATAGATAAAAACAAGGTATAATGAATATGGTATTCGGATAACTAACCACGCCATAGGTTTTCAAAGCTTGTTGAATATGAGGAAAACGAACAATGTTTGGATTTTTTGCTCTCTCTTCCATTTGAGGCACAACCAACTGAGTGCATAATTCAATTATAAAAGCACGTCGCCTGTCGCTTTTCTCGTTAGGTGCCAATTCGTCGTGAATGATGAAGGAAGCTAATCCAGATATGTCGACCATATTGAAGAACGCTTGCACGTATAACCTGTTACCATTTGATCCATTGTATCAACACCTGCTTTGTTCACGTTTTAGTCCAAAATTTGCTGAGGCTTAGCTGCAGTGGTTGTGCTATCAACGATATTGGTATAGTGTTCGGTCGAGAGTAAGAATGCCAACGAGCACAAAGCAACATCATTGTTATAGGAACAGAACAATGTACTGTACAATTCGCGGGTGTGTTTTTATTCAAACGCAATTCATCAGGAATAAAGCGTTTATTTGACCGGACAGTACCCACAAATGATAATCCAACCGACATCAAAATTGTGGCTGAATTCATACTGGTAAAAAAATTATCAGCGTAAACAGTACGTCCACTGTGGTGATATTGCGAGACCAGCTTCATGACAACATTTTCGCCTTGATTTTTTTCGCGTTCAGCAGCTTCCAATTTACCTGTGTAAATTATTCCTTTCAATGGAAAATGTGATTTTGCATCGCAAACCCACCAAACTTTTATGCCATATTTAGCAGGCTTAATTGTTCGTCCACCGTGAGATTTTAATGAGGTTTGTACGCACGCTCAAGTTTAGCCATTAGCATCAACCAAATATCATCTATGGGCGCAGATTTGCTGGTCAATAGACGTTGTGCACGAGTAGCACCATTATTAAATCGAATATATCTCGCAATATGTACAAAGCGTTTCAATGACATTGTTTCCTTATAAATTGAATGATTGTACGGAGCCCATAATTCCTTTATTGGTTGTTTATTCGAACCAAAAACGCCAGCATATAACAGCAAACCAAAATATGCGTACATTTCTTTTTCGTTAGTGCACGTCCATGACTGAATTCGGCTCGGATTATCTGCATTCCATTTTTCAATAGCCTCATTAGCTCTGCGATTAATCTCTCGAACAATTATATTAACTATTTCTGGAGTCATTATTGATCTAAAAATGGCCACAGGATTGGCGACAGTTCCAGGCAAAGGGCCACAACGTTTCGTTCGGAGAATGTTATGCTCTCGTATACGACCTACAACCGGAATTGCATTGAGGGACCACTGTTTACCATCTCGCGACGTATAGAATTCACCACCTTGCGTTTGTGCAACAGCTACGGCCACAGGCAATGGATCTTCTTCTACATCTTCCAATTCCGAGTCACCTTCATCCGAGTCTTCGCGAATGTCATAATCAACAACGCGCTCCATTTCCACATCAGATTCGTCTGGTACAAAATCCTCATCAAAATCTTCGTCCACGTATTGATCTTCCTCATCGCTGTTACTCATTATATTGGCAAATCTTTGGTCTATTTTTTGCCTTACCTCCGCGGATAATTGCATATACCGCGAGGACTGATGGACGACCATGTCCATAACATCAGCGTCAGTAAAATATGTATTCATTTCCTACAACAGCAGAACACAAATAAAACTTTGCCACACAATAAAAATTTTTTTATTGAAAAGCTCACCCAATTTTTATAAATATTTCTCAAATACGCAAAAAATTAAATTATCACTTCTTCAAATATTGCTCCGCACTGAACGAATTTCAAACACAGGCTGTAATATTAAAAGCAGCTGCACGCCTCAATACAAACGTTGAAACGAACAAGATTGAACAGGAATCACTCGTTTCCTTCAGAAAACAATTTCGTCTAGCCAGACGACACAGTTCAAATATGAAGAAACTGACTTTATTACAAAAGTTACCACTACCAACATGTAGACAATTTCTCGATTTTTTACCGTTATTTAGAACAAAACGAAACTTGAAAAGTCACGAGACCGTTTGCCGATAGTGTGAAGAGGAACAAAGATATTTATGAAAAAACAAGCATTTCCTCTGGCCAGACGACATAGTCTATCGGAGGGTTAAATCAAGATTTTGTTTCTTTTCAAGTGTATTCGATTTTTTATACCCTATACCACTATGTGGTTTGGGTATAATGACTTTGTGCTGCTGTTTGTAACTACCAAAAATATTTGACCTAGACCCATCTTTAATTATACCGATCGAATGAGAATCACTATCTGATTCGATTTAACTATGTCCGTCCGTCCGTCCGTCCGTCTGTGTGTCCATGTAAAGCTTGTAATCAAAGTGCAGGTCGCAAATAGGAATATGTTTTGATGAAATTTGGTATATAAGTGTTTATCGGCCATGGGATGAACGGTGTTGAAATCGGTGAGAATCGGTCCATGTTCAGACCTAGCCCCCATACAAATGACCCCTATGAAATCGACTTAAATTGCCATAAGATCCAAATTATCATATAAATCTTAGTCAAATTGGGTTTGTATGTTTTTATTACATCCATTAATCAGTAGTACAAAAATGATCCCTATGGGACAACTCTTAGTCATAGGCCCCATATAGAGCTGCTTCCCGATCTTCACTTAAATCTATCAAAAAACAAAAATATTGCACTGATTCTTCTAAAATTTTGTTGGTATATATTTTTGCAAAATACAAGAGACCTTACCAAACATGATCAGGATCGGTCCATTTTTGGGCCTAGTCCCCATATAGATATAGCATCCGATATGAACTTTTTCATATCTGCAGACAAAAAAATTTATAAAAATCCCACTCAAATTTGGTTTAGCTTATTTTCTATGTCCTATGGGGTAGGGTCTCTAAACGCATGGTATAGGGTATCCTATAGTCGGTCTAGACCGACTATAATTTTCTAACTTGTTTGAATTGTCATTATCTTTTTCTAAACTTTTTTCACAATCATTTATTTCTAAATCACATTCTTCACTATTTAATATACTATCTTTTCCAACGTTGTTAAAAGCTTCCAAAAAAATTTAAATTTCTTTTTCTTCATCGTTTTTAAATAGATTCACTTTTTCCACTTCTATATTTTCCTGACTAACTCCATTAAACTCTTCTAAAAACGTTTCACTTTCTAATTTAAATAGTCTTCTTAAATTTCTTTTGCTCATTTTTACCTTTTCACAATAAATCACAAATTTTGATTTTAACACAAACAGGTTTGTATACCGACTGACGCTTTGTATTTATTTCGCAAAATTTAAACGATGGTCATTGCATTTTGTTGTTGTTTGAATAACGGGATTTAGTTAAGAAAAATCAAATATTTGTCGTAGAAAAAAATAGCCTTCTGCATTACTTGGAGTTAGAGAATTAGCTGGCGAATAGTGGGTACTTGTGGTTACAAAAATGATGTTTTTGCGTTTGTTAAGTTTTGTTGTTGTTTGATTAACGGGATGTACTTAACAGAATGTTGCTCTTAGTGACGAAGAGAGAATTTGTATCATAGAAAACTATAATTTTCTGCATTACTTAGGGTTAGAGAAATAGCTAGCGAAAGGTGGGTACCCATTGTAACAAGTTAGCATGAGATATTAGTGTCTATAGAATGATGTAGGTATGGTTGGGTATGGCACATCAGTAGCCCTGGCTGTAAACAGAGTAAACGGGCTAACTATTTCGCCTGTCATTAGTGGCGATAGTTCCTAGCTATACCACTGGGATGTGTGTGTTTGTTAAATTTGTTAATGTGTTTGTAATAAAAATTAGTTTTTTTGTGTTGATTTGTGAATTGGCTATAATTGATTAGCATACCTTAAGGGTCTTTATTTAATGAAAAAATAAAATGTTCTAGAATTTGCACTCGAATTTCGAGGGCTGGAATCTGCTAGTTGTTATTAATCCTTCTGCACTCTTTGGGTCAATTTGACCCAATTTTGGTTTTCAAACGCAAAATTTTTCCCTTAAATTATAAGATACGAACATGAAACTTTAATTTATCCATTACAGGGACGAAAATTACGCTTTTGAAGGAAAATAATAAAACTTAAATTTTTTCTCCCCCTCCATATTTCAAAACACGATTTAAACACACTTAATATCCTTTGGGTCAATCTGACCCAACAAGCGATATTGCTAGTTTAATTCCACTTTACCATTTTTTATTTCCTATTGAATATAACTGAGGTGAGTTCATCTTCATTCAGAATCATTGATCAATCATTTTTTCAGTCAAATAATCAATAAATTCGCTTTCATTGAATATTTTTTCATTCAAAATTATATTATTTTCAAACTGTGGGTGGGATTTGGAGAATCCTGCAAAGGTATCTCTTGAAATTTGTTTTATGATGAATGGTAGTGCATTGGTACTTGAACTTTGTACACAAAATAGTTTGTTCAAATTGCAAAACGGTGCCCATTTTGTATATAAGAAAAAAATATTCCGCTATGATGATGCTAGAATTTTTGTCTCATTAGAATATTTTCTTTCAGTTTAATTTTTGATGATTGGCGTGCATACTTACATATATTTATACCCATACCACTATGTGAGTCGATTTTGCGATGTCCGTCCGTCCGTCTGTCCGTTGGTGTGTCCATGTAAACCTTGTAATCAAACTACAGGTCGCCACAAGTCTGCCTGCAAAGATTCAGCTGGATTGTATCACAGGAAAACGGTTAAAAATCGATCCAAAATTTTGTCGACAAGCAGATAAGTAGGCAAGCAATAGTGTTTGCTAATAAAAAGGGAGCAAAAATAGTGCCAAACGACCAACTTTGAGGTACAAGGTGGTCTATTTGAGTTATCTGGCATGAGTAGTCACGTTCAATTATATTTTTATGTTCACAAAAGTTATTCAGCTTTACCGAGGTTACAATTTTTTTTGGTTAAATATTATTAGTGAAAAATTAGCAATGCTGAAGAAATTAAAAAAAAATATTTTTTCCTTTATTTTTTCTAAATAAAGTGCAGGATATAATAATTTTTTTCGCATAAAATGGTAATGCAAATGTTTCAACGGATTCTTAGCAACATTATTGCTAAATGTAGTTGAGCGGTATCAGCAGGTCTGAATTATCTGTAGAACAGAAGCTGACGACACCTATTTTTGAGGGGCCCAGTTATTTTCAGAAACTTTTGAGGCCCATAAAAAAATTGCTCACCAATATCGCCTGAGTACAGGGTTTAATAGGTAGTAAAATCGAACCTATACTTTCAAGTCCGTGTATTGATTTCACTGTTGCACTGTGTTATTTTTTTAAATATGAAATATACATTAAATATAAAAATCACACATCTTAAGAACATAGTTAAATAATGTCTATATATAAAAAAACAACTTTCCTAAGATATTTAGCATAATAATAAATTTAAATATAATGCGCATAATGGGCATAGAACTTGACATTTCCTAAAGTATTTCGGTTTGTTTCTAATCCTTTTTTTTACATATTCTAGTAAAGGCCAAAGTATAGACAGTCAGATTGTTTTATAAAACGATATACATATGTTGTCAAAAAACTTTATGCAAAATAAATAAAGGGAGTAAAATGAGAAAAAAAGAACATAACATACGAATGTCATGTCTATGGTGGTCTGGCTGTCTTTCTTGCTGTCACATTTATTTATGATTTTTAATGTTTTCGAGTCTGTTTCCTAAAACTTTTATTTTTTCTACAAAAAATAAAGCCAAAAGGGTCATTTGCGTAAAAAATGGAGAAAAAACTATGGTTGCGAAAAAAAACCAAAGGGTATACATTTTGCGTTAAGTGTTGATGCTAATAAAGCATATATCTTATTTTAGTTTTTTTTATTGTCTTAGAGGCATCTAAGGGGTGCAAAATTATGTATTGTATTTCGCATATATATTTATTTTTTTTTGTTATGACAAAAGTTTTCATATAAAAATGTTTTAGTGAAATTAATTTAGTGTAAGTAAGAGAAAAATTGCTAAAAAATGTGTCATGTTTACGTTATGCTTTTCACATTATATTATTAAATAAACACATTACATAACATAAATCTTAAAGAAATGGTATGTTGTTTTCTAGTAAGTAGAAGGAAGGGTCAAGGAAAGTGATTACGTAGAAAGAGGTAGACTGACGCTTAATTTCTTATAAACCAAAGTAAATACCGGATTTTAGTGAAGTAAAAAACAGAGCTGGAATGAGAAAAATGACACTTAACTTTTGCTTTTTATAGACGTACTTATATTCGATCACGTTTTTGGGATGTTCGTTAAACTTAGTTTAGATCAGGCCCGACTAACCCAAATCACTCTGCGCGCCAACTTTTTATCAAAAATTTTTCGCCGGCTATATATTTATTATATAAAAAAAATTTTAATTGAACCATTTATTTGTTCTATTTCAGTACATACTTAAGTACATATTAAGGACATACAGTTTGGTGCAAAAGTGCGGCAATGTTTAGCAAAAAAAAATATAAATATTTCTTTGACAATTTTCGCAGAATGTTTTGGATCACTGTCGTTCTGATATACTATAGCTTCGCGTTCATAAAGCACTTCATTGAGTGCTATCGGTAAATTCTCCTTCAAAATACGAAGATGGTCATCTTTCCGCATTATTCCTTCTATTCTGATATGAGGTCCTACATCTTTTGTGTTATACATACCCAAACTATTAGTGAACCCCCGTATTGCTTTACTTTTTTTTATACCCTCCACCCCAGTGTGCAGGGGGTACATATAAGTTTATCGTTCCGTTTTTAATAATTAAAACAAAAATTCTGGACCCCACAAAATATATATATTTGTGATCCTTATATCAAGCGGAGATGATTTAGCGATGTCCGTCTGTCCGTCTGTCCGTCTGTGAAAATCACGATGACAACTTCAATCGGGCAGCTAGGGTTCTAATTTGTATAAAAAATGATTCATTTACTTTCTGAGAAGTTTGCTGTTAAAACCCGTCCAAAGCGGTTGAATAGGGCCCGAGATCTGAATGAAGAACTAAAAAAGTCTTGAAAAAATATGATTTTCTATGTTTTCTATGTCGTTCTTGTCACACTCACGGCCATAATAGGACAGCTAGGGTGATCATTTTTAGTGAGAATGATTCACCAAGATCATGGGAAGTTTTCTGTTACAAAAACCTTTAAAATCGTTGGAACAGGTCCAGAGAAAATTCTGAAAAATTAAAAAAAATTAAAAATATGAAGTTTTATTCTGTTCTTGTTGTTATTCTAAATGTTCTATTGTTGCCATAGCTGGACTTGTTCTTTTTGTAGTCCTTGTGGTAATAGTATAATAAAAAGTAACCCTTTGTACATTTTTATCAACTCTGGTATTGAAAAGTTTCCATTGTTTTGGCAACAGTAAAGAAATTTGTTAGATGATTTTTGTCACTGCCACGAGCATGCCTGCAAAGTTTCAGATCGATTGGGTCACGGGGTTCAAAATCAATCCAAAATTTTTTCGACAAGCAGACACTACGGGTTAATACAAAGGGAGTAAAAATTCACCAACATCTAAAGTAAATAATGCAAAACTACCTAGTTGAAACTTTGAAGTCATCAATTGAATTTTTAAAATATAAATTTTATTCTTTAAACACAAATTGAAATTCAGAAAACACAAAAATTAAAAAAAAAATATTGCTATTGAGGAGACATTAATTGTATTTCAGGATAACAAAGTATTAATTTAAATTTAATGAAGTTTAGAAAACCTCAAATGATATTTAAGAATTGCGAACATATAAATTGTTACATAAATAAAGCGCAATTTGATGAGAATGTTATTTATATTATTATTTTTCACAATTTTTTTGGATGAAAATTTTAAGTTTTTCAGAAATAAGGATAAATTATTTTGTTTAAAATTTTTTGGGCATTTGGTTTTGTACGTTTGGCATCCCCAATTCGAACCAGTATTCATGGTGATTTCAAAATTTGACTTCATGGTGGGCAAGGCAAAACCCAAAACATTGAAGTTCGATAATAATTCCCAGGTAGTAGCATTTGGTGTCAATAAATGAATATATTTTTTATTAATATAATTTATTTCAAAATCAAAAGTTGGCATCAGTGGGTTAGATTTTGTATTGTATTGTGTAAATAGTGAAAACTTTCTTTTAGTATGTAAAAAAAAAGTTATTTTCCAAATAGTTTTAAAAAAAATTGAGAGTGCTTTTTTTGGTTATTATTTTGTTACTCGATCCGACCTCTACGGCCGCAATGAAGAATTATTTTGCCAGTTAAAAGAAACTATACAGTCATCTTCAATTAGCACGATTTAATGCATATAGCCACCCTACACAACCATTACATTCGCAATGGAGGTCAGGGCGAGCTATTTAATTTGTAAAAAATTAAACTAAACTATTTAACTAATTATGTCATATAACTGGAAACGCATGCATATAGGTATATAACCCAAATGCATGCCGATCGGCAACTAAGGTGACCAAAAAGCAAACACCGAAACGATTTTCTTTTATCCGAAATAATAGAAGAGGCGAAAATGATATTTCCTCGCTGGAGCGCGAATTACTAATGTGAGAGGGCTCTATATACCAACTCATGGAACAAACGAATATCCAGATCAAACCAAAGAATTTGCTGAAATAATTTGGAATTAAATTTAGCAAATTGTTTACTTTTTCAGATATTTTGTTTACATTTGTTATCAATACTCAAACCGAGGTGGAGGATATCAAAGATTCGGCACAGCCGAATTTAACACTCTCACTTGTTTTTTTTTTTTTTAATTAAAGCTTTGCAATTATAAATATCCTTACAGACTAATATATTTAGTATATTAAATACATATAATAAATAAAATAATGACGATTTAATTATTTAGATATAGAATAATTTTACGTTTCAAAGATTCTTTATTTTCGGACATGTCAATGATGTGATAAATTCCATTAAATTGCTCACACAACTGGCGAAATCGATTATTATTAGCATAGTTTAATAGAAAATAATTAATATTTAAGAGCCTTGGATTCTACAGATTAGAGCAAATCTGGATTCATAAGCGGGTAATGCACGGGAGTGCCAATCAAGTCCACGTAGACAGAATAAGAGGAATTGTTTCTGGACAGATTCGATGAAATTTATATCAATAATGTAACACGGATCCCATATTATAGAACCACGTTCCAGTATAGGATGAACCTGGGATGTATATAGCTATTTGGTTACACATGGATCAGAAAATTCTTTACTCCACCGCTTCGTAAATCCAAAAACGCCATAAGATTTGTTTATTGCTGAAGATATATGCGGATGAAAATTTATTTATTTATTTATAATAAATAATAAAATCATATTCGAGGAATCAAAATAAGAAAGTTTGGCCAAGGAACCATACCTCTTAAACGAATTCTGATGTTCCGACTTTTGACCTGTCTGTCTGTCTGTCTGTCTGCCACGGGGCAAACCCATTCCCCATCATGCAATTGATCTGAAACTTGGCCCATAGTCTTGTTGTGACAACATATTAATTTTGGGGTAGTCACGCAGAGTCACGCATAGTCACGGAGTGATCTAAAAAATATTTACCCTCATCCGATCGCTCTTTTTGAATAACATAACATAGTCAAGGCGTATGATTATTATTTATTAGCAGAGTACGGAATACGTATACGTATGAGTGTTGATTTTAATATTAAATCAAACATAGTCAGCCCAATTCTAAACAAAAAATGGTGATTTTTTGAAATGTTTGTATGGGGAACCCCAGAGGGATTCCAGAGAGTGTGCCGCTGGCATGGGTGGGTCGGGCTTCCAAAGTTAGTGGGGGTAGATCATACATTTGGACTCGATTGGGGCACTCTAAATGGGTCAAAGTGAGACAGACAGACAGACAGGTCAAAAGTTGGGAATTCAGAATTCGTTTTAGAGGTATGGTTCCTCGGCCAAAGTTTCTTATTTTGATCCCTAGAATACGATTCTCATTGTCACTGGGTGATTTTTATATCGACCCGCCCTAATGAAGATTATTACATCTGTAAAAGGACATCTGCTTGCATTTTTTTATATAGAACTCCATTAGGTTTTAAAATCGGATTGTAGCGAAAAATGTTGAAAGTAATTTTAAAGGGAGGAAAATAGTTTGACATCATCAGCGTATAAGAGAATTTGTTGAATAACAGAAGGGAGATCGTTGATAAATAAAGTGAAAAGTACTGGACCTAGATGACATTCTTGTAGAACACCAGAAAACACTCCGATTTTTTAGAGACAGCGTTTCTAAATTTGACCAGCTGAGATATGTTCGTCAAACAACATTTTAACCTGAAAGCTAAAGAATTCCTGAAACCCATAGAATTCAGCTTGTAAAATAAAAAATCATGATTTACCTTATCAATGGCAAGGGGTCAAATCGTCGCATTCGATATCGAGTAAAATCAATCGAAATTTCATATTTTGGTTTATTATTTAAAGAAGACGGACAATCATCAGACCTCGTTTCCCTTCTACTCTTAGCTATGGATCATAAATCTTTAGCTCTGAGAGAGAGTAAAATTACTCTTTGCATTTTATTTTGGAAAATAAAAAATTACTTTCGATCGAAAAATTTCGATTACGAATGTGACGATTCGACACCAGTTTGCATACGATCTCTAAATCCGACATTTATAATTGTAGTAAGTTCCAGAACTTTGGTGATTGTAGAACGAGATTTACGTAAGCCGTGTTAATATGGAGAAAGTATGGATGATACTTGATGAGATAACGAGTCTGTTATAATTTTTTCTAAAAGTTTGGGAATAGCACTCAATTTTACAATGCCTCTGTAGTTAGACACATTGGTTTGATTAAAGCGTGACCGATTTTGAGTAGTTGATGGTTTTGCCCAGTACTCCACCTTCCCATCAGATTGGATCCGGCTTATTTTTATTTAATCAGATCATAAAATCTAAAAAAAAACCATTAAAAAAATTTTTTTTTAAATTCATTCCTTTCCCAAACTGATATTGTCCAAGACTGGTATTTTGTGAAGAATAATTTGCTTGCTTTCACGTTATTTAGTGACAATTTTGGTTTCTACTTATTAATGTTTGCTTTAATAGCCAACACTCTTAAGAGCTCTTTGGACTGTCCATCTACTGGCTTTGTCGACACAAGTTAAATCATTGACGGCCAAGTGCTCTAGCCCCCATCGATGAAAGTTTCTTTGGTCTTCCATTTTTGCACAAAATATTTGTCCTGGTTAAAGCTATTATCTTGTTTTATTATTCTAAGTATTGAACGTTGACTTATATTTAATATATCTGACATTTTTGGCCTTTTCAATAACCACATTTTTGATACACGCAGAAATTGGCCGCATCATAAATTTATATTTTTGTTATCTCTTTAAATATCACTAAATTTACTCATTAAATACCGTTTTGTTCAAAACTTTAATGCTGGTGCAAATATGAATTTACTGCCAACCGAATTTATGAGAGTGATGTATTCGGGAGAGGAGAGCAGATTGAACGTTAGTTAATTTATCACTTGAAAGAATACTAATAACAATAGACAGCACTTGTCTTGCTCAAGTATGCAACGAACTACTCCGTTACAACCTCTTATTCATGGGTCTCTGTGAAACCAGGTGGCCTGACTCTGGTGAATTTGCTACAGCTAATGGACTTTCTTTGATTTATTCCGGTAAACCACCTGAAGAACCAAGATCGAGCGGCGTTGGGGTACTGCTGTCTAAAGATGCCCGAAATGCATTAATAGATTGGAAACCGCATTCTGACAGAATCATCACAGCAAGATTTAGAACCCGCGCCAGAAACATTACATGTATACACTGCTATGCACCCACTGAAACCTCAGAATTGTCTGTGAAGGAAGAGTTCTATGAGCACTTAACAAGAGTAACAACCTCTGTTAATCGTGGTGATATTATGTTGATGACGGGGGATTTTAACGCTCAAGTTGGACCCGACAACAGCGGCTTGGAAAGTGTGATGGGCCGTCACGGTATTGGTAGAATGACCGAAAATGGTGAACTATTTGCCGAGCTATGCCTCAACAACAACCTGGTTATCGGTGGTACGCTTTTTCCCCATAAACGGGTACATAAAATTACTTGGGTCTCTCCAGACAACTAAACAGAAAACCAAATAGACCACATAGTAATCAGCAGAAAATGGAGAGGATCTCTGCTCGATGTCCGCAATAAACGAGGCGCCGACTACAATAGCGACCATTATCTTCTAATAGGCACAATCCGTCTGAAAGTTGCTGCCGTAAAGAGTATCAAAAAAGTACAACGAAAATTTGATGTAAAGAAACTAAAAAATCCAACCATACTGAACACCTATTCTGAAGCATTAAGAACCTCTCTAGAACCCTCACAAACAAATTCCACAGTTGGCTGGAAGACGGTAGAAGAATGTTTTACATCGGCTGCCAAAGAGCATATAGGATTCAAAACCAACAATAGGAAGCATTGGATTTCAGATACTACCTGGGACTTGATTGCTGAAAGAAGGAATAAAAAAGCACAAATAAATACTGCATTGACGCGCGATGAAAAACTAAGGTTACACACAATATACCGGACTATTGATAAGAGTGTGAAAAGAAATGCACGTAATGACAAACGCAGATGGTTTGATGATCTTGCTAGAGAAGCAGAAATCGCATCTGTGAATAACCGTACTAAGGAGCTATATAATATAACCAGGAAACTTACTCAGAAGAACTTTACAACAGCAAAACCTCTTAAATCCAACAACAGCGAAATAATTACATCAAAAAGTAGCCAAATGGAATTATGGTTGCAACATTACTCTACTATGTTGTCAGATACAGTATCCATACAGCACGATCCTTGTGACTGCGACCACCACGATATAAGGAATTATATACCTACAGAATGCCCTAATATACCCGAAATTATAGAATCCATAATTGCGCTTAAGAACAACAAGTCCCCAGGTATAGATAACATCTCCCCCGAGCTTTTCAAAACAGCACCATAAACAAGCGCCCGTTTTATGTATAAAATTATTGAGGAATTTTGGAGGACTAATCAACTATGCGATGAACTTAAGGAAGGGTTAATCATTAACATCCCAAAAAAAGGAGACTTATCTCAATGTAGAAATTGGCGTGGTATCACGCTCATCAACATAGCAATCAAAGTTATAACACAGATTATAAACAAACGACTCTCAGCCGCATTCGTTTCAAATCTTCGCAATGAACAAGCTGGCGTTCGACCCCAAAAATCCTGCATATACCATGTGAACAGCCTTCGGATTATATTAGAACAGTCCGTCGAGTGGAGAAGGCCTTTGATACCCTCTCACACTCGGCTATTTGGAATGCCCTCGCAAGTAAAGGCACACCCACCAAAATTATATCATTGACTCAAGCCCTCTATAATAATGTGTGCTGCAGAGTGATGCATGAAGGTTGCGTGCGGTTGCAAGGTTGCATTTTATCCCCCTGCTTTTCAACATAGTCTTAGACAACATCATGAATAAAGCAACCCGTGAAGAAAGAGGAATTTCATGGGGATTTCATAGAAGGCTTGAGGATCTCGACTATGCTGATGACATTTGTCTGCTATCACATAACTACAAAGACATGGCGGCAAAGATCACAGCAGTACAGAAAGAAGCAGAAAAAGCCGGTATGAAAATAGACATAGCTAACACCAAGGTAATGCGCATCAACTCTTCAAACAACAGAACGTTTTCTATAAATGATATAGTGTTAGAAGATGTTTCCAAATTCACCTACCTGGGTAGTGTATTAACAACAACGGGTGGTTCCAGTAATGATATACAGAGTCGCATTAATCTTGGTAAGCGTTCATTTGGTCTCTTAAATCCCATTTGGCGATCTCATCACATGTCAATAGGAACAAAAATTAACATTTTCGATTCTTGCATTAAATCCGTGCTTCTTTATGGATGCGAGTCTTGGAACGCAGCAGTTCGTGATATAAACTCATTGCAAGTGTTTATAAATCGATGTCTACGAAGAGTTCTAAGAATATTTTGGCCTCAAACAATTTCGAATGAAAGGCTATGGAGAGAAACAAATCAAACCCCCATTAGTAACGAAATTCTTAGAAGAAAATGGCGTTGGATTGGTCATACCTTGCGAAGGCCACTGAATGATACCACAAGAAATGCTATTGAATGGAACCCTCAAGGTAGCCGAAGAAGAGGAAGACTATCACACACATGGCGTCGCCAAATTGAATTGGAAGCTGCCAGAATGAACAAGAGCTGGAACGAGATTAAGGCACTAGCGTTGGACAGAATTGAATGGAACAGATATGTTATGGCCCTATGCTCCTTATAGGAACGATGGGAATTTATTATTATTATTATTAATTGTGGTTTTGTTTTTCTAAGAAAAATAACTGACCTTTTTCGAAATTGTTACGAACATTGCTGCACTATTGAACTTCACTGTATTTGTTTTTCTTAGCTATCGTTCAATGTTTTTAAATCTACATCAAATTTAGTACGTAGATGCACATTGAAATTGGTTCTCAAGATTTTCATCTGTTATTGAAGCGCGAAATTTACTTTAAAAAAAAATACTTTTGGAAAAAACAACTTCAAAAACTTATGCATATCCTAAAGCGCTTACAATTTTTTGAGCAAACAATTTTAAGCTAGGATACTTTTCCGCTGTTATATGAGTATTGTAAAAATCAGTTGTTGGTGTCGTTCAATAAACATCTTTAAACTCATTATTACATTGCAAATTAATAATTTCGACTTGAAAAGCTTCTGGAACACTGGAAACTTCTACATGCAATGAAGAAGTAAATATCTCAAATGTTTTGTCATATTTTTTGGGTTCTAAGAAACGGCGATTAAATTCAGCTGACCAATTTCATCAGCGTACTTTGCTCAATTAGGAGTTTTATTATTCTTAAATTCTTTTAATGGTGGAAAATGGTGAATGTTGTTTTTAATAATACGTGATAGATAAAAGCACACCACAAAATACCTATCAGCCACATGCCAGCATCTGAATTATTTTCGTATCTGTAATACTGCAACGATAACTTAAATAAACTTAGTTGAATTAAGGATTGGTGAAATTTATCAAACAACCAGGAAACGCAAACAAGGATGATGCAAATAGGAGATCTAAATTCGGAAGCAGTGTTGCCATAATTTGAAATTGAAAAGATGCTAAATTGCCAAAAAAAAAAAAAAAAAAAAGATGCTAAAATGTACTGGAGACAAAAAAAATATGCTAATTTAAAAAAAAAAAAAAAAAAAAAATTAATATAAAATATAAGTTTCGATTTGTATTTTTAAACTTGAATTAAAAAGGTTTTGAATTTCAATTGTAATTTTTTTAATTACAAATTGAGTTTTTTTAATTTTAAATTAAATATTTTGAAATTTAAAGATTTTTTTTATTTGAAATGTAACAGAATATACATTACCAAAAGATATGAGTATATTAGAATAATTTGTTTATGGAATCTAATATTTCTGTGATATTTTCATCTTCAAGTTCTTCTTGGCTTTGATATTTATCTGATGATCGAATTTTATCTACGATATCGCTCGGTATATCGTAAGTGTAGCAGCACGCATTTTTAAATTTAAAACCTTCTTTTATCCGTATTATCGAACATAGCAACTCTGATTTTATTATGTTGCAAAGTTTGCTTTTAACTAAAGCCATTAAACTAAACAAACGTTCGACCTCGGCATTTGAGAAAGGCAAAACTAATAAGACAATACAAATATGGATAACTCTTTAAATGGATTTTCGCCAGTAGAATTTTTGAAATTATTAACTTCAATCAATCCAGAAAGAGGTTGTATTATCTGTTCTGTGATATAACTCCATTGGTTTTGAATTTTTTCTGTTTCAGATGAAATAAATTTAAACTCTTCTAATATATTCGTTATCGGTCCTTTTATCCGGTTTAATGTGTTTTGTATTGAAAATTTTGCAATTTTTTTTAATACAATAATATTTTTTGGCAATCGACTTTTTAACTCATTAACAAGCTCCTTTCAAAAGTTGATGCAGATATTTCTTATTTCATTTCCATCTTCATATGATATTTTATTTGATTAAATTTTTTGCTTTAATAAGTTTTCAAATTCGTAAAAAAGTTTCATCAGAATTATTTTCTTTTCCTTGCTAGTTTTGTGTTGGGTTATTTTCATCGAAGATTATTCGTTTTTGCAAACCTTTAAAAGGTGCTGAATTTATGTGGTGTTTCTTGGTGGACATATGTTTTTTTAAACTTGATAATTTTGATTGAATATGTGTAGAACAATATTTGCATTGTACAAAGTAAGCATCGTTGTTATTAATCTTGATCCAATGTTTAAACAAATGATTGTGTAACCAATTGGATCTAGTTTTTTGCTGGTACTTCTTTTTTCTAAAAATCGAGATCTTTATTTTTTTTTTGTTTAACAGACAATGAACTAATTTATTTTTAGATCTTTTTCCATTACATCGGTCAACATGTGAAATTCTGAGGACCTTTTCGTATAAAAGAAAAGTAAAAAATTAATAGTTGGTTTGGTCAAAGGGTCATTTGAGTTGTCATCAGAGGAGTCATTTATATGACGGCTAGGTCTAAAGATGGACCGTAGATGTCACCAATTTCAATGTTCGTCCTTGAACCAAATTTCATCCAAATGTGTCCATAGTTTGATTCCAACGTTTATATAAACAGACAGAAGGACGGACATCGTTAAATAAAAATAATTAAAGGTGGGTCTTGGTCAAGTATTTTTGGTAGTTACAAACATCAGCACAAAATCATTATATCCTGTGCCACGGAGTGGTGTAGGATATAAAAATTCTTGTGAAATGAATGGAAAAGTCTCTAATAACATATGTATATACTTTCAGAAATACATATTACTCACTTTTTCGGTGTTCCATTTTCATTAAAAGTATCATCTGAAGAAAAATCCTCTGGAGAAATCACATCATAATTGACGTGAGCGTCTTTATGCTGTTCATTTTTTTTTTAAATACCTTTATTTGTAATAAAAGAAAACTATTCAATTTTGTTAAGTTTTTTTACTATTTACATACATATTTTAAAATACAAAAACATTGTAGAAAAGCAAAGAACATTAAAAAAACAATTAAAAACTTACTTATCCATCTCGAAAATTATATATGTATTTTAAACAAATACGTTAATGTTTTCTTTTTTGTATTTATATTTCTTGGAGAAAAATGCAACTGTTGTGGCTGTTTACATTCTTCTATTTCAAAAAATTTTTTTTATATATGTTGAAAGAAAAAATCAGAGTTGTAAAAAGAGTAGTACACAAATTCCTCATATTATACTTTTAAAAATTAAAACTTATCAATACAATTAAATTTAAAATTGTATATTAAAAAAAAAAAAAAATAATGAAACAAAAATAAAAAAAAAGATACTAAAAGCAACTTTTTATTAATAAAAGTTGCCAAGTTAGCATCTAGCATCTTTTCATAAATTTTGGATGCTAAACAACAAAAAAAGTTGCTAAATCTAGCAACTAAAATGCTAATGGCAACAGTGTTCGGAAGACTTCCACGCACACCTTAGTTCACTATTGGATTTGTGTATGTCGCATTTCACTGATCCATTTATTGACTCTCAAATATAATTTTGTGAACTCATTTCTGTTTTAAGATCTTGAAAACAAAATAAGGCACCCGGTCTCGATGGCATCTGTTAAGCATTTTATTCAAATGCTCCGATCTGTTTTGCAAAAGGTGATCTTATCAGTTCTCAATAGAAACTCCATTAAGGAAATAATACCAACATGTTTTATGAAAATTATCAAATTATCGTGGATTGATAGTATTTAAAAATTTTTTATTAATGTGCATTTAAATCGCCTCGCAGCCTGGATTGATAAAAACAATATATTGATTGAGTACCAAACTGGTTTTAGGAAGCGTTACTCTACAGTTAACTTTTTCAATCTTGTGAATTTAGTTCAGATTTTTCATGTACCCTTGACATAATACCTTGGAATTGTCTGTTTTATAAACTATCGGTCATGGACGTATCATCAAAATTTATCCGCAGTTTACAATTCTATTTACAAGGTCAAATTTTTTTACTTTAAATAAATCAAAAGCATTAGCACATTTGTTTCAAAAATTGAAAACAAAAATTGAAACAAATGTGCATTTGATCTTGAGCCTGAACAATTTCAAACTCAATCATTAATACTATAATAGCACTGTGGAACAAATTCAGATTAGCAAAAGTAGGTCGATTCTGAGAGTGAGGGGTGAAAATAGAGGCTAAATTAGAAGACTCGTATCGCGGCGGTTGTTTATGTTAGGTCGAATTTTTTTTTTTTATCGACTTTCGAACTTTGCAGTCAAATGCCGATTTTCAGCATACTGTTTATATGGCTTTTTGGCTATAACTCGTAACTAATTGATATTTTTTAAATTTTTAAAAACCAAATTATTGCTAGAGACCTGTGGAACAATAAAAATTTTTTAAAGAATTGATTTAGAAAATTTATGAAGCAAAATGTTGGAAAAATTATTTTTTTTTTCATGCTTTTTGAAAATATTTTCCACAAAACTAAGTCTTTTTTGCTTTCTGTTTGATCTATAATATGCTTCTCAGTTTCTTCAATAAATTTCATTTCAAAAAAAAATGGCCTTAGTCGATAATTTGCGTTAAAAATCCCAAAACCATTAAATAAATAGCGATTTAGGTAGAAGTAATTAAAAAGGGAAGTTCCAAGAATTACGAATTAGTAAAACAACAAATAAAATTTATTGAAGAAACTGAGAAGCATATTATAGATCAAACAGAAAGCAAAAAAGACTTCGTTGTGTGGAAAATATTTTCAAAAAGAATGAAAAAAAATAATTTTTCCAACATTTTGCTTCATAAGCACCACAAAAATTTTCTAAATCAATTTTATAAAAAATTGTAATCGTTACACAGCTCTCTAGCAATAATTTGGCTTTTACAGATTGAAAAAATATCAATTATTCGACGAGTTATAGCCAAAAAAAAACCATATAAACAATCGGCATTTGACTGCAAAGTTCGAAAGTAGATTAAAAAAAAATTCGAACTAACATAAACAAACGTCGCCATATGGGTCTTCTAATTTAGCATCTATTTTCACCCCACACTCTCAGAATCGACCTAACTTTTGCTAACCTGAATTGGCTCCACAGTGTAGTTATAAAAACAATAACAAACACACTTGGAAAATGAAAAAAAAACGTTAAAATATCTTCACTAGATAATTGTTCGATCCAACCAGCTCAAAGGCACTTTAGAAACTAAACTGAATAAATGAAAGGTCTGTTGATCGCTGAAGTAAAATCACCATCCCTAAAACAGAAATTAGATTCACCCTACTTTTAACGTGTCAAACGGATCTTTCTTTGGTAAACTAGTCAGGTACTTCCCATATAATACAAGACTAAATTTCAACAAAAGGCTCTTTATGTTCCAAAATTGAGTTCCAACATAGTTTTTTTTAACAAAAAAATGTTAATTCCGAAACACATTATGTAAGAACGCTTAAAATTCTAAGAATACTCCCAAACTGGCTGCTACTGGTACCAGGTCACGTTTTTGGGGTCAAATACTATTGTAACTCTGTTTGATTTAAAATAACAACAATTATGTAGATAATATAAATTTCGAAGAACAACATTAGCTTTCTTTTAAGATATTAAGCGTGTTTTTGTTATTCACCGTTTTGGAGTTATGGCTCCATATGTCAGCTTTTTGGCCAAAAATTTGGATTTTTTCAAACTTTGAGCAACGAGCGGCACGGGTTAACGTCGTTTAATCGAGCTCAAATTTCGGATATCTCAACGTCTGGTAAGTAAAATCGTTTTCTGGGGTCCAGACGAACATTATTCCGATATTTTTTGCCACTCTGTGAGATCCGGTCACCCTAATATATACTATATAAACAATTTGAACACACGAAAAATATATAACTGGGTGTGTTAATAAATAATTTTATATGAGACTAAAGGAATGCTAATCGATTTTAATCAATTCACAATTCAACATAAATTTAATAAACACACACACAGCCTGTATAGTTTTTCAATTTAAAGCTTAAATACCTATGTGCTTTATGTACATATATGTTAGTAGTAACTTTAAATAAATTATAAAATGGACCAGATGGTGTACATCTATAAATATGGTGGACATCTGCAAAGAAATACTTTTCAAATGACATGTTTTTTTTTTTTTTTTTGTCAAAATCGGTCTGTAACTGAAAGTGTAGAAGAGGTCACAAGAAATTGATCGATATAATATTAGGTGAGTCTGGTTAAGTTTTTCATTTGCATAACCTCACGACAGTCTGACTAAACCTAAAAGAGAAAAAAAACATTATTTATCATTTACAAATATTATGAAAATTAAAATAAATGGTTTTTAATTTAAATAATGCAAAAATATTTAAAAGACAACTTCTATAAATCATTGTATTAAAATAATAAAATATAACGTAAGAAAATCCTCAAAATTACATAAGGGACTATGGTGCTTTTCTCATTCTGTTCTTTTTTCGAACGAAATTTCTATAAAAAGGCAGTCATTTGGTGACGTTACAATTTTGGTTAGACGTATGATTCACAAAAAAAATACGAGTACTGCATAGTTATTCTCCATCTTTCTTCTAAGCCTGTAGTATTATTTAACACTAAATGTGACCTTACACCATGATCCCCGAACAATAACTTAACTATGTAGACGGCAGGCCAAATACAATTGGATATGAATAAAAGCTAAAATGGAAATGGAATAAAAAAAAACAAACAAACACTAAGATGTACAAAAATAAAAACAATCTCTGAGTGGGCTTGTATATGAAACAAAATTACAGTAATAACTCTAGCAAGATATTTTAGGCTACGATGACCTTAATGTTCACTACAGCATTTGCAAGAAATTAGTATTTGTCGAGAATTTTTAAACTGATTCTTTTAAAGTTCTATATTTATATTTTAAATATAAATGAAAATCTAATTAGCTGATGACCTGAAAAATTTAAGGTGGATCGCACTATTGTTCCCTAAATATGAGGCATTAATCTAACTTAAGATCTATTAACCAATATCTTCCATATTCGCTTTTACTAGTTTTGCGATAAACGGTAGATTTATATTGTAATTTTTTTTCATGAACCAAAGCTATGCTACAGCCATTCTACCATTGAAAAGTATACGAAACGGATGTATAATAAAAACTGTTAAAAAAAAAAAATAGCACCAGAATCTGACAACCAACACAGAAGGAAGTGCTAACATGACAAGCATATTTTAACCTGCTGAATCTTATTTAGAACATTGGGGAAATCCTTACTTGTTGTTGTTTGTGCACCTACTTGAAATAAACAAGAAGAAAAATATTTTTTGCCATAAATAATAACATTTGTTAGTTTTTAGCAGTAAGCAGGCACTTAATCAATGTATGTTTTGTGGAATTTTTATGATGCAAGATTGAAGTGAATATGATGTAGTTTGAGAGATTTACAATCAGTTTTATTTCTCTATCCATAAAATAAAGAGCTTTTATATATGTGAGAAATATACTGAATTTTGGTTCTGGATAATGGCAAAATTGAATCATATCAGACTGAATTTTACATGTTTCTACGAAACGATTTTTAATTAATTTTTTTTTTTGTGGCTCAGCTGAAAAATTATTCGGCAATCTCTTTAAAATAGAATGAAGAACTAAAATTTGTTCAAAAGTATTTCAACGATTTTGAATCCAGGACATCTAGCTCTTAACAGTTTATAATACATCTTTAAATATTGCAATGTTATTAACTTAATATTTGTAATAAAATTACCATTACAAATAAGTGGCAGTTCTTAAAGTAATAGTTAGTTATTGGCATTATATTCAAAGAATCTAATAGTTAGTAATACTAGGGAGACCCAAGAAACACGCTCTAATACAACAAAAGCAAAACAGGAACAACAAGTAATCATAACAAACAATAGTTGCAAATAACAAAAAAAAAAAAAAAAAACAAACAATAAAATTAATACATCAGCAACAAATGAGACCTGGATGCCATGTAGTGATGCCAATTTAGCACTTTTATTTTGGCATCACTTTGAAATTATCTAGCATTTTTCATATAATTTTCTCACTTTTCAATATTAACGACATGTAGGATTATCAAATAAGAGTGTTGAATTCGGCTGTTTCCAATACACAAGTGTAGTAGTAGTAGTAGTAGTAGTAGTAAGAATTCTTTATTCAATAATGTTTTTTTTCAAATTACATTATAAAACTTAAAAGAATGTACGGCGTTGACTATGTCGTTAGCCGGAAAAGAGATTTTATAAACATATATATGTATATAAATATTATGTTTTGTGTTTGTAAAAATTAAGTGTTGTATTCAATAATTAAGGTTTTTCTATACGCCAAAGCATTGATTAAATATTTAACTAGTTTTTCCCAATTATCTTCACCATTTAAAATTGTAATGAGCTCATTTTCTGATATTGTTATTTTTTGGAACCAATGTTGTCGAAAGTTATTTAATATAGGACACCTTCCAATGAAATGATGTAAATCTTCAATCTCCTTTTTATTACACAATGAACAATATTTAACAACTTTCCTCGAAAAATGAGAACCATTTAATTCTATTAGATCACATCGAGCCTTAAATATCCACATGATACTCGACTGATAATTGTTGCAGTGGAAATAAAGGTGTGCCACTGAGGTATCTATTTTCTTGTAAATGGATTCTGTTTGACTTGCTCGAGTTAATCGACTTTGGTGCTATTTATTTTCTAAACAATTTAAAAACAGTGTTTGGTTTTCATTCCATTCCCTTAAGGTAATATTTGTTGACCACGATATGTTGAACTCTACACCAATCGTATTTAAACATTTCACCCAGGATATATTATGTTCCAACACAAGTCTACTTAATTGATGAGGTAGACGAGAGTCTTGATAATGAAAAGAGGGTGCGTTTTATGTATTGCATGTGCAGGTTTAGCATAAATAAATGGCCATCGTTCATTCCAGACTCGAGAAGGAGAGCGTAGTTGGGAGCGAATTTCGGTAAATTTAGAATGCGTTTTATGAAATATCTTTGGAGCTTATCCACTTCTTCAAAATGAGAATGCCCCCATACTTGTGCACCGTATGATTGTACTGACCTGCAAACAGAATTAAAAAGGTGCATTTTAGTTCCAAATGCAATATCTCTTTTACTTAAAAAGCTACTCCATGTTGAATTGAGGCAGGATTTCGCAACATTGTTCCTCTTTTCTACATGCCTTGTGAAGACACATTTTGGAGTTATAATCATACCAAGGTAACAATATTCCGAGACTATTTCAATTTCTCTTCCAAAGTATAACCATTTCTCATTGCTGGCCAAACGTCCGCATTTTTAAATACCATTATTTTTGATTTTGTCAAATTTACTTCTAAATTCCAATAACTGCAGTAAGTTTCATTTTCTGTAGTACTTTAACATCATCTGATATCAACACTATATCATCCGCATATAAAAGCAATCTTACATTCATATTCCCAATGTAAAGTCCACCTCCAAGTTCTTCATGCAAGTCATTTACATACAGGGAGAAAAGCAAAGGGGACAGTAGACACCCTTGCTTAACTCCTGAAACAGTTTCAAATTTATCAGATAATTCTGTTCCATTCCAAACCGTGGAACAAGTGTTTAGGTATAAGTTTTCGATAAAACGAACCATTTTTGTTGATACACCTATGGCATGCAGTTTGAAAATTAGGGACTTTCTTACAACTTTATCAAAGGCAGCAGTGAAGTCAACAAAAAACGCGTACACTTTTTTTTTTCTTCAAACTTTAAATGAACTATTGTCGTTAGGTTATAAATATTATCTACTGTAGAATAGTCTCTTCTAAATCCCGCTTGGTATTTGCTAATAATATTATGTTGATATACCCAGCTATACATCCCTTCCGTTATTACGCCCATTAAGATTTTTGCAATACAATTCATAAAAGAAATGCCTCTATAATTGCATGGCTGGTTTATATCACCTTTTTTAAAAATTGGAAAGATTACGCTGGTTGTAAACGTTTCATCTACTTCCATGTTGTTAAATAGGGTATTGTATGCGTTTGTCATTTCTATAATAAGTTCATTTGGTGCGTTCTTAAAAAACTCGTACGGAATCCTATCTTCACCGGGGGCTTTGTTGAGTTTTGCTTTTGAGAGTACTTGATAAACTTCATTTACTTCTATATTTCGATCCAAAAAATAATCTGTTTGATACAAGGCTGCATAATGTACATCAAGTGTTCTAAACACAATGTTGTAAACAAAGTAACCAACACTAAGAGACAAAAATGTATAAAATTTTCACACTTTTATTTGAAAGAAATTAACTAGAATTAAAAAAAATTTAAATACTAAAAAGATTATTACAACGAACTTGTGCTCGCCAATCTCGTTTAGTTTCATAAAAAAATAATGTTTTTAACAGAAATAAAATTTAATATTTTTGACCAATAAGGCCATAAATAGGAAAACTTTGATTTTTCGTTTATACGAGTAACACAGTTTTTTCCACACTTTATTTTACCTCGTAGTATCGTTTATCTGATTGTCTGTTTATCTGCCGAAAAAGATTGGATCGATTTTTAGCCCTTTTCATGGAATCCAATCAAGCTGATACTTTGCAGGCAGAGGCGTAGCGACGATAAAAATGATCTAACAAATTTTCGTTTTAAAAAAAAAATTTAATTTTAGCATAATGTTGGATTTTTTTAATTTACAAAATTTGTTAGTCTTTTTAAATAGACTAGCAAATTCCAGCACTCGAAATTCGAGTGCAAATTCTAGGAAATTTTATTTTTTCATTTAACAAAGACCCTAAAAGTATGCTTCACAATTAAACTCATTTTAAATGAAGAAAACAAACTCAACACATTAACACAAACACATTAACAAATTTGATAAACACACACATAGCATTGTATAATTATACCCTATACCACTATGTGGTTTGGGTATAATGGCTTTGTGCTGCTGTTTGTAACAACCAAAAATATTTGACATAGACCCATCTTTAATTATACCGATCAAATCAGAATCACTTTCTGAGTTGATTTAACAATGTCCGTCCGTCCGTCCGTCTGTGTGTCCATGAAAAGTTTTAATCAAACTGCAGGTCGCAAATATGAATATATTTTGATGACATTTGGTATGTAAGCTTTTATCGGTCATGGAATGAACGCTGTTGAAATTGGTGAGAATCGGTCCATGTTCAGACCTAGCCCCCATACCAATAACCCATATGAAATCGACATAAATTGCCATAAGATCCAAATGGTCATATAGATCTTACTCAAATTGGGTTTGTATGCGTTCATTACATCCATTAATGAGTAGTCCAAAAATGATCCCTTTGACCCCATATAGAGCTGCTTCCCGATATTCACTTAAATCTATTAAAAATCAAAAACATTGCACTGATTCTTCTCAAATTTTGTTTGTATACATTTTTGCAAAATACAAGAGACTTTACCAAACATGATCAGGATCGGTCCATTTTTGGACCTAGTCCCTATATAGATATAGCATCCGATATGATCTTTTTCATATCTGCAGCCAAAAAAATTAATAAAAATCCCACTCAAATTTGGTTTTTGCTTATTTTCTAGTTCCAGTTAGTTGGGCCTAAGAGATAGGGTTTCTAAAGGCATGGTAAGTGTATCTGATAGTCGGTCTTGACCGACTATAAATTTCTTACTTGTTTTATGTATATGTTAGTAGCAACTTTAAACTATCATAACTCCAAAAATATTCTAGATGATGCAAATCTGTAAATCTGGGTAACAGCTAAAAAGAAATACCTTTCAAATGATAAATTTTTTGTCAAAAGCGGGGTAAAACTGTTAAACTTACATCGGTCACAAGAAATCACCTTGCCTATTAATATTATAGATACTTTGACTTATGACTTTGAAGTATGGATACTAAGGTCAACCTAAATTTTATTGAACATACAAAATGATGGTACAAGGGCGGGTCAATAAGTCCGTGACTTTTAGAATAACACACAGTTTAAAAAAAAATATAAAAATTATTTTTTCACATAATCTCCAATTTTTGTATCCCATGCAAAAAATAGGATTTTTCGAGGTCCATAAAATAGGCATTTGTTTGATCAAAAATTTCATCGTTGGAGCTAATTCTCTTTCCACCAAACCATTTCTTTAGGTTTGGAAATAGGAAATAGTCACTGGGGGCTAAATCCGGAGAATATGGTAAATGATGTACCAATTAGTAGCCAAATTTATGGAATTTTGCCAATCTTTTGAAGTTGTCACACGATTACATTTATGCTCAATTGAGAGCAAGCATGGCACCCATCTTGCAGACAGCTTTCTTAAACCCAACTGATCATTTAAAACAAAAACCACAATGCCATATAAAACACCTGTGGCATCAACAATCTCAAGCACTATTACTCTTCGATCGGCCAACACCATATCAGAGATTTTTTTGGACATATTCGGGTGTATTGACCTCAATTCGCCGTCCCCTTTTTTTACCATTGAAATCGATGGTGCAGAGTCCCCGTAGTATTTATCAAGCTTTTCCTTGGTTTGATTGACGTTTTTTTTCGCAAAAAATAATGTTTAATGAGCACTCGAAATTCGCTTTTTCCATTTTTAAAACAACACGAGGTTGTATGTTTTGAACAGCTGTTAAACGCAAAGCAAATGACTGAACTTGCTCAAAAATTTACAGTAGTCTTCTAGCAGGTGGTGCTTCATATAACTACGAGGGAAGTTCGAAAAGCAACGGACTTACTGATCCGCCCTCGTACGTTCAAATTAAAAAAAAAACAGGACGTTAAAATAAGAAAAAATACAAAATAACTGATAACAAATCTTGCAAGATAATAAGATTTGATAAAAGTAATTCGATATTTTTGTATAAAAATTAATAATAAAAAAAAACAAAGCACTTTCTTTTATTTATGCAATAAAAAATATATAATTGAGTTAGCCAAATATTAGCAACAAATATGGCAATACACGGGAGATGTGTAAACATCTGGTAATAAATAAAATGCAGAAAACAGCAACAAAAAGGTTATTATATATCAAAAATTTTTTCACCTAACGATCATGTCACACCGATTTATCTTAATGCTTAAATGTTACGCGTAAGATCTTACGCTCACATATTACGCTGTTTTTGTGATTGTATTGTTTATTAGAAATTTACCCCCCTGCGCGTATAGATGTTTACACATCAGCAATTACATCACTGAATGAAGAGAAGCAATTTTTGCAAAAACGGGTAAAAACTTTCTAAACAAAATGGGGAAAAAGCACCACCCAAAAATGGAAATGTTTACTTTAAAAAAACTTACTTGGGTTTAAGATAATTTTAATTATTTTTCTTAACATTAAAAAATAAGAGACAATAATTAATTTCTATATACAAATACTAAAAACAGAGAATATTTATTAAAAATTACCAGATTCCAGCCCTCGAAATTCGAGTGCAAATTCTAGGAAATTTTGTTTTTTCATTAAATAAAGACCCTAAAGGTATGCTAATCAATTATAGCCAATTCACAAATCAACACAAAAACTACACTCATTTTGATTACAAACACATTAAAAAAATTAATAAACACACACATAGCATTGTGTAATTTTATGTATGTGCTAGTAGCAATTTTAAATACAATTTACTCAAAATAAAGGAAATAATTTAAAAATCTGTAAATCTGCAAAACGGCTAAAAAGAAATACGTTTCAAATAATATACGTTTCGTCAAAATCGGAATAAAAGGGTAGAAGAAAACATTGGTCACAAGTAGTCGTCTAGCCTATTAATATTATAGATAGTCTAGTTTTGAAAAAAAGAAATCTGTTTTAGCTTCACAATCACTACTAGGACACAAAATCGTTTTTCTTTTTAAGCGCATTCATCTTTTGCTTTGTTAGAATAAATTTTTATAGAGATTTGATTTTATGATCATTTGGAATTTTAACATCGGATCGTAACATGCAATAATGTCTTTGATGAATCTGTTCCTAATTTCATTTTTAAAAATATTCATCAAACTGAACATCTTTTCTACATCAACGCTTAAATAAGCAAAACGGTATTCAAAAAACTAAGTAATAATTATAAAATGATTCAACAGAATTTTTACAGTACATTACGTCCAAGCCATATTGGGGCTACGTAAATATACTTCGTACAGCTTAATAGAAGCATGCTAATATTTTGTGAGGCGAAGCATTCATATGTTGCCGTGAAAATAACAATTCGTTAATTGAACTGCTATGCAAGTAGGCAAGAAATGAATGTGCCAAAACACTAAGGCGCAAAAGATTTCTTTACGATCAGCGTCTTACTGCTAAAGTTCTTTCCGCTCCTTGGTCATTTTTGAATATTTTTGTTGCTAATTATGATGATAAGTATTTACCATGTATGGAAGGTGCCATGCCTACTGGTTTTGCCCCGCCTTTTTCACATAACTTTTCACACTAATCATTCGGGAAGTCACACCTGGTTTCAAGACTGTCGGGTTTATAATACTCCGGATAATATATTTTATATGGAAAGTGCAACGCCCACTAACCGAATACCGCCCATTTTTGGTATGACTACATTAACAACCAATTTACGTGTAAAAAGTTTCAAGACTCTGGCCATCACAGGACTCTAGATATATGATGATATGTATTTACCACGTATGGGAGGTTCAACGCGCACTGGTTTTATCTCACCCATACATTTTTTATTAAAAAAAAAAAAAACAGCAAATTTTTATATATTTTTTTCAACAGGATTTTATTCACTAAGTTTTGATAACACTGATGCCATATAAAAATGTGTCAGCATATTTATTCATTATTTTATCGATGCTTTAACTCTGAAAAACAGATGAGACTTGGGGCTCATGTTATTATTTTCATTACTAGTGTTGCTGTTTGTGTAGGAAATGACACGCGTAAGTAACAAATAGAAAAATATATATGACAAATTTATGAATTTTCTTATTGTTTACAGATAGAAACAAAGTAAATATATAAAGAATAGAAAGCAAGACAACATTTTAAATTATTTTGCTTGTTATGAAGAAAAAATATAAAAAATTCAATACTACTAGTTAACCTTCAAAAATATTATGGTCAGAAAAAAGATTGGTTGGAATTCGGTTGCAACTAGAACAAGTAAGAAAATTATAGTCGGTCTAGACCGACTACACGATACCATATACCACGGTTTAGAGACCTTGTCTCTTCGGTCCAACTAATTTGATATAGAAAGTAAGCATAAACCAAATTTTAGTGGCATTGTTATTAACTATACCCTATACCACTATGTAGTTTGGGTATAATGACTTTGTGCTGCTGTTTGTAACAACCAAAAATACTTGACCTAGACCCATCTTTTATTATACCGATCGACTCAGAATCACTTTCTGAGTCGATTTAGCAGGTCGCAAATATGAACATATTTTATTCAAATTTGGTATGTAAGCTTTTGTCGGTCATAGGATGAACACTATTGAAATCGGTGAGAATCGGTCCATGTTCAGACCTAGCCCCCATACAAATTACCCATATGAAATCGACATAAATTGCCATAAGATCCAAATTGTCATATACATCTTACTCAAATTGGGTTTGTATGCGTTCATTACAGCCACTAATGAGTAGTCCAAAAATGATCCATTTGACCCCATATAGAGCTGTTTCCCGATCTTCACTTAAATATATTAAAAAACAAAAATATTGCACTGATTCTTCTCAAATTTTGTTTGTATATATTTTTGCAAAATACAAGAGACTTTACCAAACTTGATCAGGATCGGTCCATTTTTGGACCAAGTCCCTATATAGATATAGTATCCGATATGAACTTTTTCATATCTGCAGCCAAAAAAATTAATAAAAATCCCAATCAAATTTGGTTTTTGCTTATTTTCTATGACCAGTTAGTTGGGCCTAAGAGATAGGGTCTCTAAACGCATGGTATAGGGTATCGTATAGTCGGTCTAGACCGACTATAATTTTCTTACTTGTTTTTTTGGCTGCAGATATGAAAAAGTTCATATCGGACGCTATATTTATATGGGGACTAGGTCTAAAAATGGACCGATCCTGACCATATTTAGTAAAGTCATTTATATTTTGAAAAAATAGACACAAACCAAATTTGAGAAAAATCTGTGCAATATTTTTGTTTTTTGATAGATTTAAGTGAAGATCAGGAAGCAACTCTGTATGGGGCCTATCACTAAGAATTGTCCTATAGGGATTTTATTTGGACTACTGATTAACGGATATAATAAACACATACAAACCCAATTTGACTGAGATATATATGATAATTTGGATCTTATGGCAATTTATGTCGATTTCATAGGTCATTTGTATGCGAACTAGGTCTGAACATGTGCCGAATATAACCAATTTCAACAGCTTTCACCCTGTGGCCGACAAAAGCTTATATGCCAAACTTCATCGAAATATATTCGTATTTGCGCCCAGTAGTTTGATTAAAAGTTTACATGGACACACAGACGGACAGACGGACATATGGACAGACGTCGCTTAATCGGCTCAGAAAGTGATTCTGAGTCAATCGGTGTAATAAAAGATAGGTCTAGCTCAATATTTTTGGTAGTTACAAACAGCAGCAACATATTGGGGCTTACGTAAATATAATTCATCTAGCTTAATAGAAGCATGATAATATTTTGTGAGAAGAAGCATTCAGATATTGGTGTGAAAATAAAAACTCGTTCATTGAACTCCTATGCAAATACGCGAGAAATGAATGTGACATAACACTAAGCCGCAAAAGGTTTCTTTACGATCAGCGTCTGACTGCCAAAGTTTTTTCTGCTCTTTGGGGCAGTAAGAGCTTTTAGTCATTTGTTAAAATGGTGAAGAATAATGCTCGCGCTTCTATCCCAACTCTTACTAGCTGACCCGGCAAACGCTGTTTTGCGGTACTACTTATTTTTAGTGAAAAGTTTTGTTTTTACTTTGGTTGAACCCGCCTTTTTTACATAACTACTCACACTCATCATTCGGGAACTCGCACCTGGTTTCAAGACTATCGGCTTTCTAATACTGCGGATAATATATTTTGTATGGAAGGTGCCACGCCCACTAACATTTTAAGACACTGGCTGTCATAGTACTCTAGATATATGATGATAGGTATTTGCCATGTATGGGATGTGCCACGTCCACATGATAATTTCGCCCATTTGTAGCCCGAATGCTCACATTAGTAACATATGTACTCCTACAAAGTTTCAGGACTCTTGTTATCATAGAGCTCGAGATATAAGATACATAAAATTATTTATATATGGGAGGTGCCACGCCCACTTCATATTTCCAAAAAATATAGCCTATTTTACTTTTTCGATACCAGCTTACACACTGTGAAAATTTCAAGAAGAGCGGTCCTATGGCTTAGACACCTAATAATGTCAAACCCACAAATAAATTTCCAATTTTATATATATAGATGACCAAATATTCACTGACCCGGTTGATAAGGCTTACCCTCTAGCTAAGCTTTTGTATAAAATTCGTTTTTGCCGCATAGCGATTAGCCACTACCCGAACTCGTAAGAGTATCTTGTGCTATACCTAACATATTCTTACGAGCACGTGCAGTTAAAAATGTTCTTTCGGATTTCACCATAAATAAATCTCCATGGTCGGATGGTATACCAGCACTGGTAATGAAACAGTGCTCTTCGATGCTAACTAGTCCATTGGCCAACCTTTTCAGCCTTTCGTACGCTGTGGGAGCCTTTCCCTCTTGCTGGAAGGTTGCCACTGTCCAACCAATCACTAAATAGTGATAGTCTAATAACCCTGAAAAAAAAGATTATGAAGAACATGGTCAATTAAAATGTTGTCAAATATCTAGAGCCCAACTCACTTCTTAATGATCGACAGTACAGCTTCCGTGGAATTAGTTCTACGAGAAACCTGTTAGCTCTACTTTCTGAATCCTGAAGTCGATGTATTCACAATTTTGGCAAGAGTAAAGTAGTTATTCCCAATGCATTTGATCGCGTGTGGCACGGTAATTTCAAAATCCCTAACAAACAATTCTATAGGATTCAAATTGTATGGTCAGCCGGCTACTGCAAATCGGACCGCGAGTTTATTAAAACAATAAAAATATAAAAAGGTATGGAAGAAAATGTATAATCGTTTTTTAAATATTTATAGTTGCTGGCGTTTTCTTTCAACTATTTTCTCTATACAGTTATTTTATTCAATATTTTATTCTTATAATAAATTATTATGAAATAATGGCAAGAATTAAGTTTTGAGAAGAGTTAAGGACCAGACTAATAGATAATTTTACCACTGGTCTTAAGCAAAAGAAAATTTGTAAGAAATATTCCATAAATAAATTCAAAATTATTAAAAAAAAAAACAGATATCGTGAAAGAGGTCCGCTGACGACTCAACATTTCGGTGGCAGGCCCCGTAAAATAAATCAAAGACAGGATAATTTAACATCAAGGGAGGTTAAAAAGGTCAAAAAATGTTATTTAAAAAGGTCATTTACTTGAAATATGTGCTCGAACTTTTTTCCGATAAGCAATTGAGGCTGATTTTTGTTGTTATCGTGTAGAGAAACGCTCACATAAATTTTGCTGAAGAAGTCATGAACTGATCAACATGGAATTGGAATACTCTTCCCTTTTAAGATGAATCCAATTTTAGTTTAAGTGGCCATGATAAAGGTACATTCGTACGACGACCAAAGGGAAAAATACTGAAGTCAAAAAAAGCAAAGGAAATTGTTAATTGGTGACAACATACGAGTATGGGATTCCTTTTGAGGCCAAGGGGTCTGTTTCATGTAGAAAAAGATATTCTGCCATAAGCTGGATACGGGAAAATCCTAAATGACGTAGCGTCTGGATGTGCCATCATGACAGTGACCCAAAACACACCTCCAAAGCTGAAATTTTTGGAATGGCCGCCCCAATCCCTTAAAAAATCGGTGATAAATTGTAGGTGGAAAAATATGGACAAGAAATCACATAAGCAAGGCAGATCGCATAACGACAGTTAGTTCAAATTGAAAAATATTTCTACCTATTTGATCAAAAATTAAATTAACTCCATTCTCGGCGTTGTAAAGCAGTACTAAGAAAATATGGATAATCACCCAACAATATAATGAAACCAAAAATAATAAGAAAATTTTCAGTAACTATATAGTAAAGGTCTCCAATGTTTTGTCAACAACATATATCTATAATATTAATTAGCAAGGCGAGTTCTTGTGACACAATTACAAACCGATTTCAACAAAGAATATGCCATTTGAGAGGTATTTCTTTGCGGATGTACACAATATTTACAGATTTGCACAATCTTGTACTTTTGGTTGAGTAAAATTCTTTTAATGTTGCTACTGACACATACATAAAATACATATTTTAGCTTCAAATAAAAAAACCTTTACACTACGGTGGCTCCCATAAAATATGTAAATTCTTGATCCTTATAACAACTTGGCTCGATATAGCGATATCCTGTCTGTTGAAATCATGCTCAATCACAAAATAAATCATTTAAATTTATAATAAAGTTGTTTGCTATTATTTCCAGCAGGTTTCTATTGAAAAGGGGGTAAATCGGGCATCACTGTGCCGAGATATGTCCAAAAGGATTAAGTGTGTTTGTCGAAATAATCTTGTATTTAGTTTATAAATTATAAAATTGTGGCTTTTAAGAATATTTTCTTTACATATGTAAGAAACAGTACAATAAGTCCAGATATTAATGTAAACGTTAAGCCGATGTGAATGGTGCCAAAGATTCGGAATTTAACACTCTTATTTGTTTTTATATTAATATTTTTCCTATTTTAAATAAATAAAAATACACATTTTAAAATCAATAAAATAATTTTATGATTCAATATTTTGGTATTGACCATTCAACCAGTCAAAAATATATTTTATTAAAAGTTTCCATTGTATTGTTAACATTTTTCCCATTTTAAATAAATAAAAATACACATTTTGTAATCAATAAAATTAATTTTATGATTCAATATTTTGGTACTGACCATTCAACTAGTCAAAAATATATTTTATTAAAAGTTTCCATTGTATTGTCACTCAAAATAAACTTAAAATAAACTATAACAAAATTTAAGAGATATATTGTTGTTTTTATATTTATTTTATATCCAATAATAATAGTTATTGAATAAGAAAACCAAAATTGTTTTCCCAAATTAGTAAAAAGTTTAATTCATTTTTTTTTTGTTTTATTTTTAATATGGTTGAAGAGACAATATAAAAAATAAAAAAATAAATTTTTTATATAAAAAAAAAAAACAGCAAATTTTTATATATTTTTTTCAACAGTCTTTTATTCACCAAGTTTTGATAACACTGATGCCATATAAAAATGTGCCAGCATATTTATTCATTATTTTATCGATGCTTTAACTCTGAAAAACAGATGAGACTTGGGGCTCATGTTATTATTTTCATTACTAGTGTTGCTGTTTGTGTAGGAAATGACACGCGTAAGTAACAAATAGAAAAATATATATGACAAATTTATGAATTTTCTTATTGCTTACAGATAGAAACAAAGTAAACATATAAAGAATAGAAAACAAGACAACATTTTAAATTATTTTGTTTGTTATGAAAAAAAAAAAAAAAAATATAAAAAATTTAATACTACTAGTTATCCTTCAAAAATATTATGGTCAGAAGTTCGTAGAAATTTTTTCTAATTAAATGTTCTGCGATATTAGTCATTAAGTTTAAGTATATATAAGTTTGTCATTCCGTTTGTAATAATTAGAAAAAAAAATCTGGACCACAGAAAATATATGTATATGTTGATACAGCGATGTCCGTCCGTCCGTCTCTGGAAATCACGATCACGGCGTCAATCGGTCAGCTTGGGTGCTTGTTTGCTTTAAAAATAATTCATTAGTATCATAAAAATTCTGCTATATAAAATCGTCCAAATCAATTGATTAGGTCCCGCGAATCCAGCAAAGAAGTAAAATAAGTCCTGAAAAAATATGATTATCTATGTTGTTCTTGTCACGATCACACCCTTAATAGGACAGCTAGGATACACTGAAAAGGTTAAAAAAAATAAAAATATGACGTTTTTCTAGCTATTAATAAAATATTAACATATTCTTTTGGTAATATGTTGAACGTCATAAACTTTTTTATATTTTTCTTATGTATTAATTTATTAAAAAAAATCACAATAACTTTCGATGTTGTATTATGTACATATACATACATGTCATTAAATATATATGGGGGATTTCATGACAAGTGCACCAACTTTTGAAACCGATGTCTTCCGATCGGGATGAAATTTGCACCAAGGTTAGCCCTATTGCATAGTAGTTTAGACACAATTTTTCAACAAGATCGGTCCAGATATCTCTGAGTTAGAGGGTATCAAAATTTGACATTTTGGCCGAACAGGTGTTTTTTCTCAAACGTGTAACTTATTACCTATTGTTCTTAGAAAATTTTCTCCCAAAGAGTTTAGATAGCTATTTCTTCAATATTTCGGAAAAAAATACTTTAAAAAAAAAAAAAAATTTGTAGACTTTGATTTTTTGCTAAATTAAAGCATTTTTTGCCTTTTTTTTTCAAAAAGGGCATTTTTTAGGATTTTTCCTTTAAGAGCTTTTTGGTCGCTTAGTGGGATGGGAGTGGGATATCTATCAAACTAAATGTTTTGTAACTCAAGACAACGGTTTTTCAATTTTTCACAAATGCACTATTTTGAATTTTTTCCTATTTGTGTCTAAAACCTTACAAATAAAACTTATACTGAGAAACTAGACAAACTAAGCTTTCCGAAGGTATATAACATACCTAACTAAAATTTTATACCCTCGATACTGTAATACCCAGAATATGTTAACCTCAGGAAAAAAATCGCTTTTTTTTTATAGAAATGTTGAAAAATTATTATTTTTTATTTATTTTTAATAATAATTAAATTAATATATAATAATAATAATAATATTAAAAATAAAAAGATAAATAATTTATTAAAATTTAATCTTAATTGCATTAGATCCTTTTATATCATAACTATTTTATACTTAATTTATTGTAGCTGATGAAGTACTTAAGTCTTTTAAATTTTTAAATACCCAGTCTTTCATCCAGCTTTTTTGTCGCCTTTATTTACTGCGTTTTTTTTTTTGTCAATCCTTTCTTGGCGTTACTAGGTTCAGCTGTTGATTTCGCTGCTGATTTATTTGTTGTCTTTGGAAAGAAATCGCATTGAATAGAGGCAGAAAACTTTTTCAACTTGAGTCTTCCATCGACAAGCGGTATAAAAGCATGGTATTGAGCGGTGCCATCGATTATTACCGCAGCATCGAATCTGCTCTTTAGTGTTTTCAATGTTTCCTGATGATCTTCTTTGCTACTAAAATCTATTTTAGTTTCTTTACAATAACTCTTTTCCCAATGGAATAACGCTGTCGCATCTAAGATGCGATCTTGATGAGAGCACTGGAGGCTATACTTCGCTGCATTTCTTTTAAGGTTTGCTCCAATACCATAACATGCTCCTTTACCATGAGCAGTAGGATGAAAATGCCACTCAGCTGGCATTCCAAAAACCTTTTTCATGGGCCATAAGATTTGCCAAGCTACTTTTGTTTTAAAAATGTTGACGAGCTCCTTCCGAAACGTAGTATACCTTCTTCACTGTAAATTTAGATTTTAGATATTTTAGTATTATTTTCTGGTACTCATAAACTGCAACGGCTTCATGTTTTAAATCGTCGGATATGATTGCCATACTTTTGTGTTCCAGTTTTTCATCTTTCATGTAGTAAATAACTACTGTGAATATAGTTGCTTGGTCGTTATTGAAGTGGTATGCTTTTGTATGGCATCCTGAAGAACGTATTTATAGTTTTCTGCGAAATCATATGAAATAACGAATTCACCAGACTTCAAATGTATCTTCAAATCCTTGAGGAATGACCATTGCTCTTTGACTGAAAAGTCATGGTTTCTCAAGTTTAGCAATCCTATACACATTTCTTCCACAAAATCATCCACATTTAAAATGATTGTTTTCAATGTGCATGTGTCAGTCTGAATCCAAGAATCAAATTTGACCTCCTCTATATATTCTCGATCTAAAGAGTTGATTAAATTTTCTTTGATGAATGTGGTTTTCGGGCAAATGGTACATTCACCTAAGTGGCAAGAAGTTGTTGCATTAGGACACATAGTCAATTTAAGGCAATCGCGGTAATCGTGTAAATCTTCTGCCGAATCATCTGTTAAATACTTTAAGTTGATTTCCTTTAACATCAGTTTAACAGTTTGATGGTAAATGCAAACGCATACTGTGTGAGTTCCGCTGATTTCTGCCAAAACGCAATGTTTTGGCCTCATTTGGGTTAATTTCGTGAAGCCAATTCTAACATCCTCGTGTTCAGATTGAAATGTTGCAAATAACTCTTTCAGGTTACAGATAACCATTCTCTTCTGTTATGTTATGAAGTTATGTTACATACCTTCGGAAAGTTTAGTTTGTCTAGTTTCTCAGTATAAGTTTTATTTGTAAGGTTTTTCACACAAATAGGAAAAAATTCAAAATAGTGCATTTGTGAAAAATTGAAAAACCGTTGTCTTGAGTTACAAAACCTTTAGTTTGATAGATATCCCACTCCCATCCCACTAAGCGACCAAAAACCTCTTAAAGAAAAAATCCTAAGCTATCTTATGAAAAAAAAAAAAAAAAATGCCCTTTTTGAAAAAAAAGGCAAAAAATGCTTTAATTTAGCAAAAAAAAAAAAGTAAAATATTTTTTTTTTTTTTTTTAAGTATTTTTTTCCGAAATATTGAAGAAATAGCTATCTGAACTATTTGGGAGAAAATGTTCTAAGAACAATAGGTAATAAGTTACATGGATGAGAAAAAAACCTGTTTGGCCAAAATGTCAAATTTTGATCCCCTCTAACTCAGAGAGATCTGGACCGATCTAAACTACTATCCAATAGGACTAACCTTGGTGCAAATTTCATCCCGATCGGAAGACATCGGTTTCAAAAGTTGGTGCACTTGACATGAAACCCCCATATATATATATATAAAATCAATACTCTGCGATTTTTACAACATTACAAAATGTTACAAATTGATACATACTAATATCAGAATACTATAAATAATAATTATATATTATAAATATATTCCATATAATATAATAAATAATAAATATAATAAATAATAAATATAATAAATAATAAATATATTCCATATTGTATATCCATAATAAGCGCATATTAAAAATTAATCGGTATATTAACTTATATAAACAAAATTCAGCAATTTCTAGAGTTCCAGAATATAGTACAACTTTAATGGTTTACTTTTAGTACATTATCTACATACTTGTATTCTTCATAAGCAGTAGTGAAACCCAAAATATTTACCCAGAAAAAAATTGTTGTTTAAAAAAATACTTCTTGATGTGTAAACATCTATATGCGCAGGGGGGTAGATTTCCAAATCGGTGTGACTTATGATTGTATTGATGAAAAAATTATGATACAAAATTGTTTCAGCTAATTCAACAACCCTTTGCTGTCAAACGTTAAAAATTTCACAATATAACATATACATAATTCAACAACCCCACAAGTATAACCAGAGACCCTATAGTTGTTTGCTATAAGTGATACATAGATGACGATTTCTATTTGATTTTAAAAAAGTGACATAAAAAAATCTTTACTTAGTAGATGTTTACACACTTTTGTTAGTCTTGGATCACTGATGTAAAAAAAGGCACTAAAACTACAAAAATTTTCAAGTCGAAATTTCGACAATTTTGGAGCCTAAAAAAATAAACATACCACGATATTCAATTGTTTTCAAATACAATTATTTAAATTCGCCTAAATTATAATATTTTTCAAAATTTATTATTTTATGTCGGGACGGACGCAAACGCCATTCCTAGGTTACCAAAATTTTATGCACGAGTTATTCACATTAGGAATAATGGCGGAGCTCAGCTCAATCGAAGTGCAATGATCAAGTTTCACCCTAGGAGACAGGTATTCATAATTTTTTTAGCACAAACCGAACTTCTTATGGCACATTAAAAATAAACTAATTGAGAAGTACAATCCATCAATACGCTGTATTATTATACTATTTTCTAATTTTACTGCTAGCTAGTACACAAAGTGATCGTATCATTTTAAATGAAATAAAATTAAAATTTTAAGCAGATTTGCAGATTTGTTACTGAAAAAACTTTTTCTACAAATAGTGACTAAAATCCCAGTGAGCATTTTATGAAATAAATGATCAGGTGGAGTAGCTTTGACAATTCTGCGCTATTAAAACAGTCATAAATGCGATCTTTTGCTGATCACAAAAGATTCCTTTGTCGGGAGAAATTGTTACCTTACCCGAGGCTCTGTTTGAGAGACCTTTTCACCCGATTTTCTAATCACTTTCGACTCATTTTTGAGTCATATTTAATGTAATTTTTCTATAAAGCACTTTTTAAGCGTAAGCAAAAGTCATTTTCGGGTCTTAATACCCTATTCCACTATGTTGTTGGGGTATAATGACTTTGTGCTGCTGTTTGTAACTACCAAACATATTTGACCTAGACCCATCTTTTACTATACCGATCAACTCAGAATCACTTTCTGAGTCGATTTATCGGTGTCCGTCCGTCCGTCTGTCCGTCTGTGTGTCCATGTAAACTTTGTAATCAAACTGCAGGTCGCAAATATGAAAATATTTTGACAAAATTTAGCATATAAGCTTCTACCGACCATGGGCTAAACGGTATTGAAATTTGTGGAATTCGGTCCAAGTTCAGACCTAGTCCCCATACAAATGTTCCCTATGAAATCTACATAAATTGCCATAAGATGCAAATTATTGTAAAGATCTCAGACAAATTGGGTTTGTATGTGTTTATTATATCCATTAATCAGTTGTCCAAAAATAATCTCTATAGGACAATTCTTAATCGTAGGCCCCATATAGAGCTGCTTCCCAATCTTCACTCAAATCTATCAAAAAACAAAATATTGCACAGATTTTTCTCAAATTTGATTTGTATACATTTTTTAAAAATATAAGTGACTTTATCAAATATGATGAGGAGCGATGCATTTTTTGACCTAGCCCCCATATAAATATAGCTCCCGATAGGAACTTTTTCATATGTGCAGCCATAAAAAATAATAATAATTCCACTCAAATTTGGATTAAGTTTATTTTCTACATCCAATTAGTTGGACCGAAAAGTTGGGCTCTCTAAACCATGGTATAGGGTATCGTATAGTAGGTCAAGACCTACTATAATTTTCTTACTTGTTTTCTAATAGCGCATGTGATTAATCAGTTTTTAATCATCAAAATTGCTAGAAGAACGCACAATAAGGTGATTTTTGTTAAAACAATCTTCGAAATGATGACTGGGATGTGTATATTTTTATTTACACACATACCTATCCATATTGGTAACGGAGAATATTTACAGCAACGCAGAATTTTTTTCTTTTATTGAAGCTTATATTTTATAAATAAATATGGGATGAAAAATGGGATTGCAGTTTTTTCCTTTGTTTAAACGCACTATGTGGAGCGAAGCGGCTGGTATGTAATAGTGTAACCAAATAGGTAGTAAAGGCATCTATTACAATTGCAGATCTTAACCTTTAAATTCTAATACCACTTGCATGTAAATTTAATTGTTTTTTTTTTCCTTTTTTATACCCTATACCACTATATGGTTGGGTATAATGACACTGTGCTGCTGTTTGTAACTACCAAAAATATTTGACCTAGACCCATCTCTTATTATACCGATCGAATCAGAATCACTATCTGAATCGATTTAACGATGTCCGTCCGTGTGTCCGTCCGTCCGTCTGTGTGTCCATGTCTTTTGATGAAATTTGGTATATTAGCATTTGTCAGCCATAGAATAAACTCTGTTGAAATTGGTGGAAATCGGTCCATGTTCAGACCTAGCCCCCATACAAATGACCCCTATGAAATTGACATAAATTGCCATAGATCCAAATTATCATATAGATCTTACTCAAATTCGGTTTGTATGTGTTTATTACATCCATTAATCAGTAGTCCAAAAATGATCCCTATGGGGCAACTCGTAGTCATAGGCCCCATATAGAGCTGCTTCCCTAAATCTATCAAATATATCAAAAAACAAAAATATTGCACTGATTCTTCTCAAATTTTGTTTGTATATATTTTTGCAAAATACAAGAGACTTTGCCAATCATGGTCCCGATCGGTCCATTTTTGGGCCTAGTCCCCATATAGATATATCATCCGATATGAACTTTTTTATATCTGCAGCTAAAAAAATTAATAATAATCCCACTCAAATTTGATTTATGCTTATTTTCTATATCCAGTTAGTTGGGCCTGAGAGATAGGTTTCTAAACGCATTGTATAGGGTATCGAATAGTCGGTCTAGACCGACTATAATTTGCTTATTTGCTTTATAATTATTTATTGTGTTTTTTTAAACAATGATAGATTTTTTCACATAAAGAATTTACCTCTATCTGAAAAATTTCATTATTTTTCTATTATTGGAGTAGAAACCCTGTTAAGATCCCTTCATAAGAGACTAAAAAAAATACTTTGTCTTAACGCAGCCGGTATTATAATACCAAAGTCAAAGTTAAAGATCATATTTTGCAAAAATTATGGGATATTTAACAAATTCATTCAAAATAGTTTTGTCTAAAATTTTTGGCAGTTTTAATTTTACCTTCTGTAAGAAAAATGTTCAAATATTAACTTAAACAAGTAAGAGTGTTAAATTCGGCTGTGCCGAATCTTTGATACCCTCCACCTCGGTTTGATTATTGATAATAAATGTAAACAAAATATTGGAAAAATATGCATGCGTTTCCGGTTATATGACATAACTTCTCGTTTAATTTAGTTTTTGCTAATTAAATAGCTCGCCCTAACCTCCATTGCAAAGGTAATGGTTATGTAGGGTGACTATATGCATTAAATCGTGCTAATTGGAGATGGCTGTATAGTTTCTTTTAACTGGCGAAATATTTTTTCATTGCGGCCATATAGGTCGGAGGGAGTAACAAAATAATAACCAAAAAAAAAAAACTCTCTTAACTTTTTTATTAAAATATTGCCATATTTGGAAAACATAGAGAATAAATTTATAATAATAAATATTCAAATTAGGGATGCCAAACGCAAAAAACCAAATGTCCCAAACATTTTAAATAAAATAATTTGTTATCTTTATTTTCTGAAAAATTTCAAATATTCATCAAAAAAAAAATTTAGAAAATAATATATGTATAAATAACATTCTCATCAAATTGCGTTTATTTATGTAACAATTTTTATGTTCGCAATTCTTAAATATCATTTGAGGTTTTTTAAATTTCATTGAATTTAAATTAATGTTTTCTGTAGTGCGAATTCAACGATCCGACAGAATTTCAACGATCCGACAATCGCAAAATATATCGACAGCTATTGTTTTTTGCACTGAGGATTAAGTGATTCACTAAGTACACACATCTTAACGACAGTCGACAAATCTATTTTTGTATTTATTTAAATTGTAAACGAGTGGCATCTCTGTCAAAATAAGCGAAAAACACAAAGAAGAATAGAAAAAACAAATTGCTTCGTGTTTGACAGGATGATTTTATGTTTATGTTTAATATCTCTATTTTTTTTTACTAATATTTCTGTTTATTTATTTGAAAATGAAATAATGAATTGATTATGCTATTTAATTTTTTTATCTATATAAAAAAGTTTTTTATTAAAAGCAAAATATTTTCACTATCTTATGATTTTTATTTATGTATGACGACATTTCAACCAAAAAATTTTAGTTTTTATCGGTTGAATAAACAACAAAAAAATGGTTGTCGTTTAAAATAGCGAATATCGTTTAAAAATTTTACTGATAATTTTGCTTTTCTTTTTTAACGATTCGACAATCGTTAAAAGAAGTTACTGAAAAGCTATTAATTTCTCCTAAATGCCAATATTTTTTTTTTAATGTAAATATTTTTTAAATGTAAACATATTTTGTGTTTTTTTTTTTGGAATTTCAATTTGTGTTTAACGAATAAAATTTATATGTATATTAAAGATGCAATTGATGTCGTCTAAATTTAAAATTATTATTTCCGACGTTTTGATATGATTTTCTGAAATTTAATTAATATTTTATAATTTATAATTGGAAATTTTAATTCCAGTTTTTAGAATTGATATTTTCTAAAATTTGAATGGAAAATTTAAAAAGTGCAATTTTGTATTTATGTGAATAATACCGCTTTAGTAATTGTAAACAATTTTTAAAAATTGGATGTAATCGCAATCAGATATTTTGTAGGTAAAGCAGAATAATAATTCTATATAACTACTAGCTGGACCCGGCAAACGTTGTTTTGCCCTCAATAATGTTGCGGCTATTCCGGATAAAGCAATAGCCAATTCAATGTTTCCTTCATTTTTGGTTAGAATATTTGTATATAAAAACGTTTGTGAATTTTTGAACTTATAAAATTTAAATAAATTTGACAACTCATCATTTTTCGAACGCCAGCGCCATCTACCGGGTCCAACAAAAAATTTTTTGGCATCTTCTAACTACATATATGTACATTCTTAGTTTCGGTAAAATCGCACCGTAAATAAGAATATTCGAAATGACTTTACCCCAGCGCCACCTATCGGGTCCATTTATACATACAGAAATTTCCTATGATAAAACATACATACATTCTGAATTGCAGTCAAATCGCTCTAAACAAAAAAATAAAATGAAAAACAAAAAAGGAGGAGTTTAACTTCTTATATGTAAAATTCTCGTCTCGCGGTCTCTGTAATTGAAGTCCTCCGAAACGGATTGACCGATTCTCATGAAGTTTTGTCTGGATGTTGGGCAGGTCTCAGAAACGGACAACAGGTATTTTTTTTTTTTGATATCTCAAGTGGGCGTAGCACTTATGGCTATCATAGTACTCCAGATATCTGGTTTTAAAAGTTCACTTTGTATGGGGGGTACCCCTCCCAGTAGCCCTATCAAAAAAAAATAGACGTTGTCCGATCCTCAGACCTACCCAATATGCGCACAAAATTTCATGAGAATCGGTCGAGCCGTTTCGGCGGAATTTTACCACAAACACCGCGACAGAAGAATTTTATATATAAGAAGATGTAGAACTTTTTGAAAGCAAAAGACTCATTGATAACTCGGTAACTCTATTTTGTAAAGACAGCAAAAAGTTAATATGCCAAACCTATGTTCATATTTGTAAAAGAATAATGAAAAAACTTATGAAATAAAAGACCAGCCGGTGTATACTCTTAACATTGTTATGTATAGTATCTATTTGAAAATATTGACATTCATGTTAAAATAGAAATAACTATTGCAAAGCTAATTAGAACAAAAATTGTGGCGCCATCTACTGTGGCATAGTCACGCTGAGCAAAATGAAGTGACACTTTGTTAATGCAAAAGAAATGTATTTTCCTCACAACAAAATATTGCAGAATTTTATGTAAATAAAATAATATACCGATTTATTCCTAACATGCAGTTATTATGGCTATACATATATAGAATAAATGTATATTATATATATAATATACATATGTATAATAATATACATATATAGAATATATGTATATTATTTGTATTATTTAATACGTTTATGTATGTATATGTAAATATTACACACAAAAAATACAACATCAAACGTTATTTTTGTGTTTTTCTCTTTAAATAATTTAGTACATATAAATTTTTTTTGCTAAATTTACATTGTTTTCTTTTTATTAACAACTAGGTATTTTAGCATTATTTGCTTTAGATGCTGGTGACTTTTTACTCCCTTTATTCTAACTCGTAGTGTCTGCTTGTTGAAAAAATTGTGGATCAATTTTAACCCCCTTTCCCGTGACCCAATCGATCTGAAACTTTGCAGGCAGGCTCGTGGCAATGACAGAAATGATCTAGTTAATTTTTTTAGTGATGCCAAAACAATGGAAACTTTTAAATTTTTCTATCAAAGTTGATAAAAAAAAAAAAATGTACAAAGGGTTAGTTTTTATTATACTGTTACCACAACGACCACAAAAACAACAACTCCAGCTATGACAACAATGTAACATTTAGAACAACAACAAGAACACTATAGAAACATCATATTTTTAATTTTTTTTTTACTTTTTCAGAGATTTCCCTGAACCTGTTCCACCGATTTTAATGATTTTTGAAATAGAAATGTTCCCACGAATTTGGAGAATCATTCTCACTAAAAATTATCACCTTATCTCTCCTATTCCGGGCGTGATCGTGACAAGAACAACATAGAAAATTATATTTTTTCAAGACTTTTTTTAGTTCTTCATTCAAATCTCGGGCCCTAATCGACCGATTTGAATGATTTTGAATAGCAAACTTTTCAGGATTTTAGTGAATCATTTATTATGTCAGCGAGCACACTAGCTGCCCGATTGATGCCGCCATCGTGATTTCGACAGACGCACAGATGCACAGACGGACAGACGGACATCGCTATATCAACTCCGGTTGTTATAAGGATCACAAATATATATATTTTACGGGGTCCAAAATTTTTTTTCTAATTATTACAAATGGAATGACAAACTTATATATACTCTCTGCACACTGGAGTGGAGGGTTTAAAAAAATCAGTTTGTTAAATATTTTTATCTGAATTAATTTAAAGGCACAAAGATAGATTTAATACAATAAAAATATTTAAGAGTTCAAAGTAGGTCTATGCGGACTCATAAATGTGCCGTATACTAATTGTTTTTGAAAAATTAAAAAGGATTGTAAAAAATAAAATGAACCTTTATTCTTATTTCTGGGCTTTATAAGATTAATTAAAATTTAAAACAAATTCAGAATACAAACCATTTACCTGATTAAACATAGAATAATATTGTTTGTGTCAGGTTAGAATTTAAAATGGGATAAATCGGGCATGATTGTGCCAATATATGGCCAAAAATATGTAGACACCTCTATAAAAAGCTGAAAATTCAGAGTATTTGTTGTAACAATTCAGTATTAAGTTCATCAAATTGTTTTGATTTTCAAATATTTTGTTTACATTTGTTACAAATAGTGCAAGATGTCCAGATATTTATGTAAACGTAAAACCTAGGTGGAGGGTATCAGAGATTCGGCAAAGCCGAATTTAACACTTTTACTTGTTTTATATTTATCTTGATTATTTATTTTTATTAATTTATTTAATTTTATTAAACTTGTGTCGTGATGTCCAGTTTTTTATCTTTAAATTTATTAAATAAAAATTACCTGAAAATCTAATTTTGGATTAATTAAATTAAAAATCAAAAATGTTTGTACATTCCTGAAGAAGTTGAAAGATCATCAACGAAACGTAGAGTGAAGAAAAGAATTTTTTTAAGCTAAGCTCAAGTTTAAAATTGGGACCAATGGTAAAATATCTGGTACGCCATTAGACTGGCTTTCGGAAAAACTTCTGTAAAATGCCTAACTTTTCTCGGTCATTTTTATATGTTTTATCTTGAGATTACACAATCGCCTCTACAAAATATGTGCCAAATTTAAGCTTTTCGGTATGACTCTCAATTTGAGTTATATCTTAGTTATAACCATAAAAAAAGCACATTAAAAAACTTACCGTGCTTCATACCACACAAAACCTTCAAACAACAATTCGTGAATATCATCTGCCTATTAAGCTAGAAAAAATATATTTTCCTTTGTTCAGAGTAAGTTTTCCATACATATTTTTCCATGCTTTAAAGAACTTTTTTTTTTTTTGTACTATACCTATAACTTTTTTTGCTGCTTTCAAATTGATTTACTAATAGAAACATAAACTTCGAAAAGTTTTTGTAAGCTAAAAAAATAATAAATAAAAAAAAAATGTTTATATTTACCACAAAAGTTTTTCTCATCTACGTTCAAATAATGACAAAAGGCCAATAAATTTAACAAACAAAATATTTGAAATATTCAAAGGGAATTTGTAATTCTAAAATGGCAATGACCGTGTAAATCCAATCTGCCAGCATAACCTACAAAATTCTGAAAACCAGAAACTTACGATTATACATGTAAATCAAACAAATTCATACATTTATGTACAAATACACAAACACACACACATACATATATCCACATCTATACATATTCATGTACATCGAACACACATAGGGATCGAAATGTTTCAATGGTTTCTAGTACAAAAATAAGTAATTCAGATGCAAACTACTATAGGAAATGCTAAAGCAAGCAACTACAATAACAGCCAATACAACAAACACCATTTGCATTTCACATTTTTCTATTACAGCAAAATAAAATAATAATTCAATAATAATCGGAAATAGGAACGTAAAAAAATAAACGTCAGGATTTTACACTAGTTACATGGAAAAAATTTCAGATACATTATCTTCATAAATCGTTCATTTAAATAGGTATTAATGATTTCTTCAGTAAATTTTTGTTATAAATTTATTGAACTTGATTGAGTATTCCATTTTAATTATCAAATCATTAAATATGACTAGATATGGTGTTCTGCTGGCAGCAGTAGTGTAAACATCAACAACAGCAACAACAACGACAATAATAGTTGCCAGCAATAAATGTAACTGTAGTAAATTATTGGCAAACTTTAGAGAAAATGTTTACATACTCAACAACAGCCAACACATTTACATATACACAAATACACAAGCAAACATACATATAAAGAAATACTACTCGCTACACCGGAAGTTAACATGTGATTTTATTTTTTCCTATAACCCCCTCCTCACACATACATACAAAATCTAGTTTTCGTTATAAAAAAAAATCAAAAGTTTTTCCTGTTTCCTAACAATGAAAAAATAACGCCAGCTAAGAGAAAAAAATCCAAAACTTTTCTCATTTCACAAGCGTAAATTTCATTTGACACAGGACTTAATTTTATAAGTTAGAGAATGAATGAGTGAAAAAAACGAAATGGAAAATATATTTTTTTGAAATGAAAATTTACATAGAAAAATTGAATAACTAAACTAACAATAGTGTAATATATTTGAAATTGATTTTTAAAGTCGTTAAAAAAGACGTTACTAGGAATTTTATTCGATTTGTGTAGTTTTAAAGAAATGGTTTCAAAAAAGCATCAGATATTTAATAACAAAACTTAAATTAATGAGATTAAACAAATGGAAAAAATAGGAGCTGCAGTAGGTATAACCAAAAATCAGTGCTGCAAACAAGCATTTGGACTCGATACGATTGAACCTATCGATAATGATGTAAAGGGTGTTTTTGATGTGTTAACATCTATACGCGCTAGGGGGTAAATTTCTATTTCACAATACAATCATGAAAACAGCGTAACATGTAACGCGTAAGACAAAATCGGTGTGACTTATGATTGTATGGTGAAAAAATTTTGATATGTAATAACCTGTTTGAAAATTAAAAAATGAAAAAGAAAAATAAAAAATAGAAAATGGAAAATAAAAAATTAAATCACTAAGCAAGATATTAGAAAGAGTCATTTAAGAAAAACTTATCGACTTTATTGACACAGAAAATATACTGCCGACTCAACAATTTGGCTTCCGCATAATACGATTCAGCCACTTGTCAGAATACGAAACTTGGTCAATTCAAATTTCATAAATGGAAAATCAACGGGAATGATACTATTAGACATCAAAGCAGCATTCGATTCTGTCTGGCATAATGGCCTTGAATATAAAATGATGAGATTTAACTTTCCAATTCAACTAATTAAAATTATACAAAGTTATCTATCAGAGAGAACTTTTAACGTTTTCAATGGCTCCAAATACTCAACAAAGACTGATATAATAGCGGGATGCCCTCAAGACTCCTGCCTTTCAGAAGGTTGTGTTACCTTAATCTTGCGGATGATACGGCGATTCTTAGCTCAGGCATACTATCGACTGATGTTCTATCCAACTTACAAACAGCATTATCTGATGTTAATAGCTATTTTAAAAAAATGGAAAATTCCTGTCAATTCACAAAAGACCCAAGCAATATATTTCACCAGAAGGCGTAAACCGTGTTTCTTACCCCAAACCTCCATTTCTTGCAACAACAGTTCAGTACCCTGGTTGAACACAGTAAAATATTTAGGCGTTATTTTGTATCCCAAACTTAAATTCAAACATCACGTATCATATATTATGGATAAAGTTAAAAAGCTAACAAGGCTTTTGTATTCATTAATAAACAGGACCTCCAACCTCAACATTAAAAACAAAGGTCTAGTACTAAAATATATCTTCCACGCTGCTGCTCCAGTTTGGTTTACTGCTGCGCAGTGTCATATTAAAAATGTACAGATTGCTCAAAACAAATTATTAAAAATGATATACAATTTACCTTGGCACTACTCAACACAACGAATACACAAATTAGCCAACGTTGATCTCGTGGCAAACAAGATCGAAAGGCTTACAATAAACTTCAATTCCAAATGTGTTAATTCGGAATTTATCCAAATTAATGAGCTTATCTCATCAAAATTTTATCCTTAAACCTTAAACTTTTTATCTTAAAAAAAAAAAACCAAAAAAAAAAAAATAAATAAATAAATAATGGTTTTTGAGAATTATCACCTTATTTTGCAATATTATGTAGATTCAATTCATTATTATATATCATGTTAAATATATTTAAGCAGAAAAGGAATATGTATCCTAAACTCTTTAAGAAAAAAAATGTTAAAATAATAACTGATAAATGTTACATAAATAAAGAATTGAAATTGAAATTGAAAAATTAAAAATTAAAAATGAAAAACGAAAAATAAACAAGTAAGAAAATTATAGTCGGTCTAGACCGACTATACGATACCCTATACCATGCGTTTAGGTCCAACTAATTAGATATAGTAAATAAGCATAAACCAAATTTGAGAGGCATTATTATTAACTTTTTGGCTGTAGATATGAGAAAGTTCATATCGGGTGCCATATATATATGGGAACTAAAAATGGACCGACCCAGACCATATTTATCAAAGTCACTTATATTTTGAAAAAATATAGAAAACAAATTTGAGAAAAATCTGTGTAATATTTTTCTTTTTTGATAGATCTTAGTGAAGTTCGGGAAGCTCCTCTATATGGGGCCTATGAATAAGAATTTTCCTATAAAGATTATTTTTGGACTACTGACTATTGGATATAATAAGCACATTAAAACCCAATTTGACTGAGATCTATATGATAATTTGGATCTTATGGCAATTTATGTCGATTTCATAGGGGTCATTTGTATGGGGACTAGGTCTGAAAATGCACCGCATTTCACCAATTTCAACAGCGTTCTTCCTATGGTCGATAGAAGCTTATATACCGAATTTCATCAAAATATATTCATATTTGCGACCTGTAGTTTGATTAAAAGGTTTACATGGACAAACAGACGGACGGAGGAACGGACGGGCGGACGGCCATCGCCAAATCGACTCAGAAAGTGATTCTGAGTCGATCGGTATAATAAAAGATGGGTCTAGGTCAAATATTTTTGGTAGTTACAAACAGCAGCACAAAGTCATTATACCCAACCACATGGTGGTATAGGGTATAAAAATTGTTTGTTTTTTTCGTTTTGTAAATCGATTTAACGATGTACGTCTGTCCATCATGTGAGCAATATGAAATCAATATCTGGGTCGCAAGTGTGAATATATTTTATTAAAATTATTGTATAAGATATATATGACCTTCTCCGAGAAAAGGGACCTAGTGTGTGAAAATTCAGTTTTGAGAAAAAAACGCATTTAAAGTTTCTACACCCTTTTAGGTACCAGAATCCACCGTTTTTGACACAACCCGTTTCTTGACACACTAGGTCCCTTTTCTCGGAGAAGGTCACATATACACTGGGTGGGAAAAAAGTCAGCATGGGGTTTAAAAATTGTATAACTTTTTAATTTATATATTTTCTTATTATTTTTTTTTTTTAAATTAGAGAGATCCACAACCGAATAAAGAGCCAGAATAATAGAATTTTATTATTTAAATCAGAGATGAATTATTTTAACGCAAGGAGAATATCGTCGCCATTTTACCGTCAGAATTTCACCATCTGAAGCAATGATTCGTTGCTTAGTTAATCGTTACCACCAATATGTCCCGTTTAATTCGCACTGCGGAAAATATTGAACATGTAGAGCAAAGTGTTAACGAAACACCAGAAATATCTACCAGAAGGCATTCTGCTTAGCTCCATCACTTCGGCGTATTAAAAACAAGTAAGAAAATTATAGTCGGTCTAGACCGATTATACGATACCCTATACCATGCGTTTAGAAACCATATCTCTTAGGCCCAACTAACTGGACAAAGAAAATTAGCAAAAACCAAATTTGAGTGGGATTTTTTTTATTTTTTTTTGGCTGCAGATATGAAAAAGTTCATATCGGATTCTATATCTATAAGGGTACTAGGTCTAAAAATGGACCGATCCTGATCATGTTTGGTAAAGTCTCTTGTATTTTGCAAAAATATATACAAACAAAATTTGAGAAGAATCAGTGCATTATTTTTGTTTTTATTAGATTTAAGTGAAGATCGGGAAGCAGTTTATATGGGGCCAAAGGGATCATTTTTGGACTACTCCTTAATGGATGTAATGAATGCATACAAACCCAATTTGAGTAAGATCTATATGACAATTTGGATCTTATGGCAATTTATGTCGATTTCATAGGGGTAATTTGTGTGGGGGCTAGGTCTAAACATGGACCGATTCTCACCACTTTCAATACCGTTCATCCCATGGCCGATAAAAGCTTATATACCAACTTTCATCAAAATATATTCATATTTGCGACCTGCAGTTTGATTACAAGGTTTACATGGACACACAGACGGACGGACGGACATTGTTAAATCAACTCAAAAAGTGATTCTGATTCGATCGGTGTAATTAAAGATGGGTCTAGGTCAAATATTTTTGGTTGTTACAAACAGCAGCACAAAGTCATTATACCCAAACCACATAGTGGTATAGGGTATAAAAACAGCGTAACATGTAACGCGTAAGACAAAATCGGTGTAACTTATGACTGTATTGGTGAAAAAATTATGATATATCATTACCTGCTTGAAAATGAAAAATGAAAAATGAAAAATAAAAAAGTAAGAAAATTATAGTCGGTCTAGACCGACTATACGATACCCTATACCATGCGTTTAGAAACCCTATCTCTTAGACCCAACTAACTGGACATAGAAACTAAGCGTAACCCAAATTTGAGTGGGATTTTTATTAATTTTTTTGGCTGCAGATATGAAAAAGTTCATATCGGATGCTATATCTATATGGGCACTAGGCTTAAAAATGGACCGCTCCTGATCATGTTTGGTAAAGTCTCTTGTATTTTGCAAAAATATATACAAACAAAATTTGAGAAGAATCAGTGCATTATTTTTGTTTTTATTAGATTTAAGTAAAGATCGGGAAGCAGTCTATATGGGGCCAAAGGGATCATTTTTGGACTACTCCTTAATGGATGTAATGAACGCATACAAACCCAATTTGAGTAAGATCTATATGACAATTTGGATCTTATGGCAATTTATGTCGATTTCATAGGGGTCATTTGTATGGGGACTAGGTCTAAAAATGGATCGAATTTCACCAATTTCAACAGCGTTCTTCCTATGGTCGATAAAAGCTCATATACCGAACTTCATCAAAATATATTCATATTTGCGACCTGCAGTTCGATTACAAGGTTTACATGGACACACAGACGGACGGACGGACATTGTTAAATCAACTCAAAAAGTGATTCTGATTCGATCAGTATAATTAAAGATGGGTCTAGATCAAATATTTTTGGTTGTTACAAACAGCAGCACAAAGTCATTATACCCAAACCACATAGTGGTATAGGGTATAAAAAGATTTAGTGCTATTCCCAAATAAGGTGCAGTTGGTGCAAGAATTAAAACCCGTAGATCATCGGCATCGTCTAAATTTTGTAGTAAAATTTCAACAGTTGGCCAGAAATAAAATCAACTTTATTGAAATTTTTATCATGCTTTTCATTTGAATGGCTTTGTTAATAGGCAGTACTGTAGGTTCTGGGTTTCTGAAAATCCAAGAGCCATTCACCAATGCCAATTCCATCCCATTAGGGCCTTACTTATTCGAAAATGAAGATGGAAGTGCTGTTCCCGTAAATGGAGAGCAGTATCGGTTTAGGATAAAATATTTTTTACGACTTGCTCTTGAAATGTAGTTTCAGCCGGTTGGAGCCTCCCTCCTCACTGTCCGAGATACAAGGGCATTTTAAGGCAAATTTTCTGAAGAGTGAATTATTTCAAGAAATTTAAAAAATAATTGGCCAGCGTGTTCGCAAGATTTGTCAGCACCCGACTATTTCATTTCGCGTTATTTGAAGTAGCGTGTTTACGTGAACAAGTCCGAGATAATCGTTGAACTCAATTCCAACATTGTTGCAGAAATTCAAACGCTACAGCCACATGCTGGAAAATACTCTAAAATGAAATGCTGAAAACGGGGGTCATATGAGTGATACTGATTTCCATACTTGGTTGTAAAACAATTTCCATTTTCTATATTTTACAATCCGAAAGAAAGTAAAAGAAATATATAAACGAAAAAGTTATTAAATTTTAAACCTTATGTGACTTTACCCCACACTGTTTGAGCGCTATAGCGCTTAAAGCGCAATAAGATCCAATTTATCATCAAGATCTTGTTAAAATTCCTTGTATATGTGTTAATTGCACCCATTCATCAGGAAGGAAAAAAAGTACCCTGTGACACTGCTTCCATATTCCCCATATAAAACTGCTGGTCGGTCTTTAATTAAATCTATTGAAAAACGGAAATATTGCAGTATTATCAAATTAATTTTTTATGCGTTTTTGCGAAAATTAAGTAACTTTATTCGTGAACACTTTTCGACGTAGTCTCTATATAAAAATAGTATCCAACATGAACTTTCTCACAGCTGCGGACAACAAATTGATAACAATGGCAATCAAACTTTGTTGGAGTTTTTCTTAAAATCTTGGTATGAGGTAGCGCGTAGTGGGTCTAGATCGACTAGTCGTCAATTTTGACAAATATTTTCATCGATATTTAAAACTCACAATCACAAATTTTCAGGATAACGTTTGGTGCTATGGGGGTTAAAAATCGTTATAAATTTAGAGGAAATTATTTTATTGCTTTTAGTCCATCTAAAAAACATGCTATATCAAAAAAATTATTTAAGTAATTTCTAAGTATCTGCTAACTCGCTTTCTAGTCTGTTTGCTGTCCAGTATAAACGCTACAAACGATTTTAAACTAAGTTACCGATGAGCTATGCTAGAGACTTAAACTTATCAATGTAGCTCAAAACTGTAGGAAAAATTGTTATATTTGTTTTATCTATCAAGTGAGCGAGGCACGTCTCGTACGTTGAAAATATTTATTATGACTAACAGATTCCAGCGCTCGAAATTCGAGTGCAATTTCTAGGCTACTTTATTTTTCAACTTAGCCAATTCACAAACCACTTTTACTATTATTGTGAATGAAGAAAACAAACTCTTAGCAACACATTAACAAATTTAATAAAACACACATAACATATGTACAATTTTTTTTAGGTAGTTTTTATATTATTTTTTAATGATTTTTAAAGGAAAATGGGAGGAAAAATCCTTTATATGATTTAATAAATTCAAATACTATCTGAAAATATTTATGTGCTTATAGGAGGTTTATTAGAAATAATAGACCTCTATAAGCACATAATTTTCAATTTGGTGATTTCTTTTTAATTTTACGTTATTTTTCTACATTCTCTTATCAGTGGGTAAGAGGAATTTTCAATTTTGCAAAGTAATTGTTATTAATCCTTGTTATGAAATCGATAATTTTCTCATAACCTGATTCTTTATGAAGAAGATTTGTAGGATACCTCCAGGGCTTTTTATTTATCATTTTAAGACATTTGTTTTGTATAATTTGTAAGCGTTTTAGGTGGCAGTTGGCAGCGTCACTCCAAATAGGACACGCGTATGTTAATATCGGCCGTATAACACTTTTGAAGAGTAGATTTTTGTTTTTGGGGTTTAGAAATGACCTTCTATTTAGTAGTGGCCATAATGCTTTAAATGATTTTATAGCTTTTTGACACGTAGCCATAATATGTTGTTTAAATGTAAGCTTTTTGTCCAAGACAACTGCGAGATATTTGACATGATTAAGTACATTTATGGTATTATTTCCAATAAGAAGATGACGTCTTGGCAGTCGTTTGGGAGATTTGTTGAATGAAAAAATTATTGCTTGGGTCTTGTTTGGATTAATTTTGATTTTCCATTTGTGAAAATATTTACTGCAATTTACAAGTCCCTTTTCCATTTTCTTCAGGAGTGCGCTTGTAAGTTTGTTTGAAGAAATTAACGCAGTATCATCTGCGTAGTAAACAATTTTCATATATTTCATATATTTGAAATCAGATGTATATATCGAGTAAAGCAATGGCGACAAGACTGATCCTTGAGGTAACCCTGTGGTGATGGTTTTTTAAGATGATGTTTCATTATTAATCGCAACTTTAAAGCTTCTGCCGTGAATGAAATCTGAAATAATTTTGCATAAATATTTTGGTATATTTGCATCAAGAAGTTTAAATACTAGGCCATTATGCCAAACGGTGTCAAACGCTTTTTCGATATCTAACAATATTAGACCCGTTGAACGTTTATTGTTTTTATTGGTGTTTATTTGATTTTTAATTCTGTTTATTTGGTGAGTAGTGCTATGCCCTTTTTTAAATCCAAATTGTTCTTTAGCAACAATAGAATTGGTCGTTACAAATTCACTAAGACGAGAATGTAGTATTTTTTCAAATATTTTACCTAAGTTACTTAATAAACTAATAGGTCTATAGCCATTTGGGTTATTTTTTGGTTTACTAGGTTTGTTGATAGCCATAACCTTAGCGTTTTTGAAATGGTTTAGGAAATAGTTGAGTTTGATGCAGCTGTTAAATATTATAACCAGTAATTTTAGAGCTTTGTGTGGTAGTTTCTTTAAGAGCAGGTTGGGAACATTGTCAAAACCAGGAGATTTTGAGGGTTTTATTGATGAGACAATATTCATTACATCTTCTAAAGATGTATAAATTGCTGACTCAGAACTGGGATTTTCCTGCTTAAAATTATTTACTGTTGTATTTATTACTATATCCGCTGAGTGGTTGTAATTCGAAGTGAGGTTATTTGCTTTGACAAATGTATTTGCCAGGACTTCAGCCATGTCCTCATCAGATGTTATCCTTGTATTTCCAACCTCAAGGTGAGAGATTTGATTTTTTCCTTTTCCTCGCAAGTTCCTGCTTATTCTCCAAAATGATTTATCACCTGGTTTTAAATTCGATAATAATTGACACCATTTCTTATTGCGTTCCGAATTAATACTTTTATCAATCATGTTACTTAGAAACTTAGTACATTGATTATAAAAAGTTTGCTCGGCTATATTTCTTTTAAAGCTTCTTCTTAGTTTAATATATTTCACAGTACTTTCTGGTAATGTGTAATTATTTTGTTGGGTTATTTTAGGTGTAGACGCATCCCTTGCTTCGAAGACTACATTTATAAATTTTTGTATTTCCTGATCAATTACTACCTTGGTATTGTATATATCCGAATTTAACGCGATTTTATTTTCTAAAAAATTCATATAAATGTTCCAGTTGGTTGCACTATAATCATAATAGTTGAGGTCAACCTGCGAGGCCACTGATCTTTTAAGTGTACACATAATGGGGCGATGGTCTGATGGTATTTCGTAATCCATTGTCTTTACGTCTATATTTAAGGCGGTATTGCTTAAAATAATATCGACAGTGGATGCTTCGCGATTGTGTTGATGGGGGAATAGGGTTGGACTATTAGGATAGTGTATAAAAAAATTGCTTGATTGCTGTAGATTGTTGAGTGCTATTCCTGCAGTATTATTTGAACGGCAATTCCAAGAGCAATGTTTGGCATTTAGGTCACCAAAAACTATGTATTCTTTGGTGGAAGGTGTTAGGTTCAAGATATCAGCACAGAAGTTATGGGTATATCTTGGTGAATATAACGAAGATACAACAATAAGTCTAATATTTATAATAACTTCAATTGAGATGTTTTCGATTGATGAAGTGTTTGATATAAAGAGGTTTTTATGAGCGACAGATTTATGAGTTAACAGAGCTACTCCTCCTCCTCTAGCATCCGTTCTGTCACTTCTATATAAATAATAATTTTTAAAAAAGGGTCCATGATTTTCTGAAAAAAATGTTTCATTCAAAGACGCTATTTTAATATTTTCTCTTTCAATTAGTATTTCAAATTGTTTTAATTTAGAAAAGTTTGAAATGCCATTAGCATTCAAGTGAAGCATTTTGAATTCGTTTAAATTATTAGTATAATCCATGGGCGTATTTTACCATTGACATTACAACTTTGATTTGTTGTACTTTTGAAGTGCACCTATGCAAATCATCCATAGCTGTAGTGAAAATATCAAAAAGCTCATCAATGCTAAATAAATCGTTGTTTGTTTTCAGCTGATTAGCATATGTAGCTTTGCTGTTATTATTGATGTTATTGTTACAATTTGTGTTGTTGTTTCTTAAATTAGGAAAATCTCCCACATTAAATTGAAATGAGTTATTTTGTAGTTGTCTGCTTTTATTCGGACTTTTAGAAGTAACTCTTGGTCTAGATTCCAAATAGAGAGAACGTAACGGACAGTTGATATCGTTTGCAGAGTGATCAGTTCTCTCTTTTCCTTGTTGTTTGCAATTAAAGCATGTAAAAACAGCTGGTCTTTTTTCATTTGTGTTAAACGGACACACACTTGTATGATGTTGTTCTGCACATATCATACACGCAGCACTACGATGACAATGTTCTCCGCCATGGCCACACAATAAGCAGTTCCAGCATTGAGTTGGTTTATTAGCAACTCCAAAAGCAATTTACTCAAAATAAAGGAAAAAATTTAAAAATCTGTAAATCTGCAAAACGCCTAAAAAGAAATACCTTTCAAATTCGGGATAAAACTGTAGAAACAACATCGGTCACAAGAAATCTCCTAGCCTATTAATATTATAGATATATCTAGAGTTTCATTAGAAACAGGTTCATGAACCTGTGTGCGAGTTTGTAAGTTATTAATATAAATAGCTGAAACAAAATCGGTCAGATCAGACCAATGAGTGTGGCATATCTGACACCAAATCGAGTTTCACACAGAAAAGAAAATAATTATTTAAATAATCTATAATATTAATATGAGGCGATTATTTGTTACCGATGTTTTGTTCTACCGCTTTATTCCGATGTTGAGCAAACGTATATTGTGTGAAAGGTATACCTATTTAGCTGTTCACCAGATTTAGAGATTTTAAATTTTTTTTCTTTATTTTGAGTAAATTGCTTTTAAAGTTGCTACTAACACCTACAGCAAATTTTACATATGGTATGTGAGTTTTATTAAATTTGTTAATGTGTTGTTAAGAGTTTGTTTTCTTCATTCACAATAATAAACCAAAAAAGTGTTTGTGAATTGGCTAAGTTGAAAAATAAAGATTCCTAGAAATTGCACTCGAATTCCGAGCGCTGAAATCTGCTAGATGTCATAAAGAATTTTGTTTCAGCCTAAAATTAGTTTTTTCTAAAAAAAAACATTTTTTCCCAGCAAAAAATTATCTATTTGTATATCCCAACAAAATAGTATAATGTCCTAAAAATTGTTTGACAAACGGGAAGAATTTTAAGCACAAAACAATTCATAAAAAAAATAAAAATAAAAATAAACAAAAAAAATATTATATAAAATACAACTTCAAAGAATTATTGAATAATTGTCAAAAATACACCTAAATACCCAAGTTTTTCTTTTGTAATTAATTTAAAAAAAAAATAAATATTTCTACGATTGGATTGTTTAACTAACATAAATTAATTATTAAAAATTCAATATTTACTTTTGAGGATTTAGTTTGTTTGTGTGTATTGGAATAGAATATTTTATGATGTCCTGCCACTGTTTGCTTACAGCACATCTGACTATAACACTCCTACCTTTTATTATTTCAAATTTCCTTTTGGAAAACTGTAGGCAACAAATAACGCAACAAAACTTATATGTTGTCGTAGCAAAAGAAGCGGAAGCCAAATAATTTTTTAAAAAGTTGGCCAATGCTGTGGGACTATTTTTATGTATTAGTTTTTCTTTTTATTTTTAGTTGTTAATAGTCTTATTAAACTTTTCTGTGTTGTGCCTTTTCAAGTCTCTTAGGAGCTTAAATTGAATATCATCAAGGTCTAAGTTATGAAAAAGATGGAGAAAAGTTTCTATTCCGCTCAACAAGGTGCACAACAATTTTTTTGTTTCAAGATGAACATTCAGACATACATACATACACACGTGAATATATAAATTAGATTTATATTTGCAGTCTCCAGTGTGGACGGACATAGCAGATATAAAATACATAAGAAAACAATTTTAGTTTGTTTTTATTAAATTTCAATGACACTTTTAAAGAAGATCTTCAAGGAAATAAGCAAATAAAACAATTCTCAAGTATTGTCTGCCATTGGGGTACAATAAATTGTTAAACAAATAATTGATTTTGTTTTCAAAAACTTTAACATGTGGGACTTTTTAATACTTTCTGTCTTCAATGTTGTACATTTAAAAAGTGTCAAGTTAAGCAGAATACAATAAAAAAAACCATTGCCAACCAACTAAATGCCACATCATTTTTATGCATTTTATTTACATTATAGTTAAAGTACATACAGCTCAAAGAAAAGGAAAAAGAATTTAACTGTACAAAAGTATCTCTTACAAGTCCGTACATGCCAAAACTTGCAAAAATAACCGTTAAAGTGTATGCTAACGAAGTAAAACATGCTTTTATTTGCCACACAACTACAGCAACAAGCAAATACAAGAAAAAAAAAAACGAAAAGATTGTGTTACTTCAGACACTATCATGTTTATTTTGATTAACCCTTGAGTAGAAACTATCAGCGAAATTGAAGTTGTAACGTATGAGACACCAGTTAGAGATCTATCAAACTTCATACATGTTCTCGTGTGTACAGTGGCTCATAGCTTAATTCGTGTTGTCAATTTTTAAAAGAATATAACTTACTATTTTCTTATTAATGCATTTAACAAAAAAGAAAGTATTTTTTTTTTATTTTTATTAATTATTATATTTAATTTATTATTATATTTTTAACTATTATAGAAACAAGGAAAAAACGCTACAATAATTTACTCTTAAAAATATTCAGTGCAACAACAAAATTTATAGAAAATCGATCTAACAGCTTATATCTTAATCACAGCTTTGCCGTTATTGGAATCAATCTATATTTTTTTCAAGAAAATCGAATTGCGTTAAATGAAGGAATATACATTTTAAAATTGAGTTTTGAAGCTTCAGAGTGAAAGTCAGTTATAAAGAGTGTTGTTTTATTCGAAGGACCAATACATGGCTGTTCTTGACGGAGCATGAAATAATCTAGAGGTGTGAAATTACACAATCTTGGAGGCCAAATAATAGACCCATTTCTCGAAATCAACTTATCGTCAAATTCTGATTTCAATAAGTTGATGGTTGTGGTCGCCGTATTTCATTCATATTTTCAAACAAAAAATCATTGGTTATGGTGCGGTAAAGATCTCCATTGCCCGTAACGCCACTATCATGTAAACCACACAAACGGTGTATTTTTCTGGATGTAGTGGAGTTTGTTGGGTCTGTTCGGGATTGGTCTCACTCCATTTGTGGCAACTTTGCTAATTAACAAAACCGTAAAGCCAAAAATTAGAGTCAGCGCTGAACACAATTTTGCGATAAAATACTGGGTCAGTCTCCAACTGCTATAGAGCCCAATCGGCGAAAGAACGACGCATATTATTTTCACATGGCTTTAATTCCATAACCAGCTAGATCTGATGTGGGTATATGTCAAAATATTTGCATAAAATTTTCACGTAATGAACGGACAGAGCCACATTTCCTGTGACCGATGATGAATAAATAAATTTGCATCTTCTTCCACACTTTCGTTTACGGCAGCGAGAAGAGCACTTCAGAATGCACATTCCTTCGATATATTGGTGTTAGTGCATCATTTAGAGGGTATGTGGTATGCAATCTATCCATATTTCGGCGAATGATTTGCTCAGATGGACGATTATGTGCGCCATAAGAAATCACGAAGTCGTGTATATGTTGCGCAAACCGATATCTGAATTTCAAAGCAATTTTGGATAATTTTGTTACGTTGTTTAAGCATGGATTTTCTCATGATGGTTTGCCAGATTACGCTGATAATAAGTGCAACACAGTGAGTGCAGTATGACAGTTCGTTTGACAGCTAACCTGTAATCAGCGTTCGGAAAAAAATCACACACTGAATAAAAAACTCGTACATATATGTAAAAAAAACATAGCTCAGACCAACAAACACATATTTTTATTTTCATATCAATTATGTGTGTTTCTAAATTTTGAACGGTGCCAAACACAATCATGACTGTGTTTCGTTTTAATATTTCGTTATTTACACGAACTTTTTTTTATTACGTGTTTTTTATTTCGAACACACATAAATCACACAGGTTCGAGTGTACTGCGAAAAAACAGAACATGAACAAAAAATAAGTTCGAGTTTAGTTATATTTAAAGTTCGTGTTCTGGTATGTGTATGAACAAAAAAATACGCGATACAAAAATGTTCGTAAAGATGACGAAATATTAAAACGAAACACAGTCATGATTGTGTTTGGCACCGTACAAAATTTAGAAACACACATAATTGATATGAAAATAAAAATATGTATTGGCTGCTTTAGAACAGAACATTGTGTGTTTCATGAGTGTATTTTCTGAACCTTGCTTTTCATAATTTCTATCCAAGTAAAAAAAAACACCCTTTGTTTTTGCTATAGGTCATCGAACATCAATAGAAAATCGTGAAATTTTAATAAAGTTATTTAAAAATGAAAAAACACAAAAAAATGCCAACATCATGAATTTTAGTGATCTACTGTTCAACATATTATATAATGCTATTTTAGTGCGAATAGAGTCGCTAACAATGGTCGGGAAACAGCAAATACAATTTTTGCAGAGGCAGACGAACACTGGATATTAGCCAACATTAAACTGAATCCCATTTTAAGTGCACCAGCTCTAGCAACAATAGGAAGAATACTTCAGGGTGCTATTTTACCAGAAAAAGCCGTTTATCACTCATAAAAATCTTAAGGCTAGATTGCACTTAGCTAAGGGTCATGTTGACAGTGATCAAACTATGTGGAACACTGTTGTATTTTCTGACAAAAGAAAATTCAACCTTTTTAGGTCCGATTTGTGAAAACCAAGTACGGAAGTGCAACCAAAAAATCTATATGAAAGACTAAAGCACGATGAAGCCCATGTGATTCTGTGCCGACGCACGTCATCAGCTGGGGTCGGAAACTTACAGCCGTATTCTTAAGTTTTTTTCAGCATTCGATGTGCGCTACGCACAACAAAGTCACAACTAGACAGTGACTTAAGGCTTATGCACTAGTGGTTCGTGAGTCTGTTCATAACATTTTTTTATCTTCTGCATAACTAGAATTTTAACATGCTTGATTTCATTAAAATCAACTCTGACTTTTGTAGTATCAATCGTGTTTTTTTTTTTTTTCTTTTTCAAATTACCCTTGATATTGACATTTCTATCGTAAATTGAAAAATTGAAAAAGAAATAAATAAAAAGGTTCGTTCAAAAAATTATTAAAAAAGATCATTTAGCTGGGATAAGAAAGTAAAAATTGGTAGTATATTGGTTTCTACTTTAATTTTAACTTAAATAACGTCAAGAACTTTCCTGATATTTTATCAAAACAAATACATTCACGGTGGCGAAAAATAAATTTTGAAGGAAAAACTACACACAGAAAAAATATTTGTCAACCGAAATTGTCTAAAGTGGAACAACTGTATTTTCGATTATATCAACAGAAATTTAATATCATCTGCAAATTTTTTATTATGATAATATATTTACTGCTTAAGCAATAGAATTGTAATCATCGTGAACCCGAAAATCGGTTACTGGCATTATCGTAATTCGGTTGGTAATAAATTCGGTAGCCATAACGATTCTGTTTTCTGTGTGTATAAAATAACGATTGTATGTTTGACAGTGCCATTTGTATCTTCTGAGATTAATACGAAGTAAAAACTGTATAAAAAAACTGTATAAAACTGATTTATAACCACACTGCTCGTGCATTAAAGCCATGACCAAAACTGCAAGTAAGTTCTATCTAGGATAGACACAGGTTCAAAACTTACGGCCACCCTAAGTAGAAAAATAAACATATAGAAGCAATCTAATCAATTATAACATAGCAATTATTGCAATGTTGAATACAATCACTGTTGAAGGCTGAAATGCCAGGAACCGGACTGATTAAGAATACAGAGTAGTTTTGAATTTTAGAAATATTTCTGTCAAGTCAATTGTTATTAAGTTCTTTTTTCTATTGATTACAATAAAAAAAGTTTAATGCTAAAAAATATAAAGAAATCTGTTCTCAAAAGTTAGATACACAAAATAAGCTTTGAGCCACTGTATATATCCACCAAAAAAAAATAATCCCATTTTTATTGATTGCAGAAAAGAACTTTTTGAGATGTGATTTTAAATAATTTTCAAAGATGTTAATAGAAATGTGTTATTCAAAAAGTGCATAATCAGCCCAATCCTGAATATTGCCAATGATTTTTTTTACTCGAGCAAAGATTCCTCCAATTACAAATCCTGTGGGAAAGAAAAAAAAAATTAGAGAAGCAAGATCGAACTTTCAACTTTACGCTAGTTTAAAAGTAATCGGTTTAACATTTTCGCCAATAAAAGTAAATTAAAATAGAGCGTTTTGCTTTTCGAGTACTTGTGGAAAATATTCCTATTGTAGAGGAGCAACAATTAAGAAACGAAAGAATTGCTGGGAAGCAGTAGCGCGATGGGTCTCACCGAGTTGAGTTTACACAATTATTGTTAATATAAATCATGTTTTTACTGTACTGAAATTATTGATATTTTTGTTATAGGTTTGAAAAATATTACAGATTAAATAAACCATCTTTTCGTAATTTATTAGAAGTGCTGAAAGCGCATTCTTAACTGGCCAAGAAGCAATTTCCTGGTGCACCTGTTGCATTATCTGAAAGTATAATTTAATACTGAAACCGACTTATATAACGACTTGTCGAAAAAATGAAACTGTAGAGCAAAATTTTCGCAAAATCTGAAAAAAAAAATCATATTTTACCCATATAAACGCACTTGAAATTTTCAACGGATTTCGGCGCGACTGTTCTTTATTCGCTTGTCCCCAAATTTTACATTTATTAGTTTTATATGGAGTGGAAACAAACTGAAACCCGACACTCTCTAAAATCGCCACAGTCATTAAGCAAACACTAAAAGTACAGCGATCGGAACAACAACACACAAATTACAAAATTTAAAATAAAAACAGTAACGAAAGCAACATAGAAAAATAATCATCGAAGTCTCCGCAACCTTCTCAGGAAGTTAGTAAATTATTTTCACCAAAAATAACGAACAATAAGCGGACAGACGGAAAACGCTATTTCAACTCCGTTTGTAATAAGAATCAACAATATACATATGTTTTTTTGGGGTCCAGATTTTTTTTCTCATTACTATAAATAAAATGAAAACTTGTTTACACCCCCCACTAAATGCGTTATTATTATTACTGGCAGACTCCAGCGCTCGAAATTCGAGTGCAATTTCTAGGCAGCTTTATTTTTCAACTTAGTCAATTCACAAACCAACACTTTTATGGTTTATTATTATTGTGAATGAAGATAACAAACTCATTAACAAACACATTAACAAATTTAATAAAACACAAATAGCATATGTATAATTTTATGTATGTGTTAGTAGCAACTTTAAATGCAATTTACTCAAAATAAAAGAAAAAATTTAGCAAATTTAGCAATTTAGCAAAGCGGCTAAAAAGAAATACTTTTCAAATATTATACGTCTGGTCAAAATCGGGATAAAACAGTAGAACAAAACATAGGTCACAAGAAATCACCTAGCCCATTAATATTATAGATTTCAGCAAATTTCATCAGGATCATAGGCTGTGTACGTAGGATCTCCATCTTTGTCTGTCTGCTGCGATATGTCTGAGTTCGTTGAATGATTTTCGGGTTTCTTTAAATATTGTACGTCTCCATGTTATCTTCGGTCTTCCTGGTTTCCTCGCACCCTGGGGGCTCCATTCGAGTGTTTCATGGCAAATTTAATTTTACGGTTTTCTTAGTGTATGTCGAAGCCACTTATATTTTCTCCTCTTTATTTGAGTGTTGATGTTGTCTTCATCGGCGATTGGGAGAAGCTGTTCGTTCGTCACTAATCTATGCCATCAAATCCCTAATATGTTTCGTAGGCATCTGTTGGTAAAAGTTTTTATGTTGTGCCGATGACTTCGTTTACCAACCAGATTACGGATTCATATAGCAGAATAGTCTTTACACAGGCGTTGTATATCTGAAGTTTGGTCTTGGGGCAGAGGGCGTTCGTAGATTGACAAAATACGTGGTGGGCATAAAAATATCAATTCAAAAGAAGTGCAACTATAATTTCCGTCATTTTACAAAATGTGTGGAGGGTATAAAAATATCTACTCAAATGAAGTGAAACAATAACTTGCAATATGTTACAAGCTTATGTTAAATTCATTGATTACGACCCTAATGCAAAAAGCAAACAAATGCAAGCAGAACTATTTCTTGCTTCCTTGAATGATATTTTTTTGCTGGGTAATGAGATTGTAGCATTTCGTCTGAAAGTGCGCCGTATATATTGAAATATTTTCCTACTTTTACAGAGCAGGACTTCGCTTAAAGGGTTAGAACTATGTAGCCAACTTTTGCATTAAACTATTTTTGTTTTAAGTTAACAGTGTTGCTTATGTTAATACATATTATATTGGTGTTGGTTGTAAAATAATCCTCCCGCTAGACAGGTTAAATACGCCATTCAAATTTACCTCAACTAAACACAACGCAGCGATATATATATCTTGTGGTTTTAAATGGAAAACAAACTAAAGACAAATTTAAAAATATCATATAAAAAAAGTATTTGACATTCTTTTTCTGTGAGATTTTTAAAAATTGAATAACGCCATACTAAGAAGATTTCAATTTTTCAAAAACTTCTCTTTTAAACAAACAGCTAATTTGCATGTTTGGTTTTGTTCAAAGAGAAAACAGAAAAACACAAACATTATTCATTTGCATTAAATCTACATATTTATCCTTGACTTTGTGTATAAATAGAAGTTTAGTTGGTTTGACTTTTTAGTTTTTTTTTTTTTTTGTTTTTTATTTCTGCCTTGAAAAATCAGACTAGACTATGCATTTTTGTTCTACAGATTATTTTCGTTATTTGTTATGCTCAAGTGCATTTTCATTTCGTTGACTTTGTCACATTGCTATGTGTAAATATCGTTTCTACTTATTCACACATTCATTCGTGAAAATGGGAGTTGTAGTATTCACGCGTAAAAAACAACTAAAATTCAAAAACAAACAATCTAAGAAGAAAACTATAGTACTGGTATTCACGATGAGATTAGCAATGAAGTAAAAGGACATTATATAATTTTGAAATATTTTAAGCTGCAGGTTAAAATATTCCTTGGGTAACTGATGAAGACGGTAAAAAATATTCGATTTTTATAAGCATTACAAAATGAAGGTGCATATGTAAACGCTTCCTGTTACACTGTAGGATATTTTCGAGGTTTATATTTGTGTGCGAGAATTTCTAATTAAGTATTAGGCCAGTATAATAAAATCTCCAAAGAGTTTGGCATTCTTCGGTCGAACATTTTTTATGGCCTCTTATATTTCTTATATATTTCCTTTGAGTCAGTTATATGTGACTTGAGTTTTGAGTAGTACTAGTATCACAAATATGTGACACAATGTATTTCAAAAAAGGTATGAATATCAGAATTTAATTATTGCAATTTATTATAAACTTATAATTAATACAAATTTTATTGCGTATGCCAAATATTTAAAACATAGATTTTGGCATAATCTAATTACTTCACATTTTTTGTCTCTACAGACTCCTTATATATACTTTGCTGCAGTCCTCTTGTTTTTCTTATGGCACTGGCGGCATCTCTTTCGATTGTTGCCAATATCTGGAAAGTGCGCTGCTTTCGATAAGCTTCTGCACTGTATGGCCAGTTCCACAGAGCATGTGACAAGCATACAATTTTTTTTTAGAATTAAATTTTTTTGATCTCAGTAAAACTTAATTCGAAAGCTAAATTCGAAAACTAAATTCAAGAGGAAATTTTGCCATTCCATCTTAATTGCGAGCCTAATAATTAATAAAAATAGCTTCCAAGTATTTCATTTATTCGAATATCATTTCATTCATGTATATTCTGAAATTGTTTTCTGTGGAGTTATAATAAATTTATTGTTTATTAATATCGTTAAAATTTGAGTTAATATATGTATAACTAGATGATTGTGTGGCGCCTAGGCGCCCGTTTAAAAATTATGAATAAAACAGTTTAAATTTAAATACACGAAAAATTTATAATAAATTATATTTCTTTTAATATAGTAGTAAATTGAAAATTATATTGTTACATATGTACATGTGAAAAAAGATTGTGTCTGTAGAAATTATATATGTACATTAGTATCAAAACAGATAAGAAATATTTGGCAAAAAAGTTTTTCACTTTAGAATCTCTTGAAAAACTATATTTTGAGTGAAATATCGTTGGTCATTTAATAGTTTTCCTTGCTGTGGGTTCGATTGAATACGTATCTTAAGTTGGCTTGCAACTTTTGATCGTGACAAAGCCACATACAGTTGACCGTGTGAAAATACCGCGGTCTCCAAATTTATGCCAACGTAATCAAATGACTGTCCTTGAGCCTTGTTTATGGTAATTGCGTATGCAGGAATTACTGGAAACTGGCGCCGTTTTAATATGAAAGGTAATGTGGTGTCGGTTGGGGCGAGGTCAATCCTAGGAATTAGAACCGTATCGTTTTAGTCAGCGTTACAGAATCAGTCAGTCTCTCACTCAGTCAGAGAGTCAGGGATCAGCGTAAATATATTTAAGATATTACCTGCCCTTCACACGTTAAATTTTTGGCTGTCAGGTTGTAATGCACTCATACTTTTTTATTCTTTTTTTACTAAACAATCATACGTTTCAATTCTCTCTTTCAATTTTTCAATGGGACAGTTGCTTAACAATTTTTTGACTACTGTATGTGTGATCAATTTGACTTGAACGTGGGAAGGCCGGGTAAAGTGAGGAGATTGGAGATTCACGAAATTATTAAAATTTAATACAATGGAGTGCGTTTATAACGAAATTTTTTTTTATAGCGAAGAATTTCTTCGGTCCCAAGAGTTTTAATCACATTTTTCATACAAATTGCTTCTCTTATAGCGAAAAGTGGTTATATCAAACTTTTGACTTTAACAAACAATTTTTTTTTTCCAATTTCAGAATTTTCCTATATTATCAGGCATGTCACAGAATCAAAATCGTAACGAAAGTGGAATTGAATTCCTATTTGGCTTCTTTAGAAAATTAAAATCGATCATTTTTGGTGGAATAAAACCACTTTCAATTTCCTAAGTGGAATTGAAATTTTCAGTATCTTTTGCACCAAAAAACTAATAAACACAACTTATTACAAATAAAGAATTTAGTTTTATTTTATATTTTTGCAAAATAAATAGATTTATAACTTTAAAACTTATTTTATTACCAAATTAAGAGAAAGTCATGATCAAATGACAAAATCGAAAACGATTTAACGATTTCGATTTAACGTTGTATTGCCACCTTTTTTTAATCGTACAAAATAATTGTTTTTCTTACAAAAATCAACTCTGACAGAAAAAACCAAAACAAACCAAAAAAAATTAAGAATAAATTAGAAAACATGTAAGTATTTATTTTTATTTTAACATTTATTTTAACTTATTTTTTGTTAAAGGGGAAAACATCGGAATGCAGACCAAGAAAGAATATTTATTGAGTTCATGGAATGCCATCAACATATAGCCAGGGGGTTTGTTAAGGGAGACCGGGTTGTTGTGAACAGGGCAGACTTGATATCACAAATGTATTTGATATATCAAATGTCGTCGACGCAGTTTTTCAACATAATTATGATTTTGCTCTGATTCAATTACCGCACCTATTGATATGCCAGGCATTTTAATTTTTTTAAATAAAATTACAAAATATTTTCACAATTTTTATTAATTTTTTTGTTTGGTTACAACAATCGTCGGTTTTATGTTTACGTTGCGTTGCCATATTTATCGCCCAAAAACGAATTTTCAACTTAAATCGACTTTAATGAAAAGGAACAAAAACTGAAGAAGCAAAAACAATATTGATAGAAATAGTAACTTCGAAATCAAATCGATTTACATCGAAATTTGTGACATACCTGTATATATATTTTTAAGAAATTAATTTTAATTTAATTTAATTTTAATACAAAACAAAAAGTTAAAAAAAAGTGGTATTTTCATAATTATTTTATTTATTTCATATGCACGTTATAGCATAGCATTTGAACAATCATTGAAAATTTAATAAATTTAATAAATAAGTCCGTGACAGGGAATCTCCGGAGGCGTTGTTTTTTTGCGGTGAACATCATAACTCGTTACCGGATAATGTGAAATAAAAAATCGAAATGCATTTCAAAGGTGACATGTTTCCTGAGGTAGTGACGAAGAGTTTCTTACAATTTTTTTTTTTTGCAACATTTTGAAGTGAAAAACGATTTTTGTTATACAATTTCGGGAATTTGTTGTTAAAAAATGGGGAAGAAAATGGAATTAAAAAAACTCTTCGTGGTTACCTGATGATTTATGTGTAGATATAGTGTCTAAAATTTCAAAAGAATCGGTCAAGTAGATTTTGAGTTATGATGTTCTCGGACTTCGAACATTTATTTGCGAGAAAATCGGTTTAAAGTTTTCTAAAAACTGATTTATATACGATATACCGTATGAGGCCGGTCGCTGGAAACGCTGTATCGTTTTAAGTTTTGCTCTGATTTACTTCAAATTTTGACACAACACGCTCGACATGTTGTGCATTCAGAAAGAGAAATGCAAAAAAGGTTCTATAACCTACCACCCCTTAAGGAAGTGCAATACACCTACACACATGAGAAAAAAATATTTCATAGTTCATCATACATGTAAACTGAAAAAGAGAACTAAATTTTTTGAAAAGTTATCTATAAATACAAAAAATAAAAAATCAGAGCGTATTAGTTTTATTTAAAAAAAAAAACTTATTATTCCAAATCGCCTTTAATTCTTTCAATAAATTCTACAAACTAAAATCTTAAAAATACCTATTTACGTAATTTATGGTTGTCAACATTTTTTGAAAGCAAATTATGCAAAAATTAATATTATGAATGAAAAAAAATTGTTTTCCCACCTCTCTTCTGAAATTACAATGTAATTTAATTATGCAAAGTTAGAATAATTTAAATTTTAAACTTAATATTGCACTATTTTTTTAAGTGCTTTTCAATACAGAGCTTTATACGAAAGCATACGGTAGACAACAACAAAATCCACATTGAAGATCTCTTTTTTTCAAATATTTATCAAAAAAAGCACACTCTTTGCTGGCCATCAGAGAACCTGAGCGAAAGCACTCCTCACAATACAAAACAATTTTGATAAAAATGTTTAAAATTTCCTTCATTACTTTTTTTTTGCAGAATTTTTTCATTGACCAACAAAGGGAATTTAAAGAAGAATTTGAATAGATATTAGTTTTTTGATGCATTTTGTGCGTTCATCTTATTCCATATGTAACACGAAATCTTCATATGTAGTGCTATTGTCGTTAGCAGTGCTGCTAATTTTGACAACTTATTTTAATTTCGACGATTTTTCAATTTGTTAAAATGATTTGTTAAATTTGTTAAAATGATTTGTTAAATTTGTTAGAATGATGATTGAAGATTTTAAATTTTCAGCAGTATAAAAATTAGGATTTCAAGGGTTAATAATTAATGGGTTGTTAATCGAAAATTGATAGTTTTAGTTCAGTGTAAATGTAAATTACAAAATATGTATAGATTTAATGCTGGGTCAAGTCGTTTCAAAACGGGAACACCTTGAATAGCATCTCCATTTAAGATTTAAGTTCTAATTACGGCGATACTTTAAACCTATATTATATGTTTCAGCTATATATACATGTCAATAAAGTTATTTAGTTGATCGCTGTGTTCAATTTTTTTTCGTTGAAATTTCACCACTAATACATTTTTATATAGAAATAACCAATGCTGTAATAATATTCGTAATATGAATGATATAAATAAATTTTATTGCTTCCTTTTGTAATATGTTTTCGAGTTTTATAAGCGGTAAAATTTTCTTGACAATTTCTTGTTTTAAAAATGACAATTTTGGCGATTTAGTTTCCAAAATTGTAGATTTTCAGAAGATTTTATTAGCAGCACTGGTCGGTAACAAAGAAGAGAGAAAATTGTGTGTGTGTTTGTATAAAATGAGAAAGATTAAATTTTGTTTGTGTATTTCACATAGCTTTGTAGGGAGTGCTATGTGTGTGTATTATTTCAGCGTTACAGAATCAGTCAGTCAGTCAGTGAGTCAGGGATCAGCGTAAATATATATAAGATACTTGAATAATGTTGTTTTGGAAGCTAATACAAGAAAAGCAAATAAGAGTGTTAGATTCGGTTAGAGTATTGATAAATGTAAACAAAATATTTGAAAAAGTAAACAATTTATTAAACTTAATACAAAATTATTTCAGCAAATTCTTTGGGTAGATCCACTTAGTTTTTATTTATTTCAAGAGTTGGTCTATAAAGCTCTCTCACATTATTAATTCGCGCTCTAACGAGGAAAGATCGTTTTCGTCTTTTCTATTATTTCGAATCGGCTGCGGATCGGCATGCATTTAGGTTATATACCTACATGCATGCGTTTCCAGTTATATAGCATAACCTCTCGTTTAATTTAAGTTTTTGTAAATTAAATAGCTCGCCCTAACCTCAATTGCGAAGATAGTGGTTGTATAGGGTGGCTATACGCGTTAAATAGTGCTAATTGGAGATGGCTGTAGGTATAGTTTCTTTTAACTGGCCAAAAAATTCTTCACTGCGGCCGTATAAATCGGACGGAGTAACAAAATATTAACCAAAAAAAGCGCTCTCAATTTTTTCTTAAAATATTGCCATATTTGGAAAACATAGAGAATACAATTTTTTTACATATTAAAAGGGAGTTTTTAATATCATTGAATATCGTTTAAGGTTTCTAAACCTTTTTGAATATAAATTAATATTTTCCTATCCTGAAATGTCTCCTGAATGGCATTTTTTTTAAATATAAACATTTGTAAATGTAAATAAATTTGGTGTTTTTTTTTAATTTAAATTTGTGTTTAAAGAACAAAATTTATATTTTAAAAATTCAATTGATGTCTTTTAAATTTCAGTTTATTATTTTCGACGTTTAAATAGGATTTCCTGAAATACAATTGATATTTTCTAATTCGTAATTGGAAATCTGAATTCCAAATTTTATAATTGATATTTTCTTAAATTTGAATGGAAAATTTAAATGGTGCAATTTTGCATTTATGTGAATAATAATGCTTTAGCAATTATAAATATTTTTTAAAACTTATATATAATCGCAATCAGATATTTGTAGGTAAAGCAGAATAATAATTTTACGTAACTATGTAGAACTGTTTTTAAGGCAAAAAAAAAAACATTGCTTCTTCTTTACTCAGCTCTGTGTATACATTTAACATTGTTGTTGTGTTTGATATCTAATTGAAAATGTTGACATTCATGTCCAAATAGAAATGACTATTACAAAGCTTATTAGAACAAATATTGTGGCGCCATCTACTGTGGCATAGTCACACTGAGCAAAAAGAAGTAACACTCTGTTTGTTAATGCAAAAGCAATGTATTTTCCCTAAAACAAAATATTGCAGAATTTTATATAAATAAAACAATATACAGATTTATTTCTAACATGCCGTTATTATGGATATACATACATAGAATATATGTATATTATTTTATTATTTAATATACTTATGTATCTATGTATGTATGTATGTATATGTAAATATTACACAAAAAAATACAACATCAAACGTTATTGTTGTGTTTTCTTTAAATAAATTAATACATAAAATTTTTTTTCGATAAATTTACATTGTTTTTTTTTATTAACAGGCATTATTTGCTTTAGATGATGGTGAATCTTTACTCCCTTTATATTAACTCGTAGTGTCTGCTTGTCTGCTTGTAGTCAAAACTTTGGATAGATTGTTAATGCCTTTACCGTGACCCAATCGATCTGAAACCTTGCAGGCTGGCTCGTGGCGATGACAGAAATGATCTTAAAAATTTTTTTGTGATGCCAAAACAATGGAAACTTTTAAATTTTTCTACCAGAGTTCATAAAAAAATGTACAAAGGGTCAGTTTTCACTATATTGTTACCACAACGACCACAAAAACAACAAGTCCAGCTATGACAACAATACAGCATTTAGAATGACAAGTAAGCAATACAGAAGCATATGTATATTTTTCAATTTTTTTTATTTCTTCAGTGATTTCTCGGTACCTTTTAAACCGATTTTCATGATTTTTGAAATAGAAACCTTCTCATGATGTTGGTCAATCATTCTCGTTAAAAACGGGTGCCTCAGTTATCCTATTGAGGGCGTGATCGCGACAATAACAACAGAGACAAATCATATTTTTTTAAGACTTTTTTTACTTCTTCATTCAATCTCGGGACCTAATCTACCGATTTGAACGGTTTTACACAGCAGACTTCTCAGGATATTAATGAATCATTTTTTTATGCCAACGAGCACATTCGTCGTGATTTCCAAAGACGGACAGACGGACATCGCTATATCAACTCCGCTTGTTATAAGGATCACAAATATATATATTTTATGGGGTCCAGAATTTTTCTCTAATTATTACAAACGGAATGACAAACTTATATATGCCCTCTGCACATTGGGGCGGATGGTATAAAAAAGAGGATGTGTAAGGCGAGTCAGACACAAAATTTAAGCTTTAATAATTAATTGTACTTATTTTCGATTTCTTTTTTTCAGTTATTTATCATAATTGATAGCTCCTATTAATGCTTTAGAATTTTTTTAAGTGCAGTTTATAGAAGGAAAAAAATTTGGTATATTACATTTGCCTCGAAAGCTTCTGTTTAATTTGTTGTTAGGTAAGTTACAGCTGTAAAAGAGCTATAATTGTCACACAAGTCTCCTTTAGCTAAAAATTTTAAAAATTCTTTGAATTTCTTCAGAATAAATTCATTTTAATAGCTGGCAAAAAAATATCAAAATGTAAGGTGAGTCGCATGGAACTGCCCATATGATTATTGAGGGACTGAATATGCTTTAACTATCTGCTCTCTGAACAATGGATGAGTTTTCTTACCAGCTTTTATTTTATTAAACATCCAGCACGAAATCCAATGTTGAGCATGCGTAAAAATACCTTCGTAACTTCAGCAACGAATTGATCACCTTGGACATGTGTAGAAAGACATCACTTGATCACATCTATTGATACCTGGTATGTTTATGCTGTAATCGACAATAACTTTTGGTTTTGTTATTTAATTTCCTCTTTTTGAAGTTGTTACAAACATATTAGCATTATACTTGGTGGAAACCATTAAGACATCACTTTGTCCTTCCATTTCAAAACCGTTGCATTGCCCTTTCGCTTTCTATTTGCTCTTATAGTTCCATATATATTTGTCTTATTATCCGATAAGTATTCTGTAAGATTTATTATACTCTAATAATAGTTGTCGGCATAAAGCATGTGTGTCCGTTTTGAAAATACTTCTTCATATGTTCAACATAGAGTATCTGTTATAGTATATTATGTACAGATTAGCATATTTATTAAAAATCCATCAGGTGTGCATAATTCGTAAAATTTTTTTCCATATATATGACGTTTGTTTGGAACATATTGACGAAACACAAGTCTTACTCTTCATAAAATAAGAACTTTGTCTGCTGATTAATTTTTAGGAAGGCTGCATATTTTTTTAATATTTTCAATAATTGTATTTACCACATGTGCAATCTTAGGTAAACGACAAGATTTATCCCACTGTTCATGATCCCACAACACATGCAACGGATCATATTGTAAAATTTTGTACGGCACATAGTTGTTCCGAATATATATATGTTGAGAAGTAAATTTTTGCTCCAGTACTGTTTCAATTCAGGGGTCCAATCATCGCATACGTTATCAAAACTTCTCGATCGAAATTATTTTTTTATTGTCCAAAATAAAATACAAAGAGTAATTTTACTCTCTCACAGCTAATGAGTTATGGTCCATAGTTAATAGTGAATGTGAAGCGAGGTCTGACGGCTGTCCATCTACTTTAAATAATAAACAAAACTACGGAATTTTCATTTTTTTACTCGATAACGAATGTGACGATATGCCGCCAGTTTTTTTGTTGAGAGGCATTAGAATACACATAGCAATTACCTTTTTACTTTCTTCCCCAGTTATTACTTTCCATCTACGCAAGCAGCCGCTTACTTTCAAATATAAATTTAGCACGTGTATTAGTGTACATAACTTCTTTCTGTACTAATTCATCTGTAATTATTTCCGTACAATAAATAATTGGCTTTGCACTTGATGGAAAATCAATCGTTATCATTTCTTCATCCGTAAACTCGACATTATTTGATTAGGGCTCAAAATCAATCCAATCTCCACCTTCATTTTTAATGCTTCCAAAATATAAAACTGAAGCTCTTCCATTATTCAGTATAAGAGTGCAGAGAAGGTTCCAAATACGATTGTTGACATAATTAATTGCAGCTAATAAACTTGTGAATTAACATTTTCATGAGAGAGGAGAAAACGAAGCCAGCGACCTCAACTTTTTCCAAGCAAGAGGTGTTGGGTTTTAATACATAAAATTATTTTTTTATTAATTTTCCTAAAACTTATACAAATATTATTTGTACATTTCAGAGCATTTAATGTTTATGTATTTTATGTATATCAATACAAAAATAACTAAATACTTCAATAACTTCTAATATACTTAAACATTATACCTGACAATTGTAAATAAAAACGTGTCTTCCTAATCTTCAGGCCATAGTATTATTTTAATAATTTCAGAAATGGAAATTCATTTTGACTGTTCGATTTTTTTCCCCTTTCAGAACTATAAATACAAGATCGATTTTATCTTCCAAAAATTCAAAATTCAGCGTAGGTACAATTATGCTATTTTTTTAAGTTTTTAATAATCGCTATAAGTCAGAAGTTTTGGTTGTGCTTCGAAAAAAAATACAAAAACTGATAAAATTGGCCCCAGTACATCACAGAAATATAGATTTTGGAATCATTGTACATTGTCGACTCAAACGACAGCATTAAAATAAGTTTCCATCTCAAGTTTTTTTCACATAAAGGAGGATTACCAGTCAATGAGTAAATTTATAATAAACAAGTAAGAAAATTATAGTCGGTCTAGACCGACTATACGATACCCTATACCACGCGTTTAAAGACCCTATCTCTCAGGCCCAACTAACTGGATATAGAAAATAAGCATAAACCAAATTTGAGTGGGATTTTTATTAATTTTTTCGGCTGCAGATATGAAAAAGTCCATATCGGATGCTATCTCTATATGGGGACTAGATATGGGGACCGATACTGACCATGTTTGGTGAAGTCTCTTGTATTTTGCAAAAATATATACAAACAAAATTTGAGAAGAATCAGTGCAATATTTTTCTTTTTTGATAGATTTAAGTGAAGATCGGGAAGCAGCTCTATATAGGGGCCTATGACTAAGTGTTGTCCAATAGGGATCATTTTTGGACTACTAATTAATGGATATAATATATACATACAAACCCAATTTGACTAAGATTTGTATGATAATTTGGATCTTATGGCAATATATGTCGATTTCATAGGGGTCATTTGTATGGGGGCTAAGTCTAAACATGGACCGATTCTCACCAATTTCAGTAGCTTTCATTCCATGGCCGACAAAAGATCAAATACCAAATTTCATCAAAATATATTCATATTTGGGACCTGCAGTTTGATTACAAGCTTTACATGGATACACAGACGGACGGACGGACGGACGGACATCGTTAAATCGAATCAGATAGTGATTCTGATTCAATCGGTATAATTAAAGATGGGTGTAGGTCAAATATTTTTGGTTGTTACAAACAGCAGCACAAAGTCATTATACCCAAACCACATAGTGGTATAGGGTATAAAAATATATTCCAGCTGTTTAGAAATTTATAGAAAAATTCTATCATCTTCACATAATGCTACGGCTATAACTGAAAACTTCAAAATAAAAAACCTTATTTTGGGCATATTTATTTTGCAAAATAAGAAATGAGTTCAAAACCATTGATAAAGGAAATTCAAAAGACCATGACCGAAATTACAAAGAAGGTTCAGAAAGCAAACCGATCACCACATAAAATAGTTAAGCTCATTACTGGATCAATGATCTCCTGCTCTGGTGATATGTTGACCTGTTGATTCTGTAACGCTGTATGTATACGTAGACGTATAATTGATTATATAATTAATTACACGTGGCAACACTGATTCTGCTGCACGGGGTTTGTTAATCAATTTTGGTATACACATGTGTTGATGAAGATCTAAGCTTATAATTTACACTAGCAGATTCCAGCACTCGAACTTCGAACGCAAATTCTAGGAAACTTTATTTTTTCATTTAATAAAGACCCTAAAGGTACGCTTCACAATTCAACGCATTTTAAATTAAGCATATAGCATTGTATAATTTTATGTATGTGTTAGTAGCAATTTTAAACGGTCGTAACTCCAAAAAAATATTCCAGACGATGAAAATCTGTAAATCTAGGTAACAGCAAAAGAGCAATTCCTTTCAAATGATAAATTTTCTGTCAAAATCGGGGTTAAACTGGGAAACTTGCATCGGTAACAAAAAATCGCCTAGCCTATTAATATATAGATTATTTGAATTGAATCTGGTTCGTTAAACCGCTATTTTAAAAATAAAAGAGGTTTCACGACTTTTTCACTCCCTTTATTTTAACTCGTAGTGTCTGCCTGTCTACCAAAAAAGCTTTGGATCACTTCTTACCCCTTTTCCCGGGATCCAATCGAGCTGAAACTTTGTAGGCGGACTAGAGGCGACGATGCAAAAAATATTGCAAACTAATTTTTTGACTTAAAATTTTATAAATTTAAAATTGTTGAGAAAGACTAAAACGATACGGTAAACTTAATTTTAAAAGAAAGGGAGTATAATAAAAACGTGGTTTTTATGGGTTAGTTATTTTAAGATGCACTTATCACCAACGTGATTATATTTGGATCTGAAGGAAATCCATATGTATGGCGCAAAGCTGATGAAAAAAACTTGAAAAACAAATATTGCAACTCATTGGTGACTTTACGAAATATGGTCGTGATAGGAACCCCATAAAAATAGCGTGCAATATGAAGCATTTTGACCTAAAACTTAACTTCGGTCTAACACCGACCATGATTTATATTGCTTGTTTTTTTATATGTATATTTCGTTAACAAAATCCTTTTAAGACAAAATTCACAAAAAAAAAAAAATATTAATTCCCATTTATTATGACTTATTTTAAGCGAACAATTTGATAATATTTTCCAAAATTCTCTATCTTTGTCAGTTTTTAAATGTTGCCGTGAATACCTTTATTATGAAATAATAAATTAAAAATATACTACAAATATCATATAAAGTTTAATATTAATTTTAGTTTCCATAATAGTTACTTATTCTACAACAGGGTAAAAGTCTGCTGGCATTGTAGTCTGCAAAGTTTTTGTTGGCATACGTAACACCTAATTTAAGTGTTTGTACTCTCACCATGCACCAAATATAAATGACAATAAAACAGACATATTTTGGATAAAAATTTTTGGTTAAATTTTTCTATGTTTTTACCTAAGTATTTTAATGAAAGCATAAAGCATGCCGGAATAGTGATTTGTCATACTTTTTATGTGTTCCGATAAAAAAATATTTGTTTGTAGAGGTGATTTCTGTAGGATGTATATACAGACCACACCGTGATACTGTGATGACTTCTTTTGTGGAAGTCCTAGAGAGGTTGACGGGCACCTATATGGATTTATTAATTACAGGTGATTTTTATTGTAATCTTCTGTGTCACAGTTATGGAAAAGAAAAGATGGAAATCATTGGATTCACATCATTGTACTATACGATACCTACACACTATATATCAAATACTTTACTTGATCTTTTTTTTTTCTTTTGTTAAAGATTTAATTTAAGTCTTGTTCTACGAGTAACTATCGGCCTCATGTTTTAGAAACACGATTTAATTTTCACGATATATGACTTTATTTTAAAAAATAAAAGACTATCAATTACATACCGTGACTTTAGTAATGTTGTGACATAAGTTTTTTAAAAGTTTTGTATAACTTTCTAATGTTTCGCCCTCATTCTGTTTACGGCTAAAGAAGTTCTGCCTTCCATGGCAATAATTACTTAAATTTAAAAAAATTTATGAATAAACTTTGCATTCAAGAAGTTTTTCAATATTTTTGTTCTCTCAAACCTCTATAACTATAGTTCTAATTAACGTAGGCTGTTGACATAGGTCTAAGAACACTCAGTCGATCAAGCTCCTTCTTTTGAGCTATTAACTGCTTTAATTCGTTGTACGTTAACTGTACGTTAACTTCTCTTGGCAAATTCGTTGGGTTTGAGGAAAGTTATGCGTGGACAATCAACTTTACTTTTACTGTACGTTAACTTCTCTTGGCATATTTTGGCATTACTGCACGTTAACCTCTCTTGGCAAATTTTGGTATTATATTATAAAAATTAATATAATATAATATAATGCTGCGGAGCAGCAGGGGCCCTCTAGTTAATATTAAATGAATTGGTAATGTGAAAGCTTTATGACCCCCATTCCTTTTGTCAGGTTCACAAATATGTTAACTGACTCTAAAAAACATCCGATGGTATCCATCATTTGATCTTGTTATACTACAAAATAATTATTTTGATCATCTTTTCTTAAATTCATCGGATTTATTCCCGCGTTGTTTAACAAATATTTAGTATGTTCTGGGATATTTATTTGATGAAGATCTAAAGGTTCACATTTTTAGAATTTTTTTTAATATAACTAAACATAATTTTTGAATCCTTTGGATCTATATTTCTTTTCCTGAATGCGATTATTGATCATTTTTGAAAAGTTTCCGTTAAGAAGTTTTTTGATCATATTTAGAGATGTTGCAGACAGTGTATGTTCCAACCTGTGGTGCCTTGTTATGTTAGTAACAATTTTACTTTTTTATAAATACAACATTTTTATGGTTGAGTCTGTTACTTTGGAAAAAGTTTCAAATCTTTTAAATTTTGCAACTGTTTTGTTCATTATTTCGGCAATAATATTGTTCGATCTGTCTTAATGAAAGTCTATTTCATCGGTTGTAAGATTACGGTTGTTTGGAATTTGTGCATCTTGATTTAATTTATGCATAATTTTTTTCTTAAATGTATTCCACTAAGTGCTCTTATAATTGTATTTAGGAATAGAATCATTTTTTAAAAATGTAAAACATTGTTCTTCTTTGCTCATAGAAGCTATTGTTTGTATAGCGTTATGTTCGCTATCATTTGAGATAATTCAAGGTGTTATTTTCGGTCACAAAGTTCAGTCTGCAGTCCGCTATATAAATATGTAAATATCAACCAGTTCGAGGGTATGAAGGAGAACTTGAGGCAGAAAATTATACATCTGTATTATGTTTCATTGTCTGCTAACCATGTCTGCTAACCAGAATGGGTTGCCCCATTCTGTGCGTTTACAGTTAAGATCCCAAAATGTAATATTTATCCTCAGTTTATAAAAGCATTAATTCAAAGATCTTGTGAAGTTCTCTCTTCAGGTTACAATTATCGTTGCCTGACGGGTAATACGCTGAAATAATATATAATATTTAATCTGAAGTCATTTGAAATTTAATTATACACGCTTCTAAATTGTAAAATGAGTTTATGTGACTTTTTGTGTAACTATTATGTTTTGAGTTCTTTTGAATTAACACTTTTGCACTTTTTCTATCCTATCGAATGAAGATAAAGTTTTCGAATTGAATTTTATGATTAAAGTTAAGCTTTTTTTCGTCTAAAAGTGCAGTATCTGGGTTGTGTTAACTAATACTTATTATTATTATGGAATTAACATTGATTTGCTTTTATACCCTATACCACTATGTGGTTTGGGTATAATGACTTTGTGCTGCTGTTTGTAACAACCAAAAATATTTGACCTACACCCATCTTTAATTATACCGATCGAATCAGAATCACTATCTGATTCGATTTAACGATGTCCGTCCGTCCGTCTGTGTGTCCATGTAAAGCTTATAATCAAACTGCAGGTCGCAAATATAAATGTATTTTGATGAAATTTGGTACTTAATCTCTTATCGGCCATCAGATGAACGCTATTGAAATTGGGGAGAATTGGTCCATGTTCAGACCTAGCCCCCATACAAATGACCCCTGTGAAATCAACATAAATTGCCATAAGATCCAAATTATCATACAAATCATAGTCAAATTGGGTTTGTATGTATATATTACATCCAATAGTCAGTAGTACAAAAATGATCCCAATCGGACAACTCTTAGTCATAGGCCCCTATATAGAGCTGCTTCCCGATCTTCACCTAAATCTATCAAAAAACAAAAATATAGCACTGATTCTTCTCAAATTCTGTTTGTATATATTTTTGCAAAATACAAGAGACTTTACCAAACATGGTCAGGATCGGTCCATTTTTGGACCTAGTCGCCGTATAGATATAGCATCCGATATGAACTTTTTCATATCTGCAACCGAATAAATTAATAAAACTCCTACTCAAATTTGGTTTATGCTTATTTTCTATATCCAGTTAGTTGGGTCTAAGAGATAGGGTCTCTAAACGCATGGTATAGGGTATCGTATAGTCGGTCTAGACCAACTATAATTTTCTTACTTTTTTTCTTTTCAGTTTTTTTGAAATTATATTATTATATGGCAGCTTGAGTATTTATATCTGTCATGAAATTTTTAATTCCATGCATAAATGAATTATTTAAATTGCTTAAATATAAATTAAGTGGTTTTGTTTTCCGAAGGTCTTTATCAATGCCTTTAAACAGATATGTTTTGATTTATAAGTCTTTTAGTGTATACGTGAGCAATTTACCTTTTGTTTTATCTGGGTATATATTTATTTTTGAAGATTTTCCATATATGTGTCCTTCTCCGAGAAAAGGGACTTAGTGTGTGAAAATTAAGTTTTGAGAAAAAAGCGCATTTAAAGTTTCTACACCCCTTTTAGGTGCCAGAATCTACCGTTTTTGACACAACCCGTTTTTTGACACATTAGGTCCCTTTTCTCGGAGAAAGTCACATATAATGATTTTTTGTTTTTGCAAATTAACCACTGTATTAATAGAATTTACACCGGTTGAATTGTTTGTGTTATTTCTATTAGCAGCTTGAGAAGTTTGTGGTTTCTCTTTGTTATCATTCACATGATCTCAAATTTTTTAGTAATTCATTATCACACTAATAAACGTTTTCACAGTCAAGCATTGAATAAAAAATTGTTTTTGAAATGTTAAGCTTTAACCCTTTCGCCCCTACTGGGATCACATGTCCCAGCAATGTTCTTTACATCATAACTTTTTTTTTTACCTTTTATATTCTTATGTCTCATGTATCCCAAAAAAGGCTGAAGCATTATCTGTGGTGTAATTTAATAAACTTTGTAGTGAATTATACCGAAACGTCATTTATATTCAGTTTTTTTTATGTGAGAGCACGTGTTTTTCGCTGATAGCCTCATACTTTTATCAATAAAGCCTAATTTTTTGTGTTTTTATTCACAATTCTTTAAAATAACATAAAGTAAGATGTGGAATATTGTTTTTAACATTAAGCAGCAAAAAAATTGCAAACGGTAAGGTGTTAGAATGATTTTTTTTTTTAATGGGACATGTTGTCCCAATAAGATTTTTGAGTGGGATTTTATTATCCCAATATAACGTTACGAATTCAATTTAAGTTTTTTGTTTTTGAAGATGGCAAGGAAGAGATTAACGGATAAGCAAATCTGTGAGAATTTGTTAGAGGACGATGGAAGCGAAAATGATGGTACTGACTTCAGTGACTCCGGATCCAACTATACTCCATCAGATGACGAAGAAGAAGATAATATAACCGATTCAAGCGATGAATCCGTTGAAGATGTTGCCCCTGTTGATGCTGTTACACTTGGTACTGCTGCTGCTGCAGGTAATGAGATTGCAATTGATGCTGCTGTTACACTTGATACTAATGTTGGTGACGGTGGTGAGAATGTACCTGAAGCAGCTACTAAACAAGCTATTTGTAACTGGTCTATATGTAACGAAAACAATACATTTTTGCCAAAATACACAATGCCTGCCGACAGAGATGCAGGAGTATTATTATATTTGACGCCTACGGATATTGAGTATGAAGTTTTCCGGAAGGATTTGTACATTCGCGTTGCCGAATTCACTAATCAGAGGCTAAAAACAGGGCAAAAAATTTGAAACGCAATTTAAAGGATGAATATGAAATTATGATCTTCATTGGAGTGTCATTAATTATGCACTACAACCACGTTCCAGCTATAGCTGATTATTGGAGCAATAACACTTCATTGGGCAACAAATCTATCAAAAAGATCATGTCTTGCGAGTAAGTTGCCACTAATTTAATCTATACTTCCCCTGACTGAGTCGCTTATAGCAGAGGGAGTGAAGCACAAAGGACTTAAAACTCGTAGGGCAGGCGGTCGGCTTTCTAAGCATCCGAAGAAGGAGCTTTCGAATATTGGCAACCATATACCCAATGGGGGCACCTCGCGACGTCGTTGCTTTCGATGCACTTCCATAGGGAAAGAAACCAGGACCAAATTCGTGATGCAACAACGCTCTATGTCCCTCCTGTTTTGCACCATTGTACCGATGAAACCATTTTCCAATATTTTTATTTTGAATTTGTTAAGTTCCATTCTTTTCGTTTTATTAATGTTCTGAATTACTGATTTTTCCTTGTTTTTTATAAATAAAAGTATAAATAACAAAAAAAAAAATAGAAATCGATCGAACCCATTTTTCACTTTTTTTAGCTTTATTGGGATACAATGTCACACTGCAAAACCTTATTGGGATTATATATCCCAGGATAATGGTAAGGATCTCCGACTTCTTATATATCCCCAACATCTTATATTTTTGCCTTTTAACTGAATTTGCTGTCAAAATTGATAAAAATCTAGCAGACTTCTAGAAAAAAACTCAGGGGTGAAAGGGTTAAACTTTAAATTGTAATTCTTGAATTTTGAGCAGTGCTCGGCAAACACATACAATCATATTTTTTTTGTGTCAGTGAGCTGCAATCTCTCTCTTACTCAATGCACTTAGAGAAACTTATAGTTAAAATAAGAAAACGTACGTAAATAAAAAAAAAAATAATTAACTTATTTTAAGGTTGTATAACATAATCATTATATATACCATATGGGCAACATTATACACGAACAAGATCCTCAACATGTGAATCTGATAGACGACTTCTATTTTTAATTTTTAAAAATTTTAACAATAACAAGTAAGAAAATTATAGTCGGTCTAGACCGACTATACGTACCCTATACCATGCGTTTAGAAACCCTATCTCTTAGGCCCAACTAACTGGACATAGAAAATAACCAAAAACCAAATTTGAGTGGGATTTTTATTAATTTTTTTTGGCTTCAGATATGAAAAAGTTCATATCGGATGCTATATCTATATGGGGACTAGGTCCCAAAATGGACCGATCCTGATCATGTTTGGTAAAGTCTCTTGTATTTTGCAAAAATATATACAAACAAAATTTGAGAAGAATCAGTGTAATATTTTTGTTTTTAATGGATTTAAGTGAAGATCGGGAAGCAGCTCTATCTGGGGCCAAAGGGATCATTTTTGGACTACTCATTAATAGATGTAATGAACGCATACAAACCCAATTTGAGTAAGATCTATATGACAATTTGGATCTTATGGCAATTTATGTCGATTTCATAGGGGTAATTTGTAAGGGGGCTAGGTCTGAACATGGACCGATTCTCTCCAATTTCAATGGCGTTCATCCCATGGCAGATAAAGGCTTGTATACCAAATTTCGTCAAAATATATTCATATTTGCGACCTGCAGTTTGATTACAAGGTTTACATGGACACACAGACGGACGGACGGACAGACGGACGGACATTGTTAAATCAACTCAAAAAGTGATTCTGATTCTATCGGTATAATTAAAGATGGGTCTAGGTCAAATATTTTTGGTTGTTACAAACAGCAGCACAAAGTCATTATACCCAAACCACATAGTGGTATAGGGTATAAAAATGAAGACTCGCAAGTATATGTTGACCCAAACATCGAACATGATTTACGTTTATCGTTCTTTGATTTCGGATATGAAGCTTCATTCATATTTTTCCAAAACTCAGTATCAGTTGTAAATGATAGAATCAATTCATTTCTCATTTTTAATGATGTCAACATTATCAACATGATAAATCAATTATATCTTCTATTTGATCTATTTGATATTATATTTTCTATTTGATTAAAATGTACAGTTTCCAATATATTAACATATTAATTTCATTTTCTCAAATTATATGGAAATGTGTATGTATATTTAAAATGTCAGAAGTTCTTGTTAATTTAATAAAATTTTTCCTGTAGATGCACACTTTTTTGTATAAATTGAGAACTGCGAGTATTAGTTCAATAATAGTTTTATTTGTACCTGGCAACTGGGTTTACTGAAAAAAATTCTCGCTAAACAAGAATTTACATTCAAAATTTGCATTCATTCTCTCCGTGCATCTCAAACAAAAAGCGTCGAACCAATCTCTTCGTTCGGATGCTCATGCGAGACGGACTGACTTTTATCATTTTGTTTAATGTGTGAGCGCATGTAGGTGTGAAAGCAAAACGCCGACCACTGCAGTGGTCGACAAATTGTAATAAAAAAAATCATGTGACTGCGATCACAGGGTAGATGTGTAAACACCTAGTAATTAAAGATGCTTTTGTGGCACTTTTTTAAAATCAAACAGAAAGCGTCATCTATGTATCAGCTGCAGGGGCTCTGCTAATATAAAAATATTTGTTTTTAATTATTATGTATGTTTTTTCGACCTTTTTGTTTTAACTTCAATAAGTAAATGAATAATTAAGGCCTTGAGCTTAATTATTCGTTTACTTATTGAAATATTTGTTATTATTTGAACTGGTTAATTTTTAATTTTTTATTTTTCATTTTTTATTTTCCATTTTTTATTTAAAATTTTTTTTTTGCATTTTTTATTTTTCATTTTCATTTCTCATTTTTCATTTTTCATTTTTCATTTTTCAATTTCCATTTTTTATTTTTCATTTTTTATTTTTTGTTTTTCATTTAAAATTTTTCATTTTTAATTTTTCATTTTTTATTTTCCATTTTTTATTTTTCATTTTATATTTTTCATTTTTTATTTTTGAATTTTCATTTTCATTTTTTATTTTTCATTTTTCATTTTCCATTTTTCATTTTTCATTTTCTATTTTTAATTTTTTATTTTTCAATTTTCATTTTTTATTTTTCATTTTTTATTTTTGATTTTTCATTTTTTATTTTTCATTTTTTACTTTTAATTTTTTGTTTTTCATTTAAAATTTTTCATTTTTAATTTTTCATTTTTGATTTTCCAATATCTTTTTTTACTTTTTTATTTTTCATTTTTCATTTTTGATTTTTTATTTTTCATTTCTCATTTTTCATTTTTTATTTTTCATTTTTAATTTTTCATAATTCCAAATGTTTTTATATCGCTATTCGCTCCCTCATTTTATCTCCAAACACTTCCTAATGAAATCGTGCCTTCATTTTTTCTCCCAACACTTTCCAATGAATTGTCCCTCCATTTTGTCTCCAAACACTTCCTTTTTACTGTAATTTGTTTATTTATTATTTTTATTTATTTTTTATGTATGTTTGATTAGCATAAATATTAAATGCAGTGATAATTGTGTTATTTATATGGAATAAATTAAAACGTTGAGACTACTTCCAATTTTTGAGGAAATTAATTATAAATGTTTATAAAAAGTGAAGATATATACTGCAGAAAACAGAGACAAAAAGTTATGTTAAGTTAAGTTACATGTCATAATATTTTCACCAATGCAATCTTAAGTCACACCGATATAGTCTTACGTCTTACATCTTACATCTTACGCTGTTTTTGTGATTGTACTGTGAAATAGATATTTACCCCTTGCGCGTATAGATGTTTAAACTTCAAAAAAATATTGTATTAGAGCAAGATGTGGGCTTTGTTTGAATGCTCATGCGAGACTGATTGGTTTTTTTCATTTTCTTTAATGTGAGAGCGCATGTAGCTGTGAGAGCAAAAATTCTGAGTAGATGAATTTCATTTAAAAATCAAGATAAAACTAAAATTTTGAACCCGACCCCCTCAGATATCGATGAAATTTTGTTCATAGCTAAATTTGATCAATACAAACAAACCCTCATTTTTAGAAATGACAGTTTTGCGATTTTTTGGGCGTGGCACAGTGGGAAAGTTTTCGAAAAAACGCGAAAATGGTCGAAAAGTGCTCCATTTAAAATGCAATAACTCAGAATCGGCTGAACCGATTTCCATGATCTTTGTATCATTAAAAAGATATTTTAACAGGCTTTATGACACTTTAAAAAAAAAATACACTGTAAAAAATTTTATAACAAAAAGAAAATTTTAAATAACGGAAAAACCAAAAATATCAAGGGTTTTTTACAGTGTATTATTTTTTTAGAAAGGTTTATCCTTCACCTATACCATATCCAAAAAGTAAAATGGGTTCTTTTTTAGTTTTTTTTATATAATTTTTTAAGTAGTGTCACTTCTAGTAATTGCCCTTATATTTTATATTTACAGGTAAAATAACACAGTACAACACATGATTTGCCAACTCAATTCGCTTTTATTCGCAATTGAGTAAAGGTATGAATTTCAAAAATTTACTCTACATATGCACATTCTTCGGAAAAACCCTCGATCATATTTTTTATGATTCTCAGAATTAACAAATTGGAATAAAGAAAGGGTTATTCAATTTTTATGATTGCGTAAGCAAAGTAATTTTTAATTATTTAGGTTTTTCAGTTGGCTACCTGTATGACTTTTTTACAGAAATTCAACCCACATTTAAGGGTGGTCATTATTCGAAAATTTAAAACTCACACATGGTGAAAAGGTATATAGCAACCGTAAAAAAATATGCACCCATTTATAAGTACCTGTCAGTAAACTAGTGAACAATACACAGTATAAATAGGAGTGCATTGATCGATTTTACTTATTCAACAAGTGTCGACGAACGCGAAAATTACAAGTCCATATTTTAAAAGTGCAACGTACCGAAATTCATAATTAGAAACAGTTTCGAGAAGCCAAGATATCCCATTACAATTTTTACGCATATATTTTAAAAATTTGAGTGAATATGAATTCAAACAATAAGTACAGATGCATAAAAATATATAATAAGTGTTGCGCTTCGCTTCGTAAAATAAGTGAGAACGAGGCTGCAAATATAATTGAGTATATTCCAGCTGTCGCCAACATTCATTGTAGCCGTATTTGCGAAACTTGCCGGAATACACTGAGAAAAGCGCGCAGTCGTAATGAATCCAACGTGGAGCAGATTGAAGTCTCAAATTATTTACCAATAACGCCCAGCGATGAAATTAGCGAAGAATTGAATGAACTTCCAACTTGTACCAGCCGTAATGCAAACATCGAAAGCAACGAACTCATTGAAAATATAAATGATCACATTATTCCGCATCTACCAAACCAAATGACGCCTCTTAAAATGAAATATATCAAACGAGATGCATACAGAAATAGAAAATCAGTGAAAATTTTGGAAAATATAGCAGATTCACTTGGAGCTGATCCATTATCTGATTTGTCAGCGCAACTTGAAAACGTCAAAGCCATTTACGAAGAAATTTTGCAAAACATCAAATATCAAATAGAGAACAGCTCAAATCTTTTGGAAAAGCAAAAACTTTTATCTCTCTTACCAATCAATATGAGTCACGCAGAAATTAAAGATCGTTTTGGGGATGATATATCTCACGATTGTATCAAAAAAAGTGAAGATATCCAAAGGAATAAAACGAAGTTTGCAGATATCAATCTTTTAAAAATGAGCAGACGTAGTTTACCAACCGAAACTCTAAGCACAGTCAAATTATTTTATGAAGATGATGAAATTAGCCGAATGATGCCAGGATCGCAAGATTCAGTTACTATTAAACAAGGAAACTTACGTGAAAAAGTTCAAAAAAGACTGATGTTATCTTCACTACGCGAATCTTACTACGAATTTAAAAAAAAAACCTCCCTTGGCCAAAGTTGGTTTTACAAAATTTACATTGTTAAGGCCAAAAAATTGTATGAAACTTGGAGTTGGAAACCAGCAAAATATCTGTGTATGCACATTGCATCAGAATATGAAATTGATGTTTGAAAAAAGTCGCTTAAAATCATTTTGTTTTGAAGGAGAATGCACATTTACCGACTACAAAGATGTTCTCAAATTCGTTGATTGTAATGGTGACATACAAAAAAGCAAGTGTGCGTTTTAATGTGTGGTCACTGCTTCAAAAATTTAAATAATCTAAAAACGCACATGCTAAAACATTTTGAAAATAACCAAACTGAAGAAATAATATACAAAAAGTGGAATACAACGATTAGATGTGTTCTGGTAACGGTAACCACCAACCGAGAATCATTTGGCAAATAATATAAACAATTGTTGATGGTTTTTTATTTGTAAACATTTAAAAAATGTTAGAATTGTTGAACTATTTTGTAAATGTGTAAGAATGTGAGCTGATATTTTCGCTGTTATTCGAATTATTTCAAAAACTTTCGGTACGTATTACTAGAAGTGACACTACTTAAAAAATTATATAAAAAAAACTAAAAAAGAACCGATTTTACTTTTTGGATTAGGTATAGGTGAAGGATAAACCTTTCTAAAAAAATAATACACTGTAAAAAATCCCTTGATCTTTTTAGTTTTTTCGTTATTTAAAATTTTCTTTTTGTTATAAAATTTTTTACAGTGTATTTTTATTTTTTTTTTCAAACGTGTCATAAAGCCTGTTAAAATATCTTTTTAATGATACCAAGATCATGGAAATCGGTTCAGCCGATTTTGAGTTATTGCATTTTAAATAGAGCACTTTTCGACCATTTTCGCGTTTTTTCGAAAACTTTCCCACTGTGCCACGCCCAAAAAATCGCAAAACAGTCATTTCTAAAAATGAGGGTTTGTTTGTATTGATCAAATTTAGCTATGAACAAAATATCATCGATATCTGAGGGGGTCGGGTTCAATGCATCTCGATTTTTACATGAAATTCATCAGTAGTGGTTTTGCCGACCACTGGTTTAGAGTACTATGATCGCTCATAACCAGTTTATAAGAACTTTTTGTATAATCTTTTTTGTTTTTAGTAATACACAACAAAAGAAAAGAAAGGTACTTGTTTTTAGTATAACACCAACGAAATGCTCTGGTCTTCATAATACGTCTATCACTCATCACTTTCGCGATCGAACTCCTTTCATTCACTAATTTGAGGGATCAAAGTGAGTTAAAATTTTAGCTTAACCGTTCTTTACAATCGAATTCAAAAAGAATTTGAACGTTACTTTTCATACTACATAAACCTCTACAATATTTTGACGGACTCTTAGAGTACTACACAACATATAAAGAGAAAGAACTTTTATTTGTTTCCCAAATAGTTCTTTGGAAAAGAAAATTTTCTTAGAGGGTTGGGAAAACTGAAAAATTTATTGTCGTTTTTCTTAGTAATCTATCGATTTCGAAATTTTATTTCTAGAGAAATGACATTCTAATATTATCATATCAAACAAAATATCAACAAAAAATTTAATTTTCAGGCAAAAGTCCTCTTAGTTTACAGTAATTGTTAAAGCTTCATCAACACAAAAGAAACACAATAACAACAAGTACATGTTTGACAACAACCCTTTCATTTAAATGGAAATAAAAAGAGCTTTTTTAATTTGTTTAGTAACATTTCGGTATTTTACCTTTTTTGTAAATTATTTTTTGGACAATGAAACCTTATAAAGGTGTGAAGTCCTTTTTGATTTTTATGTTTTAGTATACCAGATACTGTCCATAACAAACAACAGTAGCGAAAACATTTGTTTTTTGACAAAAAAATATACATTTTTTGGAAAGGAGACGTGACAAAAGTTCTTTTTTTATAATTTTTGTGCATTGCCACTTGTTTTGTGTTTTATATGGTTTTTATCTCATATTTTATTTAATTTTATTAGGTGTAGCAGACTTATGTTTCAACATTTTTATGGGTATAAGTTGCCAAAAAAAAAAAAAAAACGTCTCGATAGGGGTCAAGGTGTTAAGTCTGTCTTTCATATATATATATTTTTTTTTTTGGTAATAAAACTGAAAGCCTACAAGTTTCAATTAACATGAGCAAAGTAAGAAAGTAAGAGAATGAATTTATACACTAACGGAAAAATTGGCCGATACTAAGTTGTAACAATCCACTTCGAATACTGCCACTTAACTTATACTAATTTTGTGTGTAGTTCACTTACATGTCAAACTGCTTTTAGGATGATTTAACTGGCCCAATAAGCGGCTTCATGTTATATATATAATTGTACGCAGTTTTAAATTTCATAACAGAATAAAGTTTCAATACCTTAACAAATTGTTTGCAAAACCAAACAAAAATTTGATGGCAACTGAGAAAGTAATATGAACAAATTATGTTAATTGGTGAATGGAATCTATAAAATTTCAAAATTATGAAAAGCACATTTAAATAAAGATTTAGTAAAATGAAAGAAGACATATATCAATTTCAGTAGGAGGTGTACTGCTATTTTGTTAGAAAAAAACGGACTAGACCATAAAGCTGGCTAGAACAGAATAACCCAGACATACGAATTTTTGCTACACAGAGAAAAAGCATTGGTGGGAATTGGATTACTACTAGAAAAATAAGAATTTTTATTATAATTATTTAATATTTTTAAATGCCATAGAATCGCTATAAAAACTTCATTGTAAACTTAGTTCTAATACAGTGAAAGTACCTCCAACAACAAATTTAGTGCAGTTTTCCAATCGAAGTATTTATACAGTATTTATATAAATTCAGTATACTCGTAATATGTTTCAATCTTAACTACTGCTTATTTTGCACATAAAATCTGTTATTGGATATTGTAGCCAATTGGTGGTTAACACATTGAAAACTAAATCTATATTTAGAGCCATGTTTCAGGCATCAAGTGCAATTTGGCAAGCAACTGTAGTTTATGAATAGGTTTGCGTGCCAGGTAACTATATCTGATATGATGGTCCAGAAGTTTCTGCATTTTCTTCAGGAAAAGAGAATTTATACAAACCGGTATATACGATTTTGTTAGATGTCCAGATTTCCTGCCTACCTTGGGTATAAATTCTAGTCTTACTACTCACCAGATTGATGGAAACCAACCATATATAAGACAAGATTAAAAACTCTAGTCAGTTGTGGGATGACGATATTCATCCCTTACTGCCGTAAACATGGATATATATAGTCCGTTCCAGGTGATTTGAATGGAGAGGAACCATTTGTCGCCCATTTAACCCGATTCTTCTGAAAAATACACATGTATACGAACGACGTTCAGCTGTATCTGAATAGTCCAGTAAGCTCCATAGAAGAAAATGTTGAAAAGCTAAGCTATGACCTTAATAAAATACATTTTTGGGCCAATGCAAATGGACTTTGTCTCAACCCGCATAAATCAAAATGTTTGATTATTCATAAAAAAAACTTTTCAGCCTATTCTTGAACATGATATACTAATAAAACATCAGAAAATCGAGATTGTAAAAAAGGTAAAAAATCTTGGCATAGTTTTCAATAACAACTTGACTTGGTCAAGCCACGTAGATTCACTTGTGGTTCAAACGTATATAAAGCTAAGATCGCTTTGGGTAACTCAGTATTTTACGCCATTAAGAGTAAGACATCTTCTTGCAAAGGCATACTTAATTCCTGGTCTACTTTATGGCTGTGAACTTTTTTGCAACTGCGACTACGCCAGCAAGAAAAAACTAAATATTTTGTACAACAATATTGTTAGATATGTTTATGGACTGAGGAAACGTGATGGCGTTTCGACTTTCTCAAAAAGTCTTTATGGAGTCTCATTCAATGGCCTTATTAATATAAGGGTTTTAAAGTTTTTGCACAAAATTATTTACACTGAGAAACCCCTATATCTTTATGATCAAATACAGTTTGCTAGATCCAAAGGGGGCAAAAAACTTATTATCTCTATGCGTCGATACCTTATGTCAGAATGACATGTTTTCATAAACGCCACACGTCTTGGGAATGCAATTCCAAACAACCAACACTTAGATACCAACGCGATACATTTTAAGAAATTTTTGTTTAGTTACTTTGTTTAAATATACTTATTTAATTTTAATTTCTTCAAATTCATGAATTATAATAATTTCTTGTATTTATTTTACTTTATTTTAAATAAGTTTTTTTTATTTTTTTTATTGTATTTTAATTTTGTGGCGAATTTTTGAACGATGAAAATCCTGTACTTTAATTATAAGACATGTCTTGTTGTACAGGAAATTAATAAAGAAATTATTTATTAATAAAGAATTAATAAAATGTTGTCCGCTAAACGTATGTTCCTTTTAGCAGAGAGGGCTTCCCGATGACTGATAGGCAGCTGTTGGTGGGGACACATCCTGGAAAGTGTGTTTCCGATAGAGGTTCAGAGGTTTCTTCGGGAGACTCAGTGTATGAACCGTTTGCTCTCTTTATGGTACATATACCATTGGTATGATCTTGAGAAAGGGCCTTTTTAATTCGCAGAGCTTCCGTAGCGTCATTGATCTTCTCACAGTAGTTCTGCCATGTAGTACTTCTGGATTTGCGTAGTTCTTTATTGAATTCAGTGAGGGCTATTTTATACCTTTGATCTTAGCCTTATTGAATAATTTTCGAGCAGTACGTTAAAGACTTTCCAGTCCTTCATTCCTTCATGGAAAATCTCTCTTAGTCTTCCTAGTTTTAAATGGGAAGCTCTCTGTATATGCTAACGATGAGTTTTATTGTAGTGCAGATGCCTCAAATCAATTTCTCTAGAGCTTCCTATTAACCCTTCCGAATGATTCGCATTGTTATCCAATTGGTATCGAAAATTATCGCAGTTAGTTTTCAAGAGATTTCGATAGCTGAGGCTCCGTGCCTGGCAATATTCCACGAGGGCTATAACTTCTTTTGTGGGTGCTGTATCTGCATCACGTGGTAAACAGTTATAGGCCAATAGTACTTTATGTTCGCCAGCTAGAGAGGGCACTTTGGCCCAAATGGAGACCAGATCCCCTGAGACAAATTCTTAAATTGGGAGAAAATTCTGCTTCTAACAATCAGTTCTGCTCTGGATCTTGGTTGTAGAGAATCTTATATAAGCTTACCTTGGTTGGTGTTGAGCCCTTTAATGACTCTGGCATTTAACCATTGTTCCTGGATGAACGCGATATCCAGGATATCAGTGGTGAACCTTCGGCTGAGATGCTGCCTTTGTGTGGTGAGGATTTACTTGTAGGCACTTGAAGTACCTTCTATGATTGTTTATCGAGGGATTATGGCCGTCATGGCTGCGAGGTACGTTTTGCCACTTTTCTGTCTTGGTCAAAACTAAGCAGACCTGCTTCTTTAGCTGTTCTCTCACCTTTGCGAGGTCTGCTCGCTGACTTCCTATCATGAGTTGCGGTGTCAGCCTTCTTGTTGAGCGGGATCCGGAAAGAACGAGACTTGACAAAGTCTTTCCAACAACTGGGCATTATATCCAATTTGGAGTTCTGGGAAGCTTCCGTTGGACTTTTGGTTTTCCTACTTGTTTATGACATACTTTGCCTCTTTTTGTGGACGAGTCGTTTTTCTAAGCACTGATCCATGCCCTTAGTTCACTGAGTGGTTCAATCGCTTAAGCACTTCTGCTGATATAGGGTCAATAGTGAGGGTGAGTTCAATCACACTCTCTTTTATTGCCCTTTTTAGCACTTTCCAGTATTCAACCGAAAGATCACTATTTTGGCCCTCGATCAGTCCAAGGATAATTTCAGTGGACATGTCTGCCTTTTCGTGGAAATATCCTACAAAAATTTGTGCTTCATGAACATTGTCTTCTGCAACTACTTTTGATACTGCATTGCTCCATGGTTTTAAATTCGGGACATGTGTCCTGATCCACTGCGCCATATTGTTGTCCCCACAGAAGAAAGTGAACTATCCTGGTTTGAAGGGGCTGAATCGACCCCTTCTCAAGCTCCACTGTCTTGCTTAGGACAGCTTTCTGTATGGTCGTGAGCTGCTCATTTGGCCATCTTATTCGGAAAGTAGGGCGGAATTATGGCAATTTTTTACCGATTTTAAAGAACATTGAAAAGATGCAGTTATCTGTTGCTGCGAAACTATTGATACCCGGAGTACCATTTGCAGAATTGTATGTGTTACTATTATTTGGCACTTCAGCGGTGCGTTTTGATGAGTGCCTGGTATTGGGTGGAAGTCGTATGGGTTTTACGTGTGTGCCTGTCTTGTCGACTTAACCACATGGTGGTCTTAGCACTTGGAGAGATACTATGCGTCTTGCCTTCGCCCAGCCATAAGAGGGTTACAAGCTGGAGTGATGTGTTCGGCATCACTCCACACTTTGTTATTGTGTCGGGCCTATCTAAAACCCTTTTGCTTTAGAGGTAGCAAAACCTGGGTGAATGCACCCCCACATTGATCTGTGATCTGCCCGCGATATGGGCACCACAGCCACTGCGAAACTCCCCGAGGGGCCGTTCCCAATGAGATCATATCAAAGATTCGTCAAAGACCTCTGCATTGACCTTGCTTACCATAACACATTTTTCTGATCCATTTTCACGCACTTTGGTATCGTCAAAAGACTTCTACTCATGCTACATCCGACATTGTTGCATCCGATTCATCTTGCGACTCATCTTCCACTCATGCCACCCACACAACGCATATACCAGCATTCCCATACAACGCATATACCCGGTCTTTCACTCCACAACCAACCCTACTAGTCACACACAGCGATCTCCTCTGTACGTCAGATTCGAAAGCCACTAGTGCCACGTTCGTAATGTGGTCCAACAATACCTTCATTTCAACTTGGACCCACATATATTAAAGGGGTGTGACAACCTTTTCATCTGGTTGGATTTTTCACGATCCACCAGTCGGTCAGATTACTGTGTTATGGTTCGTTTAGTCTCCGCAAGAAGTCAAAAAGTCCTCTTCTTAGGCCTATTCGATCTCCCCGTAGTACCAAATTTAGCGCCTTTTGGTGAGGCTTCGCTACCAAATGGCAAATTTAGTAACTACCAGTTATCCCCCGAATGGGATTGCACTGGCAGACATTTCTCTTCCTTAACCTTTAGCCGCTGGGAATAATCACCAGAATTAACTGGCTTTGCCTAGCGTTGCCCAGGAGCACCACTTGGAGGTAGGTTATAGGCCATTGCATCACGTCTCTGGCAAGCCAGTTCATAATGAGTACAACCTTTGCTCCCGGTATTGGCAAGGACCATATATAATAGAGGATGTGCAAACCGCAATGGACCCAATTATCAAGAGGTGACAAGATGGGAACAAACATAATTTAATAGACCCAGCAACAAATAAAATGTTTATAAACCAAGATCCATGGATCCACCCTGTAATAATGAGAGAACATAATTTTGAAGAGTGTTTCCTTAAAAAAAATTATGCAGAGAGTTCTGTTGAAGAGAGTTTAATAACTTACAGAAAATATTATTACAAAAATGTGTATATGTATTTTTTGCAGGTTTATATATATTTGTTGGTATATATATTTTTCGCAAAAGAAATATTTGGCGGTAAATTTTACATATATTTGTTCTTTTGCAATTGTAGTCGTTACAAATTGATATACGAATTTCAGGTGGAATACAAAAAAAGTAAAAATTTGAAAAGTGGAAATATATCCTAACGAAAACAAAGCTTTCGGCGCATATATTGGGAGCAAAGTGGACAGCCTCCCAATTGAGCTCCAACACGAAGCTCAAATGCGCATAGTAGACGTGATTTACGAAATGTATCGTAAATAGAAAAATGGATAATAATTTAATTTAACAAACGAAATTTGTTTGTTCATTTTTAGAAATAAAACAAATAATTTGTATTTATTTTATGTATTTTTAATTTCAAATATTATGTTAGGTTCTTTTAATACAGACTTAGTACAGTGGAATATAGTTTTAACGAACAGTTGAATGTAATACTGTTCCTTAAGATTGAATTCGTTAAATTGAGAAAACACTGTATTGTTGCAAACATTTTTTTTTAGGTTTTTTTCTACAAGTTGCAATAACGGGATAAACTTGTGGAATAACAGAAAACAAGTTTAATTTTGGTTCTTTTTCTTCAGATTTTACAATTTCAGATTTTTATTTTTATTATTTTTGGATTATGTAGTAATATAAAAATTTTATCATGCATTATTTAATTTTTTTTTTGCCACACACATTACTTCGTTCCATCTGCAATTATATAAATTTTTTATATATCATTAATTAACATAATTTATACATTTCTTTTATAAATTAAATTAAATTATCAATAAATAAAAGAGAGATATTTGGTCCCATCAATACGGATCTTGGATCTAATTTTCAGCAACATGTTTGTAGCCATCTTGTCCCCTCTTGCATTTTCAGTTTTCGTGTGACCAAATTGCGGTTTGCACATCCTCTATTATATATGGTCCTTGGTATTGGGTGGAGTAGATCCATCTGATCGCGGCCTTTTACGTTTTGATATAAACTCGCGCACCTCTTCACGGACTTCGCGCATAGGCATCTTACATAGCCTGCGAGCCACTACAATGTCCATGCCTTCATCAGCGTACATCTTTAGGTACTTCCGAGCAGCGCCAAAGAGCTTTATCTTTTCGCAAATAAGTTTAGTATTTTCGCCAGTTACGTTTGCTTAAACGAATTCCTAAGGCTGAGATTTTAGCAGCTGGTCATCTCCATGCGTCAGGATGTTAGTATCGGCAGCGTTTGCACCTGCGTATATTTAGTGTCTTCCACTTCCATGGTTTCGGTTGTACTGTCGAGGCCTTAAACCTTATTAGCAACAACCGAATGGTCCTTGTTGACCATGCCTCTAAATTGGTTGTTTCTGAACTTTCTGTTTCCATCTATAAATAAGTAAGAAAAAGGGATTAAAGAACGACGCATAGGTAGCAGAGCCCTTTGCTACCAGTGGGCTAGTTTCGCCACAACTTGGAGGCTGCCGTTAAGAAATGCACTAACGTAGTCCTATTTATCCCATGGGCACGGTTCTGTGAACACCGGGGATTACGAGTATTTTTCCAGTGTCCGCTCTAGATCCGGCATGTTCTGTGTAATTAGCAGAGACGGCTCTTGCAAGGTATTAGTTTTTGTCATGCATGGTCGGTCTTTGGAATACTGAGAGACTAGTGCATAACAGATACATGCGGTGTGTATGCAACAGATAGACCAATTTTTATAATCTTATGCTCCTTACCTTCATTATTTTCTTCTCTGATTTTTCAAATGAAAAGCGAAATTTGCGCTTCTTTACTTAGCGTGAGTGTAAAAAAAATGAAAGTCATCCCGGCTCCATTCCACGATATGCTTTATAATGGATTGATATAATAGAATGAGGAATTACATAAAACTAGCATCTTAACTTCTACGAATTTCCTCCGAAATAGAGTAAGTGCATTTAAGAAAATAAAGCAGCTTAAAATGTATTATGCATCCACGAGGTTAAAGATAAAAAATTTATAAAAGAACCTCCGAGCCAACATCACCGTTAGCAAGGTGGAATACAAAGGCTACAGTCACATTGTCCTCTTAAACTCAAGAGTTGGAAGTCTAATAAGCTTTCATCTATTAGTAGATGTTGGTAAGTTATCACAACTCCAATAACACCAAAATATTTTTCTGCACAGGCTCACTTGCATTGATTTGAACCTTATAATATATATTCCATATTATTAATGAATATTCCAAAATATGTTTTACAAGAGCCACCTTTTAGCGAAACCAAGGGTAAATCTTTCCTTATTAACAATCATACTAATATAGAATACTGTTGGCGAATAGTGTTGACGAAAAAATTATATATATAAATGGCCATAAAACATGCAAACGCTTCTGAAGTTTTACAAAAATAAATTAATAAAGTCGTTCGGTGTAGGGGTCATCCCCACCCCACATCATTTTATTCCACAGTGTTATTGTATAGTAAAGGTTTCCATTGTTTTGTCAACAGCATAAAAATGAACACTTCAATTTTGTTAATTTATTTTTTTTTTAGTTATATTAATATTTCTTCTTTGTTAAATAAATAAAACATACACATTTTTAAATTAATAAAAGAGTCCAAGTCGTCAAAAATATATTTTGTTGAAAACTTCCATCGTATTGTCACTCAGACTATATTTCTTATTATTTTTAAATATTACTTGCAAATTCCAGCACTGGAAATTCGAGTGCAAATTCTAGGAACTGCTTCACCATTCAACTCATTTTAAATGAATAAAACAAACTCAACAAATTAACAAATTTAATAAACACTCATATAGCATTATATACTTTTATGTATGTGTTAGTAGCAACTGTAAACGATCATAACTCCAAAAGAATATTCCAGATGATGAAAATCTGTAAATCTGGTGAACAGCTAAAAAGAAATACCTTTCAAATGATACATTTTTTGTCAAAGTCGGGGTAATACTGTGAAACTTACATCGGTCACAAAGACCGACTTGCATATTAATATTAGAGATTATGGCTTAAATAATTAATATAATAATTACGCTAACAACGTAGCGGGTATACTGCTAGTTTTCCATATGTAGATAGATAAAAATAAAATTAACATTTTGTTTTGCGACAAAAAAATTTGATTGCATCATTTCATTCTGAATAACTCCGAAACTGTTGAGCATATAAAAGAATGACATATTTAACTTAGGGTTAATATAAGTCATAATTTTGTCATGTTTTTATTACAAAATTTGCCAAGTTGTTTTAAAGTCATGATACAATCGGTATGGCATTCTCTTAAAAATTCCCAAATTTTAGAAAAGAAAAAGGTAAAAAAAAATTATTAATAGAATTTTAAATTTCCACTTCTCTTATCAGAGGGCCAGAACCCACCGAAAAAATATAGTGGTTATAACGTCTCATAAAAAATTTTAATTTGTTGCAATGTATAACGTTGGGCAAAGTAAACATTTCTTCAATTTTTACGCATCTTACCACATATTTAAAATTATAGTTCATTAAACAATGTTGTATTTACTGACAGACTGCGAAATGGCTTAAATTCGAAAAACAACTGGAATTGTGCACTTATTGCACAAAAAGTACAAAAAGTTATTCCGAAAAAAGTTACATTAATTCGTTAATTCTTAATAATTTGTCAAAACACGAGACATATTGTTTCTTCTTCTTTGAAACAATGTCATATATATGACATCAGTAATTTCTGTGCATAATAGATTCTTGCTGTACTTAGTCAAAAATTAAAAAAACAAAATACTATAACTTAAATTCTCACCGAAATATATTTTTACTTGCGCTTCTATCGTTTAAATTTATTTTACTTACTTATTTTTACAATCCATAAACCACAAGTTATAAAAAGCATCCACCAACTAACATTTCATTGTTTGCCAACGAGTGTTTAATGTGGCTTCAGTGCAAACTCTAATTGCAGTATGTTTAAAGAAATCTTCATGAATATTTAAACATTAATGCACAGGTAGTAAACATCAGATATGTTGAACACCGCAAAAAAAATTTTGGTATATTTTGTTTACGTTTCGCAGAACACAAATCCAGCACACGTTTGTTTGAATTATGCATTACTATTTGGTGGTTTGGTTAACGTGTGTGTTTATAAGGGTTGTAGTTATATTTTGGATGTCGAAATCTCTTTTATAGCTGACAATATTTTTTTTTATTTTTATAAAAACGTTGGTGCGCATATATGTAATCGCATCACGACTGAACCACTCAAGCTATCACAATATATGTTCGTATGGTATTCCGGAAGATTCTTCTTCTTGGAGTGCAATTGGATCAGTGGGCGTGTCACTTCCCATACAATGTAATAATTAACTATCACATATCTCGATTTCTATGTATGATATGGAGAGCCTTGAAATGTATGTAATGATATCTGTTATTAATGTTAGAATCCTTGCCGGAAATATGCGGGATCGTATATATGGGTATGGTATCCCCGTACAAACTATTGTGTACCATATATTTTGAGATGATTTATCATCACTATGAGTAGCCGTGCCAAAAATGGGTGGGGTCGGAAAAGTAGTTTTGTCATTTCCCGTACAAAGTGCATTTTCGACATCACATATCATGAGTAACTATACTTTGTGTGTGTTGTCAGGTCATTAGTGTATAAAGCCATGCTGTAAAGGGCCTGCAACCACCCAGTAGGCGTGGCACCTCCCATATAAATTATAATTTCGATTACCTATAATTTATTTAATTAAAATTTACTACGAAAACATGCAAGCGGAATGCGGGAATGCTTGCAGTTACAGCAAAAGAAGGCGGATTTTTCTTTTTTGATAATCCAGATGGCACTACCAAAACATTTCTGATTTCCCTTTAATACGTTATCGAGATGAGATTGCTTTGGTCATCGTTTCATAAGTAATTGGTTTAAAGTTGAAAATGGTTCATTCTGCAATTTAATTGCCATAAATGTACATAAAATTGAAAATGCGGTACGCAATATTTGATCGTATTCAGCTATGGTTAAAGTACAGTGGCACATAATCATCCCTTAGAAGCTTTAAATCGTACGTTGAATGTTCTGAAGAACATCGACAGAAACTTGACGGTATTCTCATTGTATAATCAGTAGATTTTTGACAGTAAATTTTGCCGCATTCCACCTATGCAAACAAAATAAATGCATGTCGAAAAACTTCATCACTGTGAAGCAGTGTCCACAATTAACAACAATTATACGTGTCCAACTTTAAAATTAAAAAATTGAAACAAACCGGGGGGTTTGATTATTTTAAAAAAGATGGGCTTGCTTTTTTAAAAAATAATTTTTTTTTTGTAAAAGAGGGAACTTATTAGGAAAAAGGACTGCTTTTTAAAAAAGGCTACTTTTAAAAATGGTACTTTTTATAATTTTTTATTTTTTTTTTTTTGATGCGTAAACAGGGGGGTAAATTTCTATTCCACAATACAATCACATAAACAGCGTAACATGTGAGACGTAAGACAAAACCGGTGTGACTTATGATTGTATTGGTGAAAAAATTATGATATATAATAATCTGTTTGAAAATGAAAAATAAAAATTTAAAACTGAAAAATAAAAAATGAAAAATTAAAAATTTAAAAAAAGAATGAAAAATTAAAAATAAAAAATTAAAAATAAAAAATGAAATATAAAATTAAAAATAAAATATGAAAAAAAAAAATTTTTAAATGCAAAATGAAAAACAAAAAATAAAAAATTTAAAATGAAAAATAAGAAATGAAAAATAAACAAGTAAGAAAATTATAGTCGGTCTAGACCGACTATACGATACCCTATACCATGCGTTTAGAAACCCTATCTCTTAGGCCCAACTAACTGGACATTGAAAATAAGCAAAAACCAAATTTGAGTGGGATTTTTATTAATTTTTTTGGCTGCAGATATGAAAAAGTTCATATCGGATGCTATATCTATAAAGGGACTAGGTCCAAAAATGGACCGATCCTGATCATGTTTGGTAAAGTCTCTTGTATTTTGCAAAAATATGTACAAACAAAATTTGAGAAGAATCAGTGCAATATTTTTGTTTTTTAATAGATTTAAGTGAAGATCGGGAAGCAGCTCTATATGGGGTCAAAGGGATCATTTTTGGACTACTCATTAGTGGATGTAATGAACGCATACAAACCCAATTTGAGTAAGATCTATATGACAATTTGGATCTTATGGCAATTTATGTCGATTTCATATGGCTAATTTGTATGGGGGCTAGGTCTGAACATGGACCTATTCTCACCAATTTCAATAGCGTTCATCCCATGGCCGATAAAAGCTTACATACCAAATTTCATCAAAATATATTCATATTCGCGACCTGCAGTTTGATTACAAGCTTTACATGGACACACAGACGGACGGACATTGTTAAATCAACTCAGAAAGTGATTCTGATTCGATCGGTATAATTAAAGATGGGTCTAGGTCAAATATTTTTGGTTGTTACAAACAGCAGCACAAAGTCATTATACCCAAACCACATAGTGGTATAGGGTATAAAAAAGGAAATATAAAAAATTAGCAAGTAAGAAATTTGGTTTAGACCGACTATACGATATCCTATACCATGGTTTAAAGAACCTATCTCTTCGGTCCAACTAATTGGATATTAAAAATAAGCATAAACCAAATTTCATTGTTATTAATTTTTTTGGCTGCAGACATGAAAAAGTTCATATCGGGTGCTATTTTTATATGGGGACTAAGTCGAAAAATGGACTTATATTTTGAAAAAATATTCACAAATCAAATTTGAGAAAAATCTGTGCAACATTTTTGTTTTTTGATAGATTTAAGTGAAGATCGGGAAGCAGCTCTATATGGGGCCTATAACTAAGAATTGTTCGATAGGGATTATTTTTGGACTACCGATTAATGGATAAAAAAAAACAAATACAAACCCAATTTGACTAAGATCTATGTGGTAGTTTGGATCTTATGGCAATTTATGTCGTTCATAGGGGTCATTTGTATGGGAACTAGGTCTGAACATGGACCGCTTTTCACCGCTTTCAACAGCGTTCATCCTGTGGCCGACATAAGCTCATATACCAAATTTCATCTAAATATTTGCGACCTGTAGTTTGATTACAATGTCTACATGGACACACAGACGGACATCGCTAAATCGATTCAGAAAGTGATTCTGAGTCGATCGGTATAATAAAAGATGGATCTAGGTCAAATATTTTTGGTAGTTACAAACAGCACCACAAAGTCATACCACATAGTGGTATAGGGTATAAAAATGAAAAATGCAAAAAAATTAAAAATAAAAAATGAAAAATAAAAAATAAGAAATGAAATATAAAAAACTAGATGTAACCCAGTGTGCTTCGCTACATCCTCCCCCTACCCCCCCCCCCCCCCTCCCGAATCGTTATTAAAGGGTTCTCTCATTAATACGGTAATTCAGATATATCACATTTAATATTAAGTTTGTGGGGGGTTACCACGCGCATTTGTCTAAACCCGCCCAAGTTTTTGCTTGACTACTCACGTTAATAATAGATGACCTGAGACAAATTTGCAAAGCTTTCTCTAGCATAGTACTTTATATATATATGATATTAAAAATGCACTTTGTATGGGAGGTGCCACGCCCACTAAAAATATTTAGAAAAACTAAAACCTGTAGCACTCCCATATCCGCAATAAGACTATGTGAAAATTTTAGGAAGATCAGATAAGTAGTTACGGGGAGTACCTCCTACAAATAAACAAACAAACAAATATTACCTCTTTATTATGTTAGTATAGACTATTAGTATAAATTTTTTATTTCACTGCTTGCTGATGCTGATATATAATGTTTTTTGTTTTTTCATTCGGTACAACAATTATCAGATTTTTCGGCGTTCCTACCTTGGAGCAAGGTACATGTAGCTGCCCATGAGAAGAAGATGGATTATCCATATTAGATCTGTCAACACTTACTGTTGGCGTTGAACTTAGAATATCATTTGGCATTTTTTCATTTTAGCGATTTTTGGTTTTGCCCATTTTTGATTTTGAAGATTTTTGTTTTTGGGCGATTTTTATTTTCGCGATTTTTTGGTTTGGCGATTTTTGATTTTGGCGATATATTTTCCACGACAAATCACATTGATAACTAATGAACTTGTCAAAGGACTGTCGCTTTCGTAGTTCTTCATATTTTTTACATAGGAGGTGCCACGCCCACTAATCCCATCTCGCCCAATTTTTATTGGACTATTCACATTAATATCTGATGGACTCATGCAAAATATGGAGTATTTCCCTTTTATAGTCAACCAGTTGTATGATATTAGATATCTACTTTGCATGGGCGGTGCTACGCCCACTGCTCCGATCACGCCCATTTTTTTGTTCGACTAATCACTCAAAGAACCTATGGGCTCAGGAAAAACCACAAAGCTCTCTCTTTTACAGTACTCCAGATATATGACATTAAATAATTACTTTGCATGGGGAGTGCCACGCCCATTGGTGTGAACCCGCCAATTTTTGTTCGACTACTCATACTAAAATCTGATAGGCTCGTGCAAAGTGTCAAAGCTTCCTTTTTTAGCACACTAGTTATATGATATCATATATTTACTTTTTATGGGCGGTGCCACGCCCACTGCTCCGATCACGCCCATTTTTGTCTAACTAATCAAATGAATAACTTATGGGCTCACACAAAGTCCCAAGACTCTCACTATTACAGTACTCCAGATATATGGAATTTTATATTTAATTTGTATGGCAGGTGCCACGCCTATTGGTCCGATACTGCCCATTTTTTGTCCGACTACTTACATTAATAATAGGTGACATCAGACAAATTTGGAAAGCTGTCTCTATCACAGTACTCGAGATATATAATATTGAACTATTACTTGTATGGGAGGTACCACGCCCACTTATTCGATCCAGCCCATTTCCGGCGTAGCTCCTTATATTAACAATGGGTGACCTCACACTAATTTGCAAAGCTCTCCCCACCATAGTACTCAATATATGTATATGATATTAAAAATTTACTTTGTGTGGGAGGTGCCACGCCCACCAAAAATATTTAAAAAATTATAGCCTATAGCACTTCCCATATCCGAGTAAGACTCTGTGAATATTTCAGGAAGATCAGATGGTTAGTTACGAAGATTACCTCCTAAAACAAACAAACAAACAAACAAACAAGCACACATTACCTCTTTATTATATTAGTATAGATATATATTTTTTAATCAGTGATTTAACAATTGTGATGAAACAATTGTTTAAGAACATCACATTTATAGTGACAGATGTTAAAAATTGGGCAAAGAAATAAAAAAAAATCATGTGAGTCCGATCAAAATACAAGAGACTTTACCAAACATGATCAGGATTGGTCCATTTTTGGACCTAGTCCCCATATAGATATAGCATCCGATATGAACTTTTTCATATCTGCAGCCAAAAAAATTAATAAAAATCCCACTCAAATTTGGTTTTTGCTTATTTTCTATGTCCAGTTAGTTGGGCCTAAGAGATAGGGTTTCTAAACGCATGGTACAGGGTATCGTATAGTCGGTCTAGACCGACTATAATTTTCTTACTTGTTATTTTTAATTTTTTAATTTTTAATGTTTCATTTTTGTTTTTCATTTTTATACCCTATACCACTATGTGGTTTGGGTATAATGACTTTGTGCTGCTGTTTGTAACAACCAAAAATCTTCGTCCTATACCTATCTTTAATTATACCGATCGATTCAGAATCACTTTTTGAGTCGAAATAGCAATGTCCGTCCGTCCGTCCGTCCGTGTGTGTCCATGTAAAGCTTGTAATCAAACTGCAGGTCGCAAATATGAACTTATTTTGATGAAATTTGGTATATAAGCTTTTATCGGCCATGTGATGAACGCTATTGAAATTAGTGAGAATCGGTCCATGTTCAGACCTAGCCCTCATACAAATTACCCCTATGAAATCGACATAAATTGCCATAAGATCCAAATTGTCATATAGATCTTACTCAAATTGGGTTTGTATGCGTTCATTACATCCATTAATGAGTAGTCCAAAAATGATCCCTTTGGCCCAATATAGAGCTGCTTCCCGATCTTCACTTAAATCTATTAAAAAATACAAATATTGCACTGATTCTTCTCAAATTTTGTTTGTATATATTTTCGCAAAATACAAGAGACTTTACCAACCATGGTCAGGATCGGTCCATTTTTGGACCTAGTCGCCATATAGATATATCATCCGATATGAACTTTTTCATATCTGCAGCCAAAAAAATTAATAAAAATCCCACTCAAATTTGGTTTTTGCTTATTTTCTATGTCCAGTTAGTTGGGCCTAGGAGATACGGTTTCTAAACGCGTGGTATAGGGTATCATATAGTCGGTCTAGACCGACTATAATTTTCTTACTTGTTGTTATTATTGTTGTTCTCAATCGAGTTCAGTAATTACTATTATATACTTCTAATGTTATAAAATATGCTTAATATCCTTAAATGGATAGATTGTAAATAAAGAAATTAAAAAAAAAAAAATTAGTTTTTTTTTCCATTTTTTATTTTCCATATTTTATTTTTATACCCTATACCACTATGTGGTTTGGGTATAATGACTTTGTGCTGCTGTTTGTAACAACCAATAATATTTGACCTACACCCATCTTTAATTATACCGATCGAATCAGAATCACTATCTGATTCGATTTAACGATGTCCGTCCGTCCGTCCGTCCGTCCGTCCGTCTGTCCATGTAAAGCTTGTAATCAAACTGCAGGTCACAAATATGAATATATTTTGACGAAATTTGGTATTTTATCTTTTATCGGCCATGGGATGAACGCTATTGAAATTGGTGAGAAGCGGTCCGTGTTCAGACCTAGCCCCCATACAAATGACCCCTATGAAATCAACATATATTGCCATAAGATCCAAATTATCATACAAATCTTAGTCAAATTGGGTTTGTATGTATATATTACATCCATTAATCAGTAGTCCAAAAATGATCCCTATTGGACAAGTCTTAGTCATAGGCCCCATATAGAGATGCTTCCCGATCTTCACTTAAATCTATCAAAAAACAAAAATATTGCACTGGTTCTTCTTAAATTTTGTTTGTATATATTTTTGCAAAATACAAGAGACTTTACCAAACATGGTCAGGATCGGTCCATTTTTGGGCCTAGCCCCATATAGATATAGCATCCGATATGAACTTTTTCATATCTGCAGCCGAAAAAATTAATAACAGTCCCACTCAAATTTGGTTTATGCTTATTTTCTATATCCAGTTAGTTGGACCTGAGAGATAGGTTCTCTAAACGCATGGTATAGGGTATCGTATAGTCGGTGTAGACCGACTAAAATTTTCTTACTTGTTTATGTTTAATTTTTCATATTTCATTTTTCATATTTAATTTTTCGTTTTTTATTTTTCATTTTTTATTTTTCATTTTTTATTTTCATTTTTCATTTTTTATTTTTCATATTTCATTTTTCATTTCTCATATTTCATATTTTATGTTTCATTTTTCATATTTCATTTTTCATTTCTCATATTTCATATTTTGTTTCATTTTTCATTTTTTTATTTTTCATTTTTTAGTTTTTCTTTTTCATTTTAAATTTTTCAGTTTTCATTTTAATTTTTCATTTTGAATTTTCAAATAGTTTATTACATATCATAGTTTTTTCACAAATACATTGATAAGTCACACCGATTTTGTCTTACGGCCCACATGTTATACAGTTTTTGTGATTGTATTGTGCAATAGAAATTTACAGCTCAGCGCGTATAGATGTTTACACATCAAAAAAGAAACAAAAAAAGTATAACTGAGTATTAAGTTAACCACCAAAATTTTTGGTTTCCGATCAATGTGATCTACAAAAATCTTTGTTTGCAATTCCGGTATCGTGTCTAATAATTAGGGGGTACAAATCCATTTTGCAATGTTTTCTTTATATATTCTTCTTTTGTGTAAAACGGTGCCTTTATTAAATTATTTTCCGTACTTAATGTTCATCTTAAAATATTAGTTCTAATTACATTTGTAATAAAATTATCTATTCTTATAATATTTATGTATTGTATAATTATACCCTATACCACTATGTGGTTTGGGTATAATGACTTTGTGCTGCTGTTTGTAACAACCAAAAATATTTGACCTAGACCCATCTTTAATTATACCGATCGAATCAGAATCACTTTCTGAGTTGATTTAACAATGTCCGTCCGTCCGTCCGTCCGTCCGTCCGTCCGTCCGTCTGTGTGTCCATGTAAAGCTTGTAATCAAACTGCAGGTCGCAAATATGAATGTATTTTGATGAAATTTGGTATATAAGCTTTTATCGGCCATGGGATGAACGCTGTTGAAATTGGTGAGAATCGGTCCATGTTCAGACCTAGCCCCCATACAAATTACCCATATGAAATCGACATAAATTGCCATAAGATCCAAATTGTCATATAGATATTACTCAAATTGGATTTGTATGCGTTCATTACATCCACTAATGAGTAGTCCAAAAATGATCCCTTTGACCCCATATAGAGCTGCTTCCCGATCTTCACTTAAATCTATTAAAAAACAAAAATATTGAACTGATTCTTCTCAAATTTTGTTTGTACATATTTTTGCAAAATACAAGAGACTTTACCAAACATGATCAGGATCGGTCCATTTTTGGACCTAGTCCCTTTATAGATATAGCATCCGATATGAATTTTTTCATATCTGCAGCCAAAAAAATTAATAAAAATCCCACTCAAATTTGGTTTTTGCTTATTTTCAATGTCCAGTTAGTTGGGCCTAAGAGATAGGGTTTCTAAACGCATGGTATAGGGTATCGTATAGTCGGTCTAGACCGACTATAATTTTCTTACTTGTTTTTTGTTTGGTATATACTTGACAAAATTGTTTTCTCTAGATGGCATTGGCAGCTCTTAAACATTTTTTTTTTCGAATACCCGAATCTTTTTCCATGATGGTGAAACATTTAACCAGATTGGGCACCCGTATATCATAATTGATCTAATTAAGGATTGGTACATAATAATTTTGACAGGGTCAGCTAGACTTCTACAGACTATGAAATTGTAATAATGAAACACTAAATTTTTGAAACCTTGCACACATTCCAACTTCAACAACTCAGTTTAAAGTTTTGTTTTGAAATTAGCCTTTTTAATATAAATGCATCGCCTGTGAATAAAAGCCATCCTAGTGTCTCTTTGTAATAGATTGTTAAACAAATGTTAACATAAAAAAAAATTCTGGTGACTTTTTACACTACAATTTCGCAATACAATATTGTCTGTATGTAACTGTGTGCTTGCGTTTACCCACCCGACATTTTGAAGAATATTTCAATAAAAATCAGCTTAAATCTTCTTCGAGCACTTTTGGTGATTCAAAGCTGACTTATCACTTGAGCGCTTGAAAAGAGAATCTAAAATGATTCACGGTTACGCCGAAAAAGTTATTTGTTGAAAATAGATCATACGGACAATTGATGCGTGATCGTTTTAGAATAATGCTTGAGGATGCTGGATGAAAACTTCTGTTTCTTATGTTGTAGTGTTTGTATATAACGGGACAATTTTTTACTTTTCTCTGATGCAAGGGTCCGATTTAGGCAAGCATGTAAATAAACTTAGAATAAGCCAAACATTTAGAGAAAAATTAAAGAAAAATCCCAAGACAGGTGGACTTATCCAAACAATCAATAGTGAAAGTGAAGAAAATTAATTTAATTTGTGCGAGGACTAAATTATACATATGGAAATTTTTAACATATATCTATAATATTAATAGGCTAGGCGATTTCTTGTGACTGATGTTTTGTTCTCCCCTTTTACCCCAATTTTAACCAAGCGTATATTATTTGAAAGGTATATCTTTTTAGCCGATTTGCAGGTTTACAGATTTTTAAAATTTTTCCTTTGTTTTGAGTAAATTGCATTTAAAGTTGCTACTAACACATACATAAAATTATACGATGCTATGTGTGTGTCTATTAAATTTGTTAATGTGTTTGTAATAAAATGAGTTTGTTTTTTGTGCTGATTTGTGAATTGGCTATAGTTGATTATCATGCTTTTAGGGTCTTTATTTAATGAAAAAATAAAATTTCCTTGAATTTGCGCTCGAATTTCGAGGGCTGGAATCTGCTAGTTTTTATTATTTTATTAATAAGTTTCGTTTTCATTCAAAAAATAATTTTGTAAAATATTTCTGTGTTTTTGTACTTGAAAACTGACTTGAGAAAGTTTCGGTTAGAAAAAATTAAAAATAAAATGAAAATGACTCGAAAAAAACTCGCAAGCTCGCAAAATACTGTAAAACAACTTTAAACGGAGTTGAAATTGATCAGAAAGACGCTTAAGGAACAGTCCCGGGTAGGTTATTATATTTTTCAAACAAAGGAATATTTTACGATCAGAAAATAGAGCTCATTTCTAAAAAGGCTCGAATATGATCAATAACAATTCCATTAAATGCTAACTGGGTATGCCAGTGTCTGTGTATTTAATTTTATGGATGTGTTTAGTAAATTTCGTAGTTTTCATTTTTCTCGTTTCTAAATGACATCAAACGCAGTCACTCACTCAATGTTTTGTAACTTTTTATTTCCCCGGAGATGACATTTAGTACCAAAATCCAAAAAAAAAAAAAAAAAAAACAAAAAAATAGATGTGTACGTGTATGTGTGTTTACGTTTGTGCCACAAGAAGGAAGTAAAAGAACATCTTAGGAAACAGTACATACATAAGGTAGAACATATCCAAAATAAATTTTACTTTTGACTCGCATGCAGTAAAAGTATCGTAAAATACGAGTTGGTGTCTTTGTAGTAAGTAAAATATATTGCAACAAAATGTCATATTAAGGGGGACGTAATATAGACAGACATATGTTACAGGTATGACGGTTTTTATGTGAAATGTCCTAGCTGGAAAAATCATATCGAAATCATGTTTCTTTAGAGAATTACAGAAGGTGTATTTCAAACTTGGACAAGGCATAAGTATTTTTTGATAAAGATGATAAAGTGTAAGAAATTAATAACCACACAACATCAACATGTTGGAACTCTCGACAATTTTAAGTAAACTTAAAGTTAAAATACTTGGTATGGATAGAGTTTCATATCCGAGCTTTTCTTATGGCACTTACAATTCTATGAACTTGCTCAGTGGTGCTGTGTTTTCGTCTGAAACCAAATTGATGTGCTGGAATGATATTAATTTGATCTACGGATATTTTAATATTGTTTACCAAAATTCTCTCGAATAATTTTTACAACTTCGACAGTAAACTTACTGGTCTATACGAATCGACCTTTGAGTGATCTTTACCTGGTTTTGGTATCATTGCAACGAGTGAAACTTTCCATTCTGGGGGAAAATCTTCACGGCGTATTATAGCATTAAAAATAAACAGAATTATTCTTAATTCTGGATTTAAATCAACAACAGCCTTTTCGACCTCTCGAATCTCAAAACGAAGGGACACTGCTCTATGCTGTGAAGTAACAGGTGGCAACTCATCAATAGAACTAGGGGTTATATTTGGATTAAAAACTTTTTTTAGATGTTCCACAAACAGATCTCCCTTCTCTTCGCCATTCCTGGCCCATCCTCCACTTTCCTTTCTTAGAGGAGGCTTACATACAGCAGGTCTTTTAAGATTTTTTGTAGCACGCCACAAGGAGTAATCAGTTTTTTCCATTGGATCCAGTCTTTCCAGATATCTATTCAATTTCTTTGTGTTTCGAGGTTTTTCGTGCATTCTTTCATTTGTTGCTTAAGTTAAGGAGATCTGTGTGGTTGGCACTCTCTTCGAATTCTCCTTTTTTCACCTAATAGCCTTTCAACATCCTTTCAACACCTACATATATTGCCTGGTGTGACAAAAAGGTTTAGTAGCAAGTTGAGCAGCTAGTTTGAGATTTTGTTCGAAGTTACTGATCGAGAGGTCAATGTCATCTGGTGTTCTTAGCGGAAAGCTTTCTGTGCAATGGGTACTAAGAAACTTTTTGTATTTTAGCCAATCAACATTACTTTAAAGCATTAAATCACCAGATTGGGACACAATATTTTGGGGGTTCGAAATAGAAACAACAACTGGTGTGTGGTCAGACGAGAGTTCCAATGAAGATACTACATGAACAAGTTCTTTTGCGATGTTATTCGTTAATCCGAAATCTATCAAATCGGGTATTTTTGCCCATCTGTTGTCCAGCACGTTGGTTCTCCGTCAACATAAATGGTAATAAATAAGTACGTGGACATCATAACTTATTACCGGATTATATGAAACAAATAAATCGAAATGCGTTTAAAAGGTGATATATCGTTAGCCAAACATGCAACTATGCTAAGTCCATTTTTATAAAAATTGAGACAATCAAAAATACATCATGTAGAAAAAAAAACCATTATGTCGTTTTTCCCCTTCGTTTCGCAGTGGTATGCAAATAGGCTAAGTCCAACACACAAAACGCAAATATGTTAAGTCCACACAGAATTCCAAAACAAATTATGTTTCTCTGAAAATGAATAATTATGACAAAAATAATAATGAAAATTACAATTATAATAAAATAAAATTTATTTTATTTAATACTAAAAACAGTTATTATTTAATACTAATAATAATAAAACTATTAATATAATTTGTTACAACGATATCGAAAAAATAATTAATAAAATTTAAACTTACCAAGTAAATTTAAATTTAAATTTAACAAGTAACACAGAAATTAAAAGCGTGGCAACTTCAAAGAAAACGCGAGGAAAGAGCAGTCGTAGATAGAAAAAAACAATTCAGAAGTCATGTGATTAATTTAACTGTAAACAAAAGTCAGACACCGTTTTATCTTCATAACTTTACATAAATATTAATTTATTTTATAAGTTATTATGAATTCTGCTGATAAGAACCAGTGTGAGTATGGCGATGAAGCAGATGACGGCGTCATAGAACTTGTGCCATATGGATTTAATAGTTATTCTGAAAGTTCGTGCATGTCACCGTCTGTAACGAAAAGACGCAAAAAGAGAGACCGTGTTGAAGGTTCTGCATGGTTTTCTGCCAAAAATAAAAAGCGCAGAGAAACTGGGCAATCTTATTTAGGAAAACAAAAGCTGAATAATGGTTGGAACTACAAAAAAAAAAGAAGGTACCGCGTACATTAAAGAAAGATGACACTGTAAAAAGACTATAACTATGAAATGTAATCAGATAACAGACGACGACAGGAAAGAAATATTTACAAGATTTTGGAAAATGTCTTGGGATGAAAAAAGATGTACGTAAATACTTTGATTCAAACAGTTGGAGTATCAAGAGCTCGAAATAGAAATACGCAGAACAAATCAAAAAGAGGTCAAACTTTACAGTATTTTCTAAAAGTAACAAGTAAGAAAATTATAGTCGGTCTAGACCGACTATATGATACCCTATACCATGCGTTTAGAGACCCTATCTCTCAGACCCAACTAACTGGATATAAAAAATAAGCTAAACCAAATTTGAGTGGGATTTTTCTTAATTTTTTTGGCTGCAGATATGAAAAATTTCATATCGGATGCTATATCTATATGGGGACTAGGCCCAAAAATGGACCGATCCTGACCATGTTTGGTAAGGTCTCTTGTATTTTGCAGAAATATATGTATACAAACAAAATTTGAGAAGAACCAGTGCAATATTTTTGTTTTTTTAATAGATTTAAGTGAAGATCGGGAAGCAGCTCTATATGGGGCCTATGAGTAAGAGTTGTCCCATAGGGATCATTTTTGGACTACTCATTAATGGATGTAATAAACGCATACAAACCCAATTTGAGTAAGATCTATATGAAAATTTGGACCTTATGGCAATTTAAGTCGATTTCATAGGGGCCATTTGTATGGGGGCTAGGTCTGAACATGGACCGATTCCCACCAATTTCAATAGCGTTCATCACATGTCCGATAAAAGCTCATATACCAAATTTCGTCAAAATATATTCATATTTGCGACCTGCAGTTTGATTACAAGCTTTACATGGACACACAGACGGACGGACGGACGGACGGACGGACATCGTTAAATCGAATCAGATAGTGATTCTGATTCGATCGGTATAATTAAAGATGGGTCTAGGTCAAATATTTTTGGTAGTTACAAACAGCAGCACAAAGTCATTATACCCAAACCACATAGTGGTATAGGGTATAAAAACACAAGTTTTCGAGCGTGCAAAATATTTTTCTTGAATACTTTGAACATCGGTCGACAAACAGTTATTGATTGGTTGAAAAAGACCGCAGCTCCAAAAGCAAGCAAGAAGCAGCTCCTAGAAAAAGATTCTCATCCGCACAGAGACAATGCCTGAATTCGTTTTTTGATTCCCTGCCAGCCACTGAATCTCACTACTGTCATGCAGTCACTTAAAAAAAAATACCTTCTGACAGAATGGGGTTCCAAAGAGCAGCTTTATACCTTTTATGTGAATGATTTTTGTTATGGAAAAAATATTGCACCCCTTTCCAAAACTATTTTCTCGGAGATATTTGGATCTAAGAACTTAGCTTTGTTTGCTCCTAAAAAAAGACCAGTGCGAAATGTGCACTCGATTTTCTGTTGGAAACCTCTCGCAAGAGGAATATAATATTCACCAACAGAAGAAAGAAGATGCCAGAAAGGAAAAAAATAAAGATCGAGAAGAAGAAACACATGTTTACACTGTAGATCTTCAGGCTGTGCTAATGGCTCCAAAATCTCAGGTCAGCAGCTTATATTATCAGTAGATAAGATATAGGAGAACCAGGAATTTTTCATTTTCGCCACCGTTAGATGGCGCTGTTTGGTTGAGGTCTATACTAACTAACTTGAGGACAAGACTATTGAAATTAGTTTGGTTGGTGTCTACACTAACTAACTTGAGGGCAAGACCCGCTAGGGGCTTGCCCGAAAAAAATTGTAGTAGATAAGATATAGGAGAACCAGGAATTTTTCATTTTCGCCACCGTTAGATGGCGCTGTTTGGTTGGTGTCTATACTAACTAACTTGAGGGCAAGACCCGCTAGGGGCTTGCCCGAAAAAAATTTTAGTAGATAAGATATAGGAGAACCAGGAATTTTTCATTTTCGCCACCGTTAGATGGCGCTGTTTGGTTGAGGTCTATACTAACTAACTTGAGGACAAGACTATTGAAATTAGTTTGGTTGGTGTCTACACTAACTAACTTGAGGGCAAGACCCGCTAGGGGCTTGCCCGAAAAAAATTGTAGTAGATAAGATATAGGAGAACCAGGAATTTTTCATTTTCGCCACCGTTAGATGGCGCTGTTTGGTTGGTGTCTATACTAACTAACTTGAGGGCAAGACCCGCTAGGGGCTTGCCCGAAAAAAATTTTAGTAGATAAGATATAGGAGAACCAGGAATTTTTCATTTTCGCCACCGTTAGATGGCGCTGTTTGGTTGGTGTCTATACTAACTAACTTGAGGGCAAGACCCGCTAGGGGCTTGCCCGAAAAAAATTTTAGTAGATAAGATATAGGAGAACCAGGAATTTTTCATTTTCGCCACCGTTAGATGGCGCTGTTTGGTTGGTGTCTATACTAACTAACTTGAGGGCAAGACCCGCTAGGGGCTTGCCCGAAAAAAATGTTAGTAGATAAGATATAGGAGAACCAGGAATTTTTCATTTTCGCCACCGTTAGATGGCGCTGTTTGGTTGGTGTCTATACTAACTAACTTGAGGGCAAGACCCGCTAGGGTCTTGCCCGAAAAAAATGTTAGTAGATAAGATATAGGAGAACCAGGAATTTTTCATTTTCGCCACCGTTAGATGGCGCTGTTTGGTTGGTGTCTATAGGAGAACCAGGCTTATAGGAGAACCAGGAATTATTAAATTTTTGCCCCGTTAGATGGCGCAAAGTTGAATAACTTTTTACTATAACATTGAATAACTTTTTACTTTGCTATGTGTAGCGAAGACAGATTAAATTATTTCTAATCAACTGAAAAATACTTTCTAAAATCTCCGTGCGCCTGATACATAAAATGCATGCATATAAAAATTTACCACACAATTGAAAGATTGCAACAAATCGACAGTTTGTAAACAATAAAACAAATAGAAACATATAAAAATTTACCACACAATTACCAAAACACTTGAATCAAAACTAAACATGATTGAAACAAATCGACAGTTTGTAAACAATAAAACCAATAGAAACATAAATGTTGTCACTTATCCAGTACACATGTTTGAAAATTTTTATGTATATAACAAAAATCTAGATTAGTGTTTTAACATGATCATAAAATCCTTATAAAAAGGCATAGTTTTGGAAAATGAAAAGCCTGGTTAATAAATCATAAATAGATTTGATTAAAATTAAAATAAATAACAACACTTTTTAAAAATACGTTACTTATTGGAAATTGGGTACCTTTTTCCTATGTTATGTGTAGTGAAGACAGATTAAATTATTGTTTATCATTAACCAAAATAATATTAAGGAAAAATAGTTTCATTTCGTTCAGTAGTCAACTACACGGGAAACTATTAATTACAAATTTTGATCGAAATAAAAAAATAACAAAAATTAATTAAAAATGGAAAACATGAATTTTTTTAAGTGCTCGCTCTGCACCATTTTCTATGAGGATGAATCAGAATTCCTCAAACACATGGAAAATAGTTTGGAGTGTATGGAAAACACTCCCAGCGTAGAATGTGTTTACTGCAGTAAATACATACCGGGTGTATCCAACTACGTAATACACACAACAAACTGTCTCATTGAAAATGAGATAGAGCGAATCTCTACTCATAATGTTTCTTCATTTGAATATTCATATGATGTGCTGTTCCTTAGCGGAGAATTGATGGATGAAATACCCAACAACCAAATGGGTTTCTGGAATACAGAGGAGTGGATTCCTGAGACACCTGAGACACCACCACCACCTCAAAACACATATAATTTTACAGAGGATTGGATTCCTGAGACACCAACACCACCTCAAATCACATTTTAATTTTTAAATATAAGATTATAAATTTAAGTATATATATCCATCTCTTTTTAATAAATATTTATATAAAAAAATATTTTGTTGTTGTTGAATTTATTAAATTTTGGAGTATAAATTACAGAACTTCTTACGATTGATTTACTAGAATCATTAGTAAGTTTGATTGAAGCAGTTCAACACCTAAAAATAAATGGATTTTTTAAACGCATTAAACAACTCGAGAAACAATTCTGGAGAAGGCTTTACAAGAGTGGCTAATTTAAAAATCGGATATCCATATACAATAACTGGATGCAAATTAAAGGATACGCAAATTGGTTCTAAAATGACTTTAAATTTGTTAGATGAAGATGGTAATTTCCTATGGATATTTTTACCTAAACGCCTCAGCGAGCTGTTTCCTATGAAGAACCCATTCAAAAAACTGACTGACAATAAAATTGAACAAATAATATATCGTGGTAGAGATGAATCCAAATATAATAGAGCTATTCTTGAGTTTGTGAGCCAAAAAGAAAATAAAGAAAACAAATAAAAGTCTAAATTTAAAATCCATTTTGTTTTATTTAAAACACTCCCAGCGTAGAATGTGTTTAGTTCTTAAGGTTTTATTTTCAATAAAGAAATTAGTATTGTACATTCACTCAACTATTCGAGTTGTTTCTCCATAGATACAAACATTTAGTACCATCAACATCAAATGAAGAATGGAAAATTTTCCAATAGTTTTTGTTGATTTGCAAGGATTTAGGGGAAATTCAAATAATTTCATACCAAAGGAAATTGCTATGGTCTTCAATACTAAAGAGTATTATAATTTCATCATAAAGCCACCCTTTGAATTTAAATATTTATTACCAGAAAAGCAGAAACAAGCAAAATGGTTGACTAAAAATCACCATCATCTACAGTGGGAAGACGGAAATGTATCACTTGAGAGTGTATGTAAATTCATTAACGCAAATATCAATTTTCGCGTTTATGTCAAGGGTTTGGAAAAGAAAAAGTGGCTTGAGGAGATGTTGCAGAAAAATGTATTCAATATTGAAAATATATGTTACCACAATTTAAAGCGTCTCGAAAGAGAATATCCAGATTGCATCCGTTGCAGTTTTCACAACCATGGAACTTGTGCTCTGAAGAATGCTCTTTTACTTCAGAATTTTTTAGCTCCGCCCATAAATGCAAGCTCTTTTGTAAATATAGTACCCTGATTTCCATAACAATATTGAAAATAAACTAATGCTACACCTTATCTGTTAATTTTGTTAAGATTGTTAATTCTTATATACCAGTTTATATTTTTTGGGCAACTTAGTTTAGTTTATCTCCTCAGTTGAAATGGATCATACTTATTGTGAAATAGAAAAACCAAAACTATCTAAAAGGAAACAAGATTATACACTTATCTATCATCTGGAGTACTTACTCAATTTAAAATTAAAATTAAGATGTGGATTTTCTACAAAAAATAATTTTCAACCTCTCCTCTGGATTCATAGCAATAAAACAAATGCTGTTGGCTTTACTAGAGATGAATGGATTCATCTGATGGCATATAAGGAATATATTCAGATGAGACTTGATCAGTACGAATTTATCGATCTATATGAAGAATTGGATCATCCAACATTAAGCAGAATTTGTTGTGAATTTAAAATCAAAAGAGGCGGACATTGTGTATTAGTTATATCACAAAATGGTCATAAGATCAAAATTGATGGTGAATCTTGGAGAAATATTATTCGAGTTGGAATTTTTTTGACGTCATTTCTGTGTTGGAATACAATATTACAGAAACAAATATCTCATTTTTATCGTACCTATTTCATACCCAGATGTGCAGAACTCAATAAAATCAGTATTCAATTATCGGATCTTGAACAATCATACGATAAAGATGTGCAAGTGGACTTGATGCGGCTATGTTTTGAAATTAGTAAAAAAATGCCTGACAAAATAAAATCGGATATTAAAATACATAAGTTATTATTAAGAACTAAAAATAAGTAATAAATAAAGATGAGTAAACAGCAAGTTGTTAATGAAATTCATAAGTCAGTAAGAAAAAATTTTGTTAGACGTAGATTCATACAAAAGGGCTATAATGATACATGGCAAATAGATCTAGTAGAAATGATTCCATTTGCTAAAATGAATAATGGGTATAAGTATCTTTTAACTGGGATAGATACTTTTTCAAAATATGCTTTTGCATATCCAGTTAAATCAAAAAAATCTGTAGAAATTGTTACTGCCATGGTTAAAATGTTTAAACGATTAAAAACAAAACCAAAAAATATACAATCTGATCAAGGGAAAGAATTTTTCAATAAAGATTTTAAATTATTAATGAAAACAAATCATATTAACCATTATCATACATATACCCATTTAAAAGCATCAATATGTGAACGTTTTAATAGAACTTTAAAAACATTAATGTGGAAAATGTTTAGTATGAGAGGAAACTACAAGTGGGTTGATGATATTGACAGTTTAGTTTCACAATACAATAACACCTATCACCGTACAATTAAAAGGAAACCATCTGAAGTTAATAAATCTAATCAAATTCATTTGTTACACACAGTTTATAATTTTCCAAAATCATTCCCGCGTCATAAGTTTAAAAAAGGTGATCATGTCAGAATCAGCAAATATAAGGGAATTTTTTTTAAGGGCTATGAACCAAATTGGTCAACAGAAGTTTTTACTATAGATAAAGTAAATATTACCAATCCTGTGACATATTTAATTAAAGATTATAGAAATGATATAATACTAGGGTCATTTTATGAATATGAACTACAAAAGGTTAAAAACAAAGATGATTTTCTGATTGAAAAAGTTTTAAAAAGAAGGGGAAAGAAACTCTTTGTCAAATGGTTAGGTTTTGATGAATCTCATAACTCTTGGATAAATAAAAATAAATTATTAAAATAAAATATAGTATTGAGAAGTATAAAAGGAGAATATGTTGTTAAATTAATTTTAATTGAATAAAATCATTTAAGAAGGTACCATAGAACTGTATTAAGCTAAATGGATCGCATTTTCAAAAATTCTGAAGTCAAGTATGAAAAACTGAAATATTGTAACTACTGTGGTAGCAACGATCACAATGAAGATAGATGTAAGAAAAAAGTGGAAGACAATAAAGTTAATAAATGGCAATGTTCAAAAAAGAATAAATAAATTATATATAAAATAAAACAAATTGTTTCAATGTTTGTTGTTTTTATTTTTATTTAAATAAAAAGTACAATATTTTGTTGGAAATAAAATTAAACTTACAAAACTACATCACTTATTTTATAATGTCCCCAAGCTAATGTATCCACATTATTAGGTAAAACATATCTCTTATCATCCTTATAGTTTAAACTTATTTTATTTACAATTTCCGTATATAATTTATGGGATCTACTGCGAATAACCCTTTGTTCACCATAAAATGTTTTTCTCTCTATTATAGATTCTTGATAATTACGGAGTTCTAATTTTTTAACAACTGATTTTTTTACTCCTTTTACTTTTTTAATAGTTTTGGTGTAATTTTCATGATCTCCTACCGTGTAAGCGTATGCTTTTGCTTTCAGACCTGCAAATTCTCTCATAATTTTACCTGAATTTTCGTCTTTCATTAAGCCCAGAACTTTTTTGTTCAAAGACCTAATCCCATAAACATTTTCGGGTTTATATTCTGAAGTGTCAAATTTATCACTATTGTTTTTAATAATTTCGTAAATGTCTTTTTTGGAGGATATAATGAATGAATCAGTGTCCATGTAGATACATTTCAGATTTTTATCTTCTTTAACCAAAAAATTGTAATAAAAATCATACATTAAATATTTTGAGAGTTCTAATACTGTTACACCTATGTATATTGGCTTGTCATGATGTACCTCTAATTTGTTCAATTCTATACCATACAGTCCATTATCAAATACGTCTATACCAGAAAAGTTGGGTTTAGCTATAAGAGCTCTGCACCCTTCGGAATTTCTGCGATTGTCATAATTAGTAACTAATCTCACATCACGACGCTTTTCTACATTTTCCATCGTTTTACCGTATACAGCATTATTCATTAATTTAAAAAAATTCTTTTCAAATTCATTTTTTGATGTTTTACGGTGATTTGTGTTTAAGCTTATATAGGGTTCCAACCAAAAACTTTGTTTGAATTTTAAAATTTTATTAATCTTTACAAGTATTAATCCCTGTTCTAAACACAATAGTAGGTTCTTTATATGAATTTTATAATCTTTTTTATCAGTGAGATCAGCTAATAATTTGGGGAGTTTTCCTCCAGGTGGTATTTTATTTTGCGCACAAAATGGAAGATAGTTATGAGAATTATGAATTAAGTTGGGATATTCAAGATCAACTTCTAGAATATATCCGTAAGTAGATTCATCACTATATTCGCTTACTTTGAAATTTTCAACTTCGTCATGAGATAAAAACGAAAAATCTGAAATGGGGAGTTTTTGTGACATGGCCCAACCATACAAGTTATTAGCATCTATATATGCTAAGTAATTTTCGTCTTTAGCAGAATCATATTCATTCATGTACTTATTGTTAGCCTTCGAAAGTCTATAAGTGCACTGCGTAATTCCTCCTCGAATGGAAGTTTTGAGGAATGAATGTATTTCAGGATCACTTATTAATTCCATTTTAACATTTGTATATTTGAGCATAGCATCCCATGACAAAGAAGGAGCGGTAACATAGTTACATGGATCTAAACCGTAAATTTTCTTACAAACTGATCTAAAATTCTCAAAAATATCCGACAAAATAAAAACATCGCTCTTAAGATACAACAACATGTAGTCTTTAAGAGTACGACATTGAAATATATTCCAAACCTTTTTAGCAAAAGTATAGTCTTCCTCAGAACACTCCCTGTCATCTAAATGATTATAAAAATGCTCTCTGTTGGGTAAAGACTGCTCATTCAGTTTTTCAAAACTATCAACATAGTCATACGGGAAAACGCCTTTTCTATTCATAACTTCGAAATGTTCTTGTTTAGGGTATTTCTTTTTGAGTATCTTAAAATCTTCTTTATTTAAGTAGCTTGCCAACTTTTCTATACTGGAATTTAAAAACCTGTTCGAATCTATAAAATTTAATGTGTATTTTATTTTATTCCCGTCTAAAAATTTTTTGGTCATTGAAATATATAGCTCCTTATTGCATGGTATAACTGAAAGATTACTACCTAATTCAGTAATAAAAAGATGGATATCATACCTACTTAAATTATGAAAGAAAATTGGCACAAAAGGTACGATAAACTTGAACTTATTTTTACAATAACTATGTATATATCCCATAAGAATCCCACTAAAGTAATTATAAAACTTATCTTTCTCACCGCTTATCTTATTACTGCATGCACAACAATTTAATTCTGCTTCTGGTGTTAATGGAACATCTATATGTGGTGCGTCTGTTTTCCAATATATGTCATATACTGCATTCATTCTATTGTAAAGATGATCCAAAAATTCCCGTACACATGTTTTTCCTGAAAAAGAGTATACAACTTAATACGGAACAAATATTTAAGACTGAATAAAAACATACCTTCAAATGAATAATATTCATCTAATTCGCCATTATACGTATGTTTTATATAGTATGCTACTGCACACGCTTTGTGGTTTTGAATTACTGTAGTTCCTTTCCCTCTTGTTTTGTTGTATACAGGTAAAAGTACAGATTCCATATCAGCATACACCACAACTGGCGGAGAAATCTTTCTTTCGAAGTGTGTGAATGAAAGCATTGAACCTTGCTTTGGGTATGTTGTTGTTACTTTTGAACATTCCGTTTTGTGGCGCACGGAGTTATTGAAATAAAAATTTTGACATAAGTCACAAAATTGTCCGGGAGTATTAGAATTTACAAATTGCGTTTTCACCAATCTCTGCATATCTTTTATTAGAGAGTAATGATAGTTACCATTATTTACTAAAGTCAGCAAATTAATATGGTACTCTTTAACAGTTTTGGATTGTCTTGCAGGACCCACAACTTTAAACTTATTATTTGCTTTCTTTAATTCATAAATGTTGATGCTGAAGTTTGGGTTATTTTGTTCAAATATTTTAAGTGCCGGCAATAAAACTGGAAATGACATATTCGAAAAGTCTAGAGTTATTCCCCGAAATTTAATTTTATTGGAACTTATATCATTAATTTTATAATATTTGGTATCACATAATTTTCTTTTATCGGAAGCACTCCAATTGTCCTTCTTTAATGCTATTGCGGCTAAAACGCACCATTTAAAACAGAAAGAATCACTATTTCTTACGTTTATGACAGCTTTTTTTGCTGCTATTGCTTTTGGCACCGGTATGTAATTCCCAATCGGAATACTCTCCAATTTGCATACAGTCATCTCGATATATTTGAAATGGTCGATTGCCCATCCGCTATCTCTCTCCTGGAACTCACTCGCTTGTCTTTCCAACTCATTATTAAAATCTCCAATTACTTCATCAATTTCATCAATATTTCTTATACTATTGAATGAAGTTGCAAAATGTTTTAATGATGATATTGGTTCTCCTTCGGTTGAATTTTTCACGTACAGTCCAAATAGCACCATATTCAATTTTATGAAGTCAAATTCTATTAACCTTTCAATTATAAGTTCCTTTACGAATATTTTTGTATCAAGCAAAAATTTTTTAATTTCAATTTCGTTTTTCAAATTACTATAAATCCGATATTGTTTTACAACCATTGGATTTTTTAAAATAATTTCGAAAATGTTTTCCTTCAAAAATCTTTCGGAATTATCCTTATGCACATTTGTCCTCAAATGAATTTTATACTTTTTTTCAAGGATATTTTTTTTGCATACTTGACAATATATTTCTGGTACACTAACTTTTACTTTTTTTGGCATTGGATTGATATTAAAAATACCACGTCTTTTGGTTTTACCGACGCATTTTTGTAGGAGGTGTAGCTCCAAATTTGCTACTCCTTCAACAACAATTCCGCAATCGGAGCACTCGATTTTAATTAAATTTTCCATTTTTAATTTTTATTTTTTATTTTTTGGGTGAATATAGGAGAACCAGTAAGCTTGATGCTGACGGTACTAAATGTTTGTATCTATGGAGAACAACTCGAATAGTTGAGTGGATGTACAGTACTAATTTCTTTATTGAAAATAAAACCTTAATAACTATATATAAAAATCTTAAGCCTTATCTAGAACTAATAACTACACTTGCGTCTACACACAAGCAACCCCTTTTAGTGATATTATGAATTCCCCCCAATGTGTTATATTATCTTAGAAAAACAGTAGTAAAGACATCCTAAGATAATACATATGTATGTAATTCCAATCAATTAGGGATTTCTTATAATTTAAAATACATAATTACAAATATTCTTAGAAATATCACTGTGTGTGTGTGTGTGTGTGTGTGTGTAACGCAGGCTAAATTATATGAACTATGTTCATATTTGAATAGTTCACGATAGAACCCTCAACATATATAGTATATTTATATATATATATAAGGTGTTTTTAGTATAAACTAGTAAAGAGAAGAAATAACATGGCACTGAGAGCAAAAATTGAAACCTTTTTACGTGATTTTAATAGAATCATATGTTTGGATGATATGAACTTTATACTCAATTTTATAAATCTTCTTGATATCTTTGAAAATAAAGTACTATTGGAAACTGTGCATGGAGAGCATTTTAATGATTGTCCTTGGTCTGAAGATACTTGTTTGGAAGGACCTGATACTTGCAACTGCATTGTATATAGCTTTAGAAAGCATTCTGTAATCAATCTAATAGAAAAATATACATATACGACATTTTAATTTAGATAAATGTATGTAAGACCAAATAAAAGTTTAAAACTATAAATATGTTTTTCATTTCGTATTCAACATTTAATACTACAAGATGTTTTATCAGTTCACGCAGCCATTCACAATGCTGATTAGTGGACCTTCAGGATCTGGAAAAACCACCTTTTTAAAAAATCTTATAAGTTGCAAGCAATTTTTAATAAGTTCACCAATTACCAGAATTATTTGGTGCTACGGAGAAGAAAATGCCAAACCAAATTTTAATAATATAGAATATTATAATGGGATACCAAATGATTTGGACAATGATTTACATGAACCAGTTTTACTTATTTTAGATGATTTAATGATGGGCGCATTTAATAAGAATGTGTGTGAGCTTTTCACAAAAGGGTCTCATCACAGAAATTTCTCCGTTATTGTTGTAACTCAAAATATTTTTCATAAATCGTCTCATACAAGAGACATTTCGTTGAACTCAAAATATATTGTTGTATTTAAAAATCCAAGGGATACATTACAGTTTCAGCATTTAGCAAGACAAATTGAACCCGGAAATTCAGTAGAATTAATGAGAATATATAAAGAAGTTACTAACAAACCTCATGGTTACTTATTGATTGACCTTACTCAAAGTATAAACGATCTATTAAGATACAGAACAAATATCTTCAATCCAAATTTTTGTTTCTGCTATTGTGATACAACTGAAAATGGTATTAAAAAAGAACTTAAAACGATTGAAGGAAAACAAGCATATGTTGTATGTTCTCAAGACGAATAACGGAAAACTACGGAAAGCAATACTTGAAAATGTTGACGATGATTTTATAAAAACTATAATTGAAATAATATTCAATACCCTAAATGGAAATACTAAACTTAAACCTAAAGATCATACAATTTTAAATAGATATAAAAAAGAACTTCGAATCATTTCAAAATCAAAGGGATCTGTAAAGTCAAAAAGGAAGGTACTAATTCAAAAAGGTGGATTCTTACCTGTATTGTTATCGTCACTGTTGGGAGGCTTTATTGGAAAATTAATAGAAAATGTCTAATAAAGGAAAATTTAATAAAGTTATATTACTACATCCAAATACTTATTATGTAATGTTAGAAGATCAATTATCTTCTGAATTTATTACCAGAAAACTAATACCATACCTAAATGATGAGTCAATATCAGACTTCAACAAATGGATTAAAATCAAACAAGAATTAAATATGTTTATAAAAAGAAAAATTAATCCCGTCAAACCATTAACGGATAATCATAAATCAGTTGTGAAAGAAAACGAAAATCTTGTTATTAATAATACTGATCCAATGATGAATAAAAATTTGGAAAAGAATTTTGAAGTAACTGAAAACTATGATAAGTTTGAAACCCCTGAAAAATTTTCTAACTCTACACCTAAATTAAAAATAAATCAAAACGAATTAAAATTTTTTAAAGATAACGATTTAGATGAAAAATACCTAAATATTACCAAACGTAAATTAGAAGATAAAGATTATCCGTACTTAAAAAAGAAAAAAACAGAAACATCAGAAGAAAAAAATACAAGTGTTAAATCTAAAAAGAAATTGTTATTTGATGAAACGACAACAGAAACTCCATATAAAGATACAAGGCCTAAATCAAAGGGGAAACCAAACATAAAACATCCATACGATACCAGATCTGTTCAAAAGGGGGAAAGTTGGATAAAATGGAAATCACTTTATTAAGAAAATTTTAATAAAAGATTAAACAAATAAAAAATGTGTTTTATTCATATTAGATTCTTTTAACCATGAACATACCAAACAATTTTTATGTAACATTATTAAGTAATAACTCTTTAATGGTTTATGAAGATAATGTTCTTTCCGCATTTACGAATTTGGTTAATTTACCTGCAATAACTTCAAAAGAGGATTGGGAAGTTGGAGTAACTGAATTATATTTAAATGATGGATCCGCCGAGGAACCAACAATTTTATTTATCTATAGTGATATTATAAAACCGAGATGTATTGGAAACAAAAATATAAGATGTCTTCGAGTATTACCATATAAGGGACATAGCGTTTGCTATGATTTTCATAATGTGGAATACTATCCTTTAGAAATATCAATAATTAACGATATTTCAATACTCATAACTAATTTAGATGGAACTCAATACAATTTCGAATCCTCAACAACACCGAATTTTATAACATTACACTTTAAAAAAATTAAAACACTATAAATGTAGAGAGTTTTGTAAAATGTTGTCAGATTGATAAATCATCGTGATGGATCAAGTATATAATGCATACTACTCAAGGCAGCAGGGCGGTGGAATAAGTCATATCGGAACATTATATGTGACTCCAAGAGTTTTGCAGCATGGTCGCGGAATCGGTTCATTTTTTTCATCACTATTTAGAACATTAAAACCTTTAATTTTTTCTGGAGTAAATACAATTAAAAATCAAGCAATTGATACCAGTAAAGCTATATTAAATGACTTCGGTCGCAAGCCTTTACGAAATATTTTGGATGAACAAGGAAAAATTGCGTTAAATAACTTATCAGAGAAAGCTGTCAAAAAAATATATTCCAAGTTCCAACGAGGTTCAGGCAAGAGACGTATAAAACGTCGAAATAAAAAAAGAAATCGTCAGTCTCTCAAACATTCTAAAGTGAAGCGCATAAGGAAGAAAAAGAAGAAAAACACCAATATAAATATTAAAGATATATTTTCAAAATGAACATGTCAAAACATATAGAATGTATGAAAAGTGAATTGGATTTATTTGAACCACATCCCATTCAAACTAGTATTTTAAACACCGAAGAAGTATCCTACAATCCTATCGCAACTTTGGACAACCCCAGCTCTATAGAATTTGTGTGTCTCGGTAATGGAGATACATATCGTGATTTGTCTAGCGTATACCTAAGATTAGTAATTCAACTCAAAGCAAAGGATAACTCAGATATTACAGACGATTCAATTGGAGTTGTAAATAATATTCTACATTCTCTGTTTCGAAGTGTTTCTGTCTATCTGAATAATGTTCCCGTATCCCATAGCGATAATAACTATCACTATAAGACTTATATACAAACATTACTTAATTATGGAAGTGATGCTAGTCGAACTCATCTAACATCATCTGGATGGTATCCTGACTATTATATCGATGGTGAACTTCGAAAAGGACAAAAACAAATTAACAAGTTATTTGCACGAAGTAATAAAGTTGAGTTAATTGGACGAGTTCATGGTGATATCTTTAGTCAGCCTAAATTACTTTTAAATAATGTAGATTTACGTATTGTATTTAATTTGGAGAAATCATCATTTTATATGATGGATCTCGAATCAACTGGTGCTGAATTGAAAATTTTGGAGGCTCAATTATATATGAATCACATTACTGTTAATCCGGGAATATTACTAGCTCACCATAAAATGTTGCAGGAAAAACCAGCCATATATCCATTAAATAGAACTGAAATTAAATCGTTTACCATGTATCCTGGAAATCATAGTTTATCTATTGATAATGTAGTAATTGGTCAATTACCTACATTTTTGGCATTTTGTATGGTTGGAAATGTTGCATACTCAGGGAATATAAAAATGGATCCATTTGAGTTTAAACATTTTTATTTACAAACACTAAATTTGTCAGTAAATGGTATTCAAATTCCATCACAAGCATTAGAATTTGATTATTCCGGTGTAACCCATAGAAGTACGAGAGCATACAATATGTTATTTAATGCTATTGGAATAAAGAATTCCGATAGAGGAATTCATATAAATAAACAATCATTTGATAATGGTTCATTCATTTTGGGGTTTGATCTTTCACCTGATCATTCTAATAACGATTTATGTGCAAAGATTTTAAAGCAAGGAAATGTACGCATTGAAGGAAAATTCACACGAGCTTTGTTGGAACCAGTGACATGTCTTGTTTATTGTGAATATGATTCTATGATTGAAATTGATAAAAATAGAAACGTTAAAATAACTTTATAAAAATGAATACCATACAGATTGAAAAAGCGCTTTTAAAAAACAAAGCTACCCGAAAGTATTTCCAAGGTGTTTTTGCTTCAGATAAACTTCCAAAGCGTGTACCTAAGCGTCCAGCTATCTTTATTGCCAATACAGATCCATCATACAAAACAGGACAGCATTGGATTGCATTTTATTTTGACGTTTATAATAATGCTGAGTTTTTTGATTCTTATGGACAACAGCCCTTAAATTTAGAATTTCTAACATTTTTAGAAAATAACAGCAACAACTTTAAAATCAATAAACAGCAACTACAGGGATATTTTTCAAAGACTTGTGGTCATTATTGCTTACTTTATAGTTTATATAAATCACAGCAAAAACGTTTGAAACTATTTTTAAGTCAATTTAGAAAAACTGATTATAATTTTAATGATAAAAAAGTAGTTCAACAATGTAAAAAATATTTCTCGCTGTAAAAGATAAGTTATTGATATATCTACATATTAAATACAACAAAATGGATTTTAAATTTTGACTTTTATTTGTTTTCTTTATTTTCTTTTTGGCTCATAAACTCAAGATATAAATATTTATTAAAAAGAGAAGGATATATATACATATATATCTAAAATTATAATCTTATATTTACAAAAAAAAAAAAAAAAAAAATTAAAATTTATTAATATTTTTATATAGAATTTCTATATATATTGTTTATCAAACTTTCATTTTGGCGGTAGGCTTGTACTAATAATAAGTCATCAGATAAGTCATCTTGTGAGTCCCATAAATTATATGTGATTTGAGGTGGTGGTGGTGTTTCAGGTGTCTCAGGAATCCAATCCTCTATATTCAAGAAACCCATTTGGTTGGTGGGTATTTCATCAATCAATTCTCCGCTAAGGAACAGCATATCATATGAATTTTTATATGAAGAATCATCAGGAGTATCAAATGAAGAAACATTATGAGTAGAGATTCGCTCTATCTCATTTTCAATGAGACAGTTTGTTGTGTGTATTACGTAGTTGGATACACCCGGTATGTATTTACTGCAGTAAACACATTCTACGCTGGGAGTGTTTTCCATACACTCCAAACTATTTTCCATGTGTTTGAGGAATTCTGATTCATCCTCATAGAAAATGGTGCAGAGCGAGCACTTAAAAAAATTCATGTTTTCCATTTTTAATTAATTTTTGTTATTTTTTTATTTCGATCAAAATTTGTAATTAATAGTTTCCCGTGTAGTTGACTACTGAACGAAATGAAACTATTTTTCCTTAATATTATTTTGGTTAATGATAAACAATAATTTAATCTGTCTTCACTACACATAACATAGGAAAAAGGTACCCAATTTCCAATAAGTAACGTATTTTTAAAAAGTGTTGTTATTTATTTTAATTTTAATCAAATCTATTTATGATTTATTAACCAGGCTTTTCATTTTCCAAAACTATGCCTTTTTATAAGGATTTTATGATCATGTTAAAACACTAATCTAGATTTTTGTTATATACATAAAAATTTTCAAACATGTGTACTGGATAAGTGACAACATTTATGTTTCTATTGGTTTTATTGTTTACAAACTGTCGATTTGTTTCAATCATGTTTAGTTTTGATTCAAGTGTTTTGGTAATTGTGTGGTAAATTTTTATATGTTTCTATTTGTTTTATTGTTTACAAACTGTCGATTTGTTGCAATCTTTCAATTGTGTGGTAAATTTTTATATGCATGCATTTTATGTATCAGGCGCACGGAGATTTTAGAAAGTATTTTTCAGTTGATTAGAAATAATTTAATCTGTCTTCGCTACACATAGCAAAGTAAAAAGTTATTCAATGTTATAGTAAAAAGTTATTCAACTTTGCGCCATCTAACGGGGCAAAAATTTAATAATTCCTGGTTCTCCTATAAGCCTGGTTCTCCTATAGACACCAACCAAACAGCGCCATCTAACGGTGGCGAAAATGAAAAATTCCTGGTTCTCCTATATCTTATCTACTAACATTTTTTTCGGGCAAGCCCCTAGCGGGTCTTGCCCTCAAGTTAGTTAGTATAGACACCAACCAAACAGCGCCATCTAACGGTGGCGAAAATGAAAAATTCCTGGTTCTCCTATATCTTATCTACTAAAATTTTTTTCGGGCAAGCCCCTAGCGGGTCTTGCCCTCAAGTTAGTTAGTATAGACACCAACCAAACAGCGCCATCTAACGGTGGCGAAAATGAAAAATTCCTGGTTCTCCTATATCTTATCTACTAAAATTTTTTTCGGGCAAGCCCCTAGCGGGTCTTGCCCTCAAGTTAGTTAGTATAGACACCAACCAAACAGCGCCATCTAACGGTGGCGAAAATGAAAAATTCCTGGTTCTCCTATATCTTATCTACTACAATTTTTTTCGGGCAAGCCCCTAGCGGGTCTTGCCCTCAAGTTAGTTAGTGTAGACACCAACCAAACTAATTTCAATAGTCTTGTCCTCAAGTTAGTTAGTATAGACCTCAACCAAACAGCGCCATCTAACGGTGGCGAAAATGAAAAATTCCTGGTTCTCCTATATCTTATCTACTATTATCGAACCAAATTGCAGGTTCATAATTTGGTTTTTTACAACCTAAATAATAAAAAAGCATTCTGTTTTTAATGGAACGAGGTTGAAGGTGGATTAGGCGCGGAAGAATTTGCAGGTATTTGGACTTTCTTTACTGAAAATAAAATTCTCCCTGCCAATGACAATCCAGCAAACATAATTTTTTACTCTGACGGTTGTACCTATCAAAACCATAACTGTGTAATGAGTAATGCCTTGCTTAATTGTGCTGTAAAACATGGCATTATTATTGAGCAAAAAATACTTGAAGTCGGTCACACCCAAAGGGAAGCAGACAGTGTTCACTCAACAATAGAACGTGCTTTAAAAAACAGAAACATTGACGTCCCTACTGAATACATTGGCATATGCAAATCAGCCCGTAAGAAACCTGAACCCTATGATGTCATGTATTTGGATCATACGTTTTTTAAGACTTTTAAAAATATTCGATTTCTTAAAAGTATTCGAGCTGGTCATGGAAAAAGCGATGCGAAGGTGACGGATATTCGTGGTATGAAATATACTCCAAATGGCGAAGTATTTTTTAAACTCCGATTTCCGGATGACTGGAGTACTTTACCCCAAAAAATAAACAAAAGTGTAAAAGCTATGCATTTTTCAAACTTCCTTGGACTATACGCAGAAAGAAGAAAAATAACTGCCAAAAAATAAGAAGACCTGCAATATTTAAAAGCAAGTCTACCCAAGGACCACCATAAATATTATGATGAATTACCGCATGAGTAGCACATTATGTTCACCTTGTACGCAGCATAACTTTTTTTAAACAATACCCCATTTGTTAACAGCAATGAAAAGACTGTTATTTTTGTGTTATTTTGAAAACTATTACATTAATTTCATTACATTTAATTTTTTAATTTACAACTTTTTGATTTTTTTTTTATTTCTTTTGTTTTCATTCTAATTAATAAAAATGAAAAAACATAATAACTATTAATAACAAATTTTGTTTCTTTAAAATAACAATAATACCACTTTATAAGAAAATATGGTAAGTCCACAAAAAAAATAAAAATCATGAAATGCAAATATGCTAAGTCCAGAAAAATCAAATAACTTCACTCTTGTATTTTTATTTAATCGGGAGAATATTGGCATCTAAACGGCGTAATAAATAAAACATTCCTGCGTTTACAGAATAAAAAAATATTTAAAACAGAAAAAGTTAGAAAGTTTTTTCTTCCTCCTTAAAAATGTGTAAAACTGGACTTAGCATATTTGCATGTTTGGCTAACGATATGTACCTAGGTAATCAGGGAAAAATATTTGAAAAACATAATTTTTGTATAAAATATCCTTGAATTTTTAGTTAAAAAATGGAAAACAAAAAATAACACCAAAAAGCTCTACCTTATTACCTGTTGATTTATGTGTAGAAATAGTGTTTAAAATTTCAAAAGGATCGGTTAAGTAGATTTTGGGTATCGATTTAAAGTGTTTGGTATTTACAATAAACCGTATGAGGGCGGAAAGTTAAAACGCTGTATTTTCGTTAATTTTGCTCCGTTTTACTTGAAATTTTGACACAATACTTTCGACATGTTGCACATTCAAAGTGAAAAATGAAAAGAAAATTTTAAAACTTTATCCCGTCCTTAAAAGTAATTTTTATTCTTCCTATGCGATATCATAATGCTCTACTACACAGCAGTTTCAAACAAGAATTATTAAAAGCAGTTTTAGAAAACTAACGTTCAGATTCGAAGACTGAAACGGAAAATAAAATTTCGACCTAACAAGGAATTTGCAAATTTAATTAACTTATTTCTTTAAGTCCGCTTATTATATAATTCAAGAATACCATTGGATTATGATGAATGAAAATTGTGTTTTGTTTGCCGCTCCTAATCAATATTACTAAAGTGTAGAACTTAAACATTTAAATAGATGTGTAACTTTTCTAAAAAATCTCCTTTTCTTCAGGGACATTTTCATCTAAATCCTTCATATAATCGAGATTCACCCATACAATTGTGCGTTCATTGTATTTATAATACATTTTACATTTTTAATAGATTGGGTGGTATTAACGACACTTGTAAAGATTCCACTTTGACTCCGTATAATAGGGTCGTATCAGCGTCATGATACAAAGCTCAACTAAAGGTGTATTGAAGATTCTATTCTATTCTGGTTAAACAATTTGCAAATCGAATATTCATAGAAAAAAATATGTGAAACTATAAAATTAACGTTATTTTTTGTTGTTTTTTGTGGCAGAGGTAATTCTACAAGTACAACTTGATGTTGTTGCTGTTATTGCTAATACTTCATATTACCTTATGTGAGCGTGTGAGATGTTCTTTTTGTTATCTCCTGGGATGCATTAGTATGTATTTTCTCCCCCATATTAAGGTTGCAAACATTAAATGCAATGTCACTACTTTGTTTTCGTCTACAAAAATTAGAAGTTTCGAATTGGATTTATATTTCCTCTGCTGCTACAAAGAAAAAATAGAAATTTAGGGCTGGTGTTACTTTTATAGCTTTTAAGACGCTCAAATATGCCAAAATCAGAATAAAACTTTAGACATAATAATGCAAACCTTTAGTCCCTTTAGTAGACTATTGAATAATTTATTTAATTAGTAAATGGCTAAAAATGGCTGATAGTGTAAAATAAAGGCGCATTTTATGTTTACGTATGATTAGTATTCGTAGATCATAAAATTGAGCCATATACTCATATAAATGGAAACAATATCAATAGAATCAATAGCAGAAGTACAACGAATATCTCCCTTAATAGCTGTTGGTAAACCGTGATGTATCCAAGGCAAAAGTTCTAACCAATGTAATGAATTGTCTGCTGAAACAATTGATGACTTGAGTTGTCGATGAAAATGTTCTCTCATTTCGTTTGCTTATGGCTGATAAGCAGAAGTACGAATTTTATGTGCACCGAAAAAACTATTTAAATCACTAAATAATTTGGAAGTGAATTGTGCACCTTGATCTACAGTAATTTTTAGAGGAACACCAACACGTGGACTATAATTTGGTACGAAGTTTTGCCTACAGTTTTCGTTGAAATATCTTTGAGAGGATATACTTCGGGTCATCGTGCGTGTCTTTAATTGTTAATAAATACCGGAAATCTTTTGAAATAGGTAGTGGTCCTACCAGATCAACATGAATGTGTACGAATCTACGTGGTGGAATTTAAATTTTTTGTATTGGTGTTTTTGTGTAAACATTAATTTTTGATTTTTAACAGTTGATACAAACTGATGTCCAATTATTTATTCCTTTGCGCATGTTAGGCCAAAAATACTTCCATTTAAGCAATCGTCTAGTTGTTCTTATTCCAGGATGAGGCAATGATTTTATTTTGTCAAAAATGCTTTTTCGCATTGGAATTGGAACATAGGGACGAGACGAATGACTCGAGATGTCACACAAAATTTTAATATTTAAAACAGGAATCAAAATTTCTTAAGATTGCATTTATAATTTGGAGAGTTGATTAGTGATTTCAGAGTTTTGTCAGATTGTTGTTCTTTGAATAGTATTGAAAAATTAGTGTCCTGTGGAAGACGTGAAAGAGTGGCAGCAACAATGTTTTGTTTTGTTTTGTTTTGTGATCTGTGAAGATAGTGCAATTTTTTCCTTCCAAAAAGTATCTGAAATGTTAAATTGCTTGATATTTTGCCAACAGTTCGCTATCGCAAGTTGAATATTTCATTTCTGTAGAACTTAGTTTATGTGAAAAACACGCTAGAGGTTCCAAATGTTCTTTAGTTGTAAAACAGCTCCAATAGCAACATTTGATGCATCAACAGCCAGCGATAGTTGAACATTTTTATCGAAATGTGTGAGAAGAGTACTTTTCGGCAAAAAATAATCGGACTTTCTCAAACGCAGTGGTAGATTCATTTGTCCAATTTGATATTTTGGATTTATTTTTATTTGCAGATGTTAGCATTTCGTGTAGTAAACTAAGTTCTGCTGCTAACATCGGAATGTATCGTAAATGTAAATGTAAATTTTTTTTAATAGAAATTGGTTTTTCAAAATTAGTAATAATTTAAATTCTGTCTTTAAAGGGTTTAATTTCTTTTGAGAATATTTCATAACTTAGAAAATCTAATGAAGATGCGCCGAAAATATATATTAAGGATTTATTGTTGAGTACATCATTCCAGCGTCGAGTAAAAATAATTTCTAGGTATTCTAAATGTTGTTTATCATTGTTAAGGCGGCTGGCGATGCTCAAATAAACCCATCAAGCTTTAAAGGCGACGCACAAATAAACACGTCAAACACCACTTGTATTTTGACTTCGTAGCGTTCGCATCAAGTCGTCGTCGGATAATGATTTAACATTATTGTAATTTCAAAAATTTGATTTTTTGAATTTTATAAATTTTATAACTAAAAATTTGATAATTTTAATCAATTATTAACTACAATAACTAATTAAAAATATAAAATAATTAAATTTATATGTTAATTTTTGTATAAATTTTATTATATTTCTAAACCTTATAATAATAAATTTTGATAATTTTATTAATTATAATAATAGTTTAATTATAAAACAATATATAATTAAATATTTATATATGCATATTACGGTGACAGCCATTTTTTTCTGGAATTTCAATACGTGCGGGTCGGATTATTGCGACACTGGATCTAAAACTTTAGTGCGCAAAATTTGAACCAAATCGAACAATGCTTTCTGGACGCGCATTGGGATCAAATTTAAAATATGCATTTATATGTAAAAATTACTTTAAAAAATCATTTCTCACAAAAATGTTGATACTAATAATTGCGTTTCAATTAGATTAATTAATAAGCCATAATCTAGAGTAAATCTTCTTTTTAATAAAACAACAAAATCTATTATCGGTTGAAAGACAGCCAAGTTATATCAAGTTCTCCAGGCAATAAATGCGCCGCAGACCAATTGTTTAAGAAAATCGAGCTCACATTTTCGAAGACATTTTAATAACTTACAACAATAACATTTTTGCATTTTTCTGATTCCAAGATGATCTTATGTAAAGCATTTTGCATCTCGTCTATTGTTATGCCGTTCTAAATTAATGTCAAATCGGTACGTTTTATTTATCACTATTTCAAAATCTCCAATTTTACTTTTTAAAAAATTTTGCTTAAGGAATTTTCTGACATCAGCAACTGGACTAAGGTCTTATTGACAAAATACATTTGATTAAAAATGCCAAAGATTGAAGGTATCCTGTTCTTAATTTGGCGAGTCCAGCTTTTTTATTTCAGCCGATTTGAAGAAAAATGTGAATTTTCATACTTTTTAAACTTTTAGCCTACATCTTTTTGGTGTTTTCATATGTCAAATATCTTTTGTCAAAATATTATACAATTTGATACAAGTTCTCAAGCCTGAAAATTTAGGTTCAATTGAAACACTATAAATTGTCCCTTTTTAGGTCAAATGTCAAATTTAAGGATACTAATATTTTTTCTAAAACAAAATATCATATAGAGGGTCGTTTGGTTTTTTAAAAATAAGTTGAAAAGAGTAAAATTCAAAAAAATCATTAACATTTTTGTGAAATTTGAAATTTACTCATTTCTTGACTAATTTTTACAATCGACCCGTAGGTGTTTTTCTAATTTCATTAGCTTTCAACAAAAAAAGAAAATCCGTCCAATATTTTCGAAGATACTATTATTAAAGTGACATCATCCCGAAAACTGTTCTAATTTTGACCATTCTGACTTTACATTTGTATTCAGCGGATAATTTTACATAATCTTTAGGTGTCAGATTCATTTGGTCACGACTTTGTTGAAAATTTGTGACACAGTGTAATTAAGTAAATAAGTAAATAAGTAGATATACTACAGTATACATATGATATTTTACAGAAGGGGGATAATTTCTGAAGAGTGTTGCATTAATGGAGTTGTATTTAATAGTAAACTTGTTTTTATGCACCATATTATTATGATTCTTAATAAGGTAAGAACTACACTTGGTTTCGTTAAAAAAACGAATAAGGAGTTTTCCGATGCATATGTTACTAAACGGCTTTATACATCTCTTGTAAGACCAATTTTAGAATACGCATCAATAATATGATAATGTCATGTTCACGTCAATGCAATTGAGTCTGTGCAGAATATGTTTTTGATGTCCTGTCTATAATAAATTACCATCATAAACTAATAGAGTAAGGTTTATCAGACTTCCAACTCTTGACAGTAGGAGGACCATGCTGGTTAAAGATTTTTCATAAAACGATTCCAGTAACTTTTATAATCCGTTTACGAATTTAAATGCAACACTGCATTCTCTAGATTAATAAAGAGAATGGATAAGGCTCCAAACAAAGTAACAAATAATCAAATGAGCACCAAAAGTGAGGTAAATAAAATGTACAATACGTACAATTGAAATTGATTTAACTAAAATCATAATAATGTTTAGTTAAAAATTTATGCTTAGGTGGTAACTTTCGTTGTCCCGTTATAAACGGATCTGATGTAAGAAGTAGACGATTAAGCAAATCTTCATTTGTTGCCACACGAGAAATTTTACGTGCGTGATGCAGGCGAATTTTTTTTATATCTTTATTTCTCAACACAGCAGCTTCCTCAGACAACTCCCCTATCGACACGAGAACACATTCAATAATAGAAGGTCCGTGAATTAGAACTTTATGAACGGTAGATGGAAGGTAATACCAGGAATATGTAATTGTAAGTTCCTTGGCTGTATCGAGTGCGAATGTGTTAAATTTCCCAACATTAATATTATAACCTGAATTGAGCACTTGCAATATTGTAGCACATCTTTCAATAAGGTCTCTATCTAGTCCTGTTATTTGAGCGGACAAGCCAGCATTATTGAAAAATTCTCTGGCAGTATTTCCATCATTCGATGTTCCACACCCACCACTTTTAGGCTTGTCGACTATCAATCCCATTTTGTAATCGAAATTCTGTTTGAATTTTTTTTCCTTTCCTTTACTTGGGCTGTTGCTTCGAGGGATCTAGCCTACCAGACTTGTACTTCCAGTTTGTATGATAAATGCAAAAAATATTCAAAAAATCTTATATATGCATGAAGTGGTGACAATGCGAATTAAAATCTATCGTTTTGACCTTCTCTTTTCAAGCATTTCTCAATATTGTTCATATCTGTAGGTTTGGCGTTGCACTTTGAGGATGAGGTTTGGGTTAAGGCATTACAAATTTTACCATCCACCATAGTGAGTTGCAAAATATGCTGAACGCATAATGTTTTATTTCCAACAATAATTTTAGTAGGAACAAGCCCCTCTTTTTTCATTTTAAAGTACTTTTCTTCCTCGATGCTTAATTCTGTCGATTCCCTTTTAAATTGAAATCGAACAGGGCAACAATATCGAGTGGAAGATGGTCATGGATTTTTCCAGATTATTTTGGAACTGCTCGAACTATCTTCAGTTGTTAATAAAACAAGTGGAACATATGATGTAACAAACATGTGGCTGTCTTCCAAATTCTTGTTCTCCACTTTCTGTTTGTATTCGCTGTACCCAGAACTTCCGTCGAAACCCCATTTGCATATAAGTTTGAGGTTGTTCACAGAATCAGTGAAAACATCTTTTACTACAGTATCCTGAAACTCGATAATACGCTTTGTAGTGTGGTCCAATAAACTTCGAAGCTCTACTTCAGCGTGTGATTCGCTAACAGTTATATTTTCCGGAAAAGTTTCTTTTTTTGTTTTTAAAATATTATCATAGCTGCAAAAAAGTTCAGCAGAAATTTTAGTGTTAACAAATTCCCTAATGAGGAGATATTGATGCTTCGTTAAATTAGTTTCCATCATAAGCGAAATAACCTCAGTAGTGCTTGCAGGTGAAATTTTTGTGCTATTTACTTCAGTAGCAAAACGTAAACAATCAGCAGCAGACTCATCCATTCCGGCTATCTCAGCTATTCGTCTTCTCTTTGTTCGTCTTGAGCATACAGAGAAATCCAGCTTGGGACGACCACGTTCAATATTATTTTCAGGTCTTTGTACACTCGTTTTTTCAATTGCCCCAAATATTTAGCTCCAAAATATCAACAATAATTTTAATCTTCTCTGCATTTCCACCGGCCTCGGTACACCACTTATCAAATATAAACTTGCGGCTTAATTTGCATTCATAAGAACCACCTAAGCGAAAAATAGGACATAATAATAATTTAAACTAAAACAAGTAAGAAAATTATAGTCGGTCTAGACCGACTATACGATACCCTATACCATGCGTTTAGAAACCCTATCTCTTAGGCCCAACTAACTGGACATAGAAAATAAGCAAAAACCAAATTTGAGTGGGATTTTTATTAATTTTTTTGGCTGCAGATATGAAAAAGTTCATATCGGATGCTATATCTATATGGGGACTAGGTCAAAAATGGACCAATGCTGATCATGTTTGGTAAAGTCTCTTGTATTTTGCAAAAATATATACAAACAAAATTTGAGAAAAGAATCAGTGCAATATTTTTGTTTTTAATCGATTTAAGTGAAGATCGGGAAGCAGTCTATATGGGGCCAAAGGGATCATTTTTGGACTACTCATTAATGGATGTAATGAACGCCTACAAACCCAATTTGAATAAGATCTATATGAAAATTTGGATCTTATGGCAATTTATGTGGATTTCATAGGGATAATTTGTATGGGGGCTAGGTCTGAACATGGACTGATTCTCACCAATTTCAATAGCTTTCATACCATGGCCGAGAAAAGCTTACATACCAAATTTCATCAAAATATATTCATATTTGCGACCTGCAGTTTGATTAAAAGGTTTACATGGACACACAGACGGACGGACGGACGGACGGACATTGATTCGATCGGTATAATTAAAGATGGGTCTAGGTCAAATATTTTTGGTTGTTACAAACAGCAGCACAAATACCCTATACCATGCGTTTAGAGACCCTATCTCTAAGGCCCAACTAACTGGATATAGAAAATAAGCATAAACCAAATTTGAGTGGGATTTTTATTAATTTTTTCGGCTGCATATATGAAAAAGTTCATATCGGATGATATATCTATATGGGGACTAGGCCCAAAAATGGACCGATCCTGACCATGTTTGGTAAGGTCTCTTGTATTTTGCAAATATATATACAAACAAAATTTGGGAAGAATCAGTGCAATATTTTTGTTTTTTGATTGATTTAAGTGAAGATCGGGAAGCAGCTCTATATGGGGCCTATGACTAAGAGTTGTCCAATAGGGATCATTTTTGGACTACTGATTAATGGATGTAATATATACATTGAAACCCAATTTGACTAAGATTTGTATGATAATTTGGATCTTATGGCAATATATGTTGATTTCATATTGGGTCATTTGTATGGGGGCTAGGTCTGAACATGGACCGATTCTCACCAATTTCAATAGCGATCATCCCATGGCCGATAAAAGATCAAATACCAAATTTCGTCAAAATATATTCATATTTGCGACCTGCAGTTTGATTACAAGCTTTACATGGACACACAGACGGACGGACGGACGGACATCGTTAAATCGAATCAGATAGTGATTCTGATTCGATCGGTATAATTAAAGATGGATGTAGGTCAAATATTTTTGGTTGTTACAAACAGCAGCACAAAGTCATTATACCCAAACCACATAGTGGTATAGGGTATAACAAACTACACAAAAGAAACGGAGACGATAATCACAACACAAAGCCGCAGAACACTTACGAGTACACAACCAAAAAAAAAAAAAAAAAAAGACACCGAAAACGGTGAGGCCGCTTTTTTTTTATTGGAGATAACTCAACATCGCAAATTTTCGCAGCTGAGATTTACATCATATAATCTGTAAATATTGGTAAACAGTTTACAATAAATTTAGTTCTCAACTTCGATCGACTTCGCAACTAAAACTCTAAGTGAAATTTAAGTCTACACACGAGTTAGTACTGAAATAGGCACATATAATAAATTGATTTAATAAAATATTTTGGACCTTCACTTGACAGTTACTCACGCTGCGAAACAAAATTATTTTCATGGTCTGCCTTTTGCAGCTATTCTTAAAGAGGACAGGTGGAATAAAGCAAAAACAAAACTAATTTGAAAGAGCAAAATCTATTGTGAGATAGTGTTGCCACAGTTTTACCAAGAATTTTGACCTAATTTTTTTTATTTTTGGCCAATGGAGACAACCACAGTGCTTCGGTTAGAAACTCCAACAGATTAAAATAGTTTGGGTTTTAGTTTCTTATATCTGAAAAATTATTCTTATTATAGATTTAAAAAATTATTTTTTTCGGTTTAAAATATCTTATATATAAAAATGTTTGTATGTATGATTGTTTGTCCTTTATATGAGACTGCACCACTGGACCGATCGCCTTGAAATTTTACAGTATGTAAGTGCCTATCCGGAAGGATAAATATGCTATAAATTATTTTTATTTTCAAGTGGGCGTGGCAGCTCCCATACAAAGTGAATTTTGAACATCTAATTTTAACATATAATATCTGGATTACTATGACAGCGAAAGCTCTAGCTCTGTGCATAGTACATGAACATATTAAACTAGTTGGAAAAGTTTCAAATTAAAAATGGGCGAGATCGAACCAATGGAGATGGCACTCCCCATAAAATGTAAATATTTAGTTGAATATATCTAGAGCACTGTAACAGATAAAGTCTTGGGACTTAGTGGGAGTTCTTAAGCTATTAACTTTAGTACTCGGAGAGAAATGGACGGTTGTTGGCCTTGGCACCGTTACCCATTCTTCAGAGTATATGAAACTTACGGCACGTCAATTGGCGGTTAATGTGAGTAGTTGCACCAAAAAATGAGCAGCACTTGGTTAGTGGACGTGGCACCTCCCATACAAAAAAAAATTATCTGGAGTACTATAAATCCGATAGTCCTGAAACCACGTGTGAGTTCACAATTCATGAGTGTGGGAAGTTACGTGAATAATAGGTGCCATTCTTGCCATTCTTAATTTTACTACTTTGTTTCAAATAGAGTAGGTTATTAATATGTACTAGCAGATTCCAGCGCTCGAAATTCAAGTGCAACTTCTAGAGAACTTTCAACTTAGCCAAATCACAAATCAACACTTCTTTGGTTTATTATTATTGTGAATGAAGATGACAAACTCATTAACAACCACACTAACAAATTTAATTAACACTCACATAGCATATTTATTATTTTATGTATGTGTTAGTAGCAACTTTAAATGCAATTTACTCTAAATAAAGGAAGAAATTTAAAAATCTGTAAATCTAAAAACATATACAATTCAAATAATATGCGTTTACTCAAAAGCGGGATAAAATGGTACAACAAAAAATCGGTAACAAAAAATCGCATAGCCTATTAATATAATGGATAAAGGCTTTAATCGGTAGATATCTTAATTTTAGATACTAGTCTCTATACAGTAGTTATTAAAGTAAATATATATATTTTCTATTACCTTAATAAATATTTCTAGTGGTAACCGAAACCAGCCACACTTTTTTCTGTTTAAAATTACTTATATAAAAAAGTTACTAATACTAGCTGTGCCCGGTGAACTTCGTTCCACTTAATATGTGTCTTATTATAACTCTTCTGTTATGAATCATCAGTGAAACTCCAATTCATTGAAATTGGCAATATTGCCTGCACTTGGAGTTTTGTTTGTAAATAAATGAAAGTCGTTTCTATTTTAATTTAATTAAATGTATTTTATTTATACGAACTTACCTATTTATCTATATATATATATATATATATAAATGATCTAGTAGATATGCAGATAAAAATTATATAAATATTTAATTTAGAGCTTTTTGGTAAACTATGTTTTTTGTTTTGGTTTTTGGCGCGTACACACATAAAGATAACGGCTTGCCGACACGCGAACACGCAACATATAGATGTCCGTGTGAGACACACGGAAACTCTAAGTTAATATCGCATATTTCTAGGGATTGGCCTTGTTATTTGTTAACGGTCATCGTGTAGGCCAGACATGCGGGGAACTGAGGCCGTTGAAACTCCAATGACGTGTCAGTTGGAATCAAGCGGATGCGCGGGATCAAAACATCCTCTCCTTCCTTTATACCTTCTCATGATAATCGTCGCCTCGATGACGTTGTTTATGAGATTTTTCACAGCCAATCGCGTTCCATTGCAAAGTCGAAGTTGGTTGATGTTGCGCAACATAGTGATGACAGAGCCGATATTCAGTTGCAAATTGTGAGGTGGTAATCCAGGCAATTCCAATGTATTCAAGAATTCTGGGGGATAATTGACTGCTTCATTTGGGTTGATAATTATGTCCAGCGATTTGAATGCAAATAATTACCCCGGAATGAAACTTTGAATAGTTGTGTTGAGATCATTGACATCTTTGTTTTTAGCTGCCAATATGGCTCGTTCGCGCAGCCAATTATGGTTTTTGAAATTTTGCTCAATGCTCGGAAAGACGTATTGAATGAGCTCTTCCTTCGTTTCGGTCAACTGGCAGCAATCAGTTGGCAACGTTATTATTCGGGTCGATATGTCAACTGCGATTTTCCCATTACCAATGTCCAGCAATTGTTTCGAAAACACATCTGCAGTTTGATCGTGTTGCAGAAAAACTCGCATGTTAGTCATTAATCGGATGGTTTTTACATGTCGCAAAGAACTGATGATTTCATGCATGCATTTAGTTCGTAAGCTGCAGTTGATCATGGAATAACAGGAAGAGTCTGACGAAAATTACCGGATAATAGAATCATGGCTCCACCAAAAAGGGTTTGATTATTACGAAGATCTTTTAGTGTTCTGTCCAGTGCCTCTAGGGACCTTTTGTGGGCCATCGTACATTCGTCCCAAACTATTAATTCGTCTCTGTAAAATCCTTTCTATTGCACTATTTTTGGCTGTGTTGCAGATTGGTGTCTCGTTGATTTGCATATTTAGTGACAATTTCAAAGCCAAATGTGCACTTCGTCCGCCTTCTAGCAAAGTAGCTGCAGATGAAGCCAGTATCAGGGCAACTTTAAGCTCTAATCTAATCGACGCCAAAATCAAAGATATTAAAAATTTTTTCGGGATCCTACGGGAGCATCCAGGAAGTATATGCCACCAGTTTCATTGTTCACAGCTTCCATCAATGAGTCGTACGCAGGTTTTTGTTGTTGATTTAATTGAGGAACATCTGTACGGACTGCCTCGATGAATGCCTCTGTATCGTATTGCTGTTCTCTTTGTAGCTCGTAGATGAATTCGTCGTGCAGTGAGCCACAAAATGCTTGGATTCGAAGAGGAGCATGTGGATATGATAACCGCGAATAATGTGCGAATTTGATGAGGTGATTATGATATCACGGAATCTTTGAGCGTATTGTCCCAATGTGAATCGTCCTCGAGCAACTGCAAGAGTTGACGCGCCTCACGGTAAGTCGCACACAGATGCCCATTAACGGTTCTCAGTTGCTGAAATGACGTCGGACCACGAACATTTACCAATAACAACCGAATGTAATAACATTCGTCGTTTTTTGGATGCACGTTATAGATGCGACCAAGAGCATCTGAAGCAAATACATTTGGATGTCGTTCAACTGGTGTTCCATGTTTCCGACACACAGTGGCGCCATTTGAGTTTTTTCCTTGTAAAAATCATATCTTTTGAACCGAATAACATAATTGAACAGTTTAAACAGCATATGATAGATAACTGTTCAGCCTATGAAATGAGCGTTCGGAAAGGGTGCTTCGCTTTGTAGGGGCCTAATTATGGTTATCAAAGTAAAAATTTGTAGAAAAATCTATTTTATGGTAACTAAAAAAAATTATTTTTACATTTTTAGATTGTTTTTATTTTTTTTCTTTAGGGTTTTATGTTTTAAATTATTACCCAACAAATTAAAAAAAAAAATTACTTCTTTTTTAAATTTATTTTTTCAATTTTCTGTAAAATATTCATCACAATTCGTAAGAGAAGGTATATCTAAAAGACTAATCATTTCTAAACTATAATTATTTTCTAACTCTATTCGTGACTTCACATGCCGCAGGGAAGAAATAAGTGGATTGGAAGATGCTGCCAACATGTTGAAGAGGTCCTCATTTTGCCTTACCCTTGATGCTTTGAATGTGTTCTGCAATCTATATTTTTTATAAAATTTGTTAAGCGACTCCTGTGCTTCTTCAGAAAGCTCTCCAATTGGCAAAGGCTGGTACTCAATTATATCTTTGCCATGCGCCAATATTTTATGGACGGTCGGGGTCAGCTTCTTCTGTGGATACATTTCTGCTAAAAGAGATGCAGTTTTCGATGCATATTCTTCATATTTTGTAGAATTGACACTTTCTTTACAGTTTAAAACATTCAAGGTCGTTCCCAATCTTTTCACGATTTGATTGTCAATTCCAGTGATTCTAGTTACTGCCTCATCATTTTCAAAAAATCTCCTAGAAGTGTTTCCATCGTTTGAGTTACCGTATCCGTGCTTGGGACAGTCTACTTTTAGTCGAACTTGTTTAAAAAAAGCATCCTGTATTTGCTTTTTTCTGATCTTTTCCTTATCCTTTATTGATGTATTTTCATCGAAGTTTACCTCCTCTTGTGGTAGGGTATACGCCAGTTTTAGCAAGAACTCCATACACCTTATCCTTGCGTGCAATGGTGACATTCCGTATTCGTAATTCTCCTCGTTTGTAGAATCGTTTAAATTACCAAAGTTCTTCAGACTCTTTTTGCAAATCGGGCATGACAATGTTGAGGTTGTTCCTGTCAGTTCGTTTACCACTTTTCCGTCAACTATGGTCAGGTGGAACTCGTAATTGCATTCAATATATTTTCCTTCTCCAATTTGCAGCTTTGTAGGCTTAATCTTGCTTATTTGTTCTTTAATGTCCTTCACCGTGGTCCTTATGAGTTCTGCCGATTCCCTTGTAAACTGAAACATTATTGGTCGGCAATAATGCACTGATGACGGACGTGGATTTTTCCAGTGTAGGGAAACATCAGATTTTAGCCGTAAAGGAACAACATATGCCATAAACATATTTCCGTCCGATATTGTAGCGTCATCGGAAGATATCATTTGCTTATAAACGCTTTGTCCGGATGATCCATCGCAGCCCCATTTGCTGATCAATGTCAGTGTCTCAGGAAGAATTTTCATCTCATTTTCAGGAAGACTCTCCAACAACCGTTTTGCTGTATGGCCCATGAGATCCTGCAGATTGGCTTTCACAGAGAATTCCGTAAACTCCGTATGCAGTGGTCGTGAATTTATTTTGGCTTGCGTAATATGCTTGTATCCTGGTAAAACGTCAGCCCCGTGTCGCATCAAGGATGCCCGTAGAATCTCATATTTTTCTTTGGAAAGTTGTAAGTCCATAAACAAGGACAAGGCTTCTTCGAAACCATACTATTTAATGTGTGCGTTTGTGGGCGTAGGAATGCTTTCCTTAATCCTTTTTAGTCGCAGTGGGCTTGCATCAGCAACAGATTTTGTAATCTGCGACCTAACTCTTTCACTATCCTTTGTATATTTAATAGACAGCGCATCCGATAAATGCTTCGTGGTCAAGTCATTGGTGGCATCGGCAAGTTTCCTCTTTCTTGTGAAAATTGTACACTCCTCAATACTTTTTTTGGCCTTCCTTTTGTTCCTCTGGTTGATGTGGTGGGTTTATCTACTGCCAATATATCCAGGATGGTGTCTTCATTAAGCCAGTTCTCGTATTTGGAGTTGAAGTTCTGAATGGTTCGATTAGATTTCACCCATTTTGCCTTAATATTTGCATATATCAGATAAAAATTATTTTTATAATTTCGCTTCTCTCAATATTTCCGTATAAGCTATCAAGTTCTTCTAAAGCAGCTTCCGTGAAAAACTTTGGTGTGGTTGACCTTCTAAACAGTTCAAATAATTTTAAATTGTTTAACGCCATGGTTTCAGTACTTGTTGCGCCAACTTTCAGTCGTAGACTAATCCAGGCATTATGCTTATTTTGCAATATATAGGCTTATGCTACCATGCCTAAAAATTTACCTGTTCTCTGCATACATATGGATCTAGGCTGAATTATGCAATTTTGATATTATGCTCGTGTCTAAATAAGATTTGTGCCTACCTGGAGCGACCATACGTCAATATTGTTCTTGACCATTTGTACTCCAAAGTAATTTTTAAGTGAGGTACGTACCTGCGAATTTCAATGAGTAGTTTTTTGTGCATCCTGTGTCAGTAACAGAATATTGGGAGTAGACTTTGGCAGAGGCTCACAGGTAGACAAGCGACTTAAAATGCAATTTTCAAACTATTAGATCAAACTACTGTCAGTCAAAACATGTAAGAGATGCACGCCATACAATTTCTGCAACCATGTCTTTTTAATCTTTTTTACCTCTAGAAGCCAAACAGGCACGTACGGGCGCTAAAACCTTTTGAATTATGTAAAGAAATAATCAAAGAACATGTTTTGCAAATGTGGCAAATATAGAAAAATACAGATTTTTTTATTTTCCGTCAAAGTTGAAAAATAATGAAAAAACGGATAGTTTTTAAATAGTGATTTACCAGGAGAAACACAAAGCAAACAGTTAATTTTTTTTTTATCATTATACATTTAATAAATACATCAATCAAAACAAATAAAAAATAAGGCGATGCGTTACCAATTTTTCGTGATATTACACCTGAAATCGCAACAAATTGACTAAAAATTGTGTGTTTTTTTTTGAAAACCGAAAGTCGGTCAATTTTGAACGGTTATATCTTCTAAACTAAAAATGCGATATTATTAATAGTAGCATATTTGAAATCGTTGAAAAGTTTCCTATAATATGGGCTTATTCAAAACTTCGTCGTCATATTAAAAATTATCCAAGAAGAAGGTGCATTCAAAAAGTACATTATCAATTTCTTGCATGATTATTTCATAAGCTTATATCTGTTGTTGACTTAATTTAAGGAATATTTTCACGAACAAAGTTTGTCAATACATTTTGATAGTAATTCTATTCTCGAAGATAATTTTGATTAAAAATATGATTTCTTGAACGATTTGGTGATGGTGCACTAAACTGAGCCAAAGCTTCATTGGCAATCCTAAACACATATCCTCAATCAATATCAATGCAGCATTATACATTTTCTCTGCATAATGGAATTGAACTTTGAAAGTAAAGGTGCGTATTCGATGTAAAATGTCTTCCATCACTTAATCACGGTATTTCATTCATAAATCAGATGGATTAGCCAGATTGTAAGTTGACAAAGTGGTAAAAAATAAAATTCAAATTTTTTGCGGATATGCTCAAGCAATCCTAATTTTTGACATGCTTCACGATAAGGGGCGCATAACTGTCCATAAAGAGTTCTTTAATAATTAAATGACTTTTGACTTTGAACAATAATAAAATAAAATAAAAGCAATTGAAAATGAAAACACTGATCATTATTTCGTTGAACTGTGTAAATTCGACCTAAAGCATTAGATTCAAACCTATTTCGCTGACCCCGAACAGGTACGACTTGCTTTCGATACTGAAATTCCTTTGTTGAAGCATTCCAAGTATAATATCATGGAACCTGTGCATAAATCAATGTTCTTGCAAATGAATCTTCTTTGTACAATTTAAAAAATGTTTTAAGTTGTACATGGTAGAGCAATTTCTGCATTTTGATCATTAAAGGAAGTACGCAGACCAAATCAACACCTACCCGACCGGTTCATGTATTGCGAAAGAGAGTATACGCCATAATGCTTCATTACTGCGATATGTACCATTAATCGATACGCGTAATAATTCATAGCTCTCCATTTTGATTTCACACATTTCATACGGGAAAAACACACCTTCACAAAAGTGAGCGTAAAACGCATATACGTTGATATTTTCTTTTCTTTTAAACCATCAGTGAAAGTAGACCTTTCCAACGCATACATTGGTTTGTAAATGGGTTGAGTGGTTCTCGAGTTTTAGCGAGAATAACAGACAGTGTTTAATTTTTATATATATAGATAATATCTGCGGTCACAAGCGATAACCGCCTAAGTCGACTTAAGAACAATTTGAGTTATGCATGCTATCGTATTCTAATAAGAATGTTTTATATTTGCGTGAAATCCCCATTTCTCTAACACTGTTATTTAAGAAGTTATTAATGAAAACATACTGACCTAAGTCGTAATAAAGCCCCATTACATTTATATAAAATGCTATTTTTCTCGAAAGCGTGATTTTCGAGTTAGGCGGTTATTGCTTGTGACCACAGATATATAGTGGTTTTTTATATATCACAATCAACTGAATAATACAATTCATAAAATATAGTAGTTATTTCGATAATTGAAGAAGAATTCCAAAATTCAGTTGGCAACAGATTCGGTTGCCACAATGAATCCGTCGCCTTTCTGTGTTAATTTTTTAAAAAACCCCATAATTTGAAAGCTTTTCGGTATTTGCTCGTTGTAATTATATGGTTTCGTTTTCATTATTTTCTCGTATAACCTGTTGTTAAAAATTTTAAATTTAAGTTTTAAAAATCCTCCAACCTTTCTTTCTTTTGCAATATTTCCTTTTAAGAAAATTATTAAAATCATCAAATATTTGGCTTTAACAAGGAAACAAACTGCGGAAATAACTAAGCCCCAGCAAACATCAAGTCATGCACGAACACACACATACACCCACATTAGAGATGCGGTCTACAGTGTTAGAATTAAATATCAAATAAGAATGAAGCAATTCTGATACTTTTTAACCATTGTACTCATGAAGCATTACAAATCTCAGGAGATGTCTGAGCCAGGCAAAAATAAGTGAAAAGAGAAAGGTAGAATGAATGTAGTAGACGAATGAAATCTTTGTTCAGACAAGCGTTACGTTCAAATGTTCGTTGTTTTTTATTTATTTTTATTTTATTTTTTTTTTATTTTTTTTTTAGGAAGAAATTACAAAGAAGTAAAGATGTTTCAGAGCTGCTTGAAATTGTTCTTGTATTTTTTTTTTTTTTAAATTGCATGGTATACCACATTGCGTAATTTCGCATGCACAGGAATCAGCACACACTCGCACACACATACATCTCATACAAATGGCACGTGTTTCTTTTGTTGGTGAAACCATAATTTAGTTGTCACTTATAATTTTTGTATACAGGGGGTTGAATTACATTACGTAACATTGTGTACAACTGGCTATTATGGCAAAATATGTGAAGAAAGTGCATTAAATATTCAACATGAAAAAAGACAGACAGACGGAATGATAGACAAGTGCTATTTGTGTGAATGTTTGTCTGTACGAGTATAGAGACAACGGTTAGACAAAAATAAACTAAATTCTCAAAGGTAAATTAAATTAGTTAAAATACGATTACGTGCTACGACACCTGTCTAAGAATAAGTGCATTTTTAATGTTCTTTAAAAAAAAAACAACAAAACCACAAAATTTGAATTCAAGTTTTTTCTTGTGGAGCGAGCGATGTCATCTTCTCACCATTTGTCATAAATCATTTATTAGAAAACTTCTTGCCTCATAAAAGTGTAGTTTACATGATTCACAAGCTATTTGCTTTTATGAAAATTCTCAGTGAGTGGCAAGTAATTTTTAATATTAAAATTATAATCAACTTGATCTGTGTATAGTGGTCTCACAAAGAATGAATTCGATTTTGGATTTATTAAAAAAAAGTAATGATATATGTAGTAAAATTTATATTTAAGTGACTGAAGTGTAATTCAAATTTAGAACGCAGATAAAAATAGCTCTAGGCCGAAACAATCAGTGAATTTCAGAGCATATATATTAGGGTGGCCCTTCATTATATGGAGGGGAAAAAAATGTTTTCAAACTCTCGGTATCACCCCCTAGAAATATGCGAATAGCAAAATAACTGAGAAATATAAAGTTTTGGGTCAATCAAAAAACATTTAGTTGTGCCTCAACGCGATTGAAAATTTCAAGTGTGTTTATATTTGGGAAAATATTACTTTTTTCAGATTTTACGAAAATTTCGTTCTATAGTTTAATTTTTCCGACAAGGTGTTTATGAAGTGCGGGATTAGTATTAAATTATCCTTTCAAAAAGCTGTAAAACTTCAAAATCGAATAAAACCTTGCCAAGAAATAGCAACTCCCCCGACCAATTTTGTGCCAAAAAAAAAAAAAATGGTTATGAAATTTGATGGCATTTTTTCAACTTTAAGAAATTAATTAAAGTCAATATTTTGTTTCAGTCTCTATACCTGTTAGTACTCAGATAAGAAGTATTGTTTTATTACCACCTTGTTAACCTATTAACAATTGAGACCGAAAAAGGAAATTTTTTTTTGATAAAATTTTGAAAACCCTTTTTCAAGTTTTGAAAAATTTTAAACAAAATTTGAAGAAATTGATCTAGCTCTTCAAGATCTTGTTAAATGCCTGTTGGAAATTAACTGTGTGAATTTTTAGGTAAATCCCTATCCCAGATTTTTTTGCAAGGATTTTATTTTTGCGGATTTCGAGAAAAATGGGATTTTTGTAAAATATTCTGTAAATGTACTATTTCTAAATACTTTGTATCAAAAATTCATCACTTGTCTACTGTTAAATGTTATATTTTATCTTAATAGCCTAAGGTTGCGGAAAAAGTAATATGACTTTTGGAATTGGAGTCATATATGACCCCAAGCTAATAAAAAACAATTTATTCAAAAAATTCAAATATTTTGTGAGTGCTGTTGAATTTTTAGATGCGATGGTTAAAATATTATAAAGAAATGTGTAAAAGTTCCGTTCCTAAAATTTGGGATAAATCCGAGAACGTTAACCCATTATTTATCGAAAACGAGTTTTTCTATTAAACTCGATGAAACCACTATTTAGAATTTAAGCAAAATAATTCGGCCAATTTTTATTTATTTAACCCTTCGGTGCTCCTGAGATCAAAATACTCCATTGTGATAGATCCTTGCTGCAATTTTTTTTATAAAATTATTTTATGTATAAAAGCAATCTATATTTTTTTTTAAATAAAATAAGAAGATCCACAAATGACCCAAAGCTAATAAAAGGCAACTTATTTAAGAGAATGTGATATATAAAATTAATTATATTTATTTTGGTGTATTTAAGGATTATTTAGTATGCGATTCAAATTGTTTTCTTTAATCACTTACGACTTGCAATAAGTATCGCTTTTCTTGTTCGTTCTTTGTTAATATGTTATTATATCCTTCCATCAATTTAACACTGCGTTCTGCTGTATTATTACACTTTTATTTTTGGCAACAATATTCCGTCCGTTTTAGAAAAATATAGGTAGTTTTTATACGTAAAATAATTTTATTACAAATTTGGTTAAAAAATTTTTTAAATTTATATTCGAGAGCAATAAGCAGATAATTGTACCAAAGATATATCACAATTGATTATTTTGATCCCAGGAGCACTAAAGGGTTAAATAAATAAAAATTGACCGAAATTTTTTTCTTAAATTCTAAATAGTGGTTTCATCGGTTTTAATAGAAAAACTCGTTTTCGGTAATTTTTATTTAAAGATATCTTAAAATCGAAAGGTGGCCTTGGCAGATAATGGGTTAATGTTCTCGGAATTATCCTAAATATAAGGAACGGAAATTCTATATATTTCGTTATTATATATTAAAGGTCGGATCTAAAAATTCAACAGAACTTACAAAATATTAAAATTTTTTGAATAAAGTCTTTTATTAGCTTCGGGTCATATGTGACTCCAATTGCAAAAGGGTTAATGGGGTTATGTTATTTTTTCCGAAACTCTAGGCTATTAACATAAAATATAGCATTTAAAAGTAGAAAAGTGATGAATTTTTGATACAAAGTATTTAGAAAGTGTACATTTACAGAATATTTTACAAAAATCCCATTTTTCTCGAAATCCGCAAAAATTAACTCCTTGTCCAAAAAATTCTGGCATAGGGATTTACTTAAAAATTAACACAGTTAATCTGTAACATGGACTTAAAAAAACTTTAAAGTGCCAGATTCATTTTTTTAAATTTTTTATTCAAAAATTTTTCAAAATTTTTATCAAAAAATTTCGCATTTTCGGTCTCAATGCGCAATAGGTTATCAACAAGGTAATAAAACAATACTTCATATCTGAGCACCAACAAGTATAGAGATCAAAAAAAAATATGGCTTTAATCAATTTCTCAAAGTTGAAAAAAATGCCATCAAATTTCATGACCTAGTTTTTTTTGGCACAAAAGTGGTCTGGGGCATTTGTTATTTCTTGGCAAGGTTTTATTCGACTTTGAAGTTTTATAGCTTTTTGAAAGGCTAATTTAATACTGATGCTGAATTATATAACAACTTCTCGGAAAAATTAAAATATAGAACGAAATTTTCGTAAAATCTGAAAAAAGTTTTATTTTCCCCACATAAACACACTTGAAATTTTCAATCGCGTTGAGGCACGACTAAATGTTTTTTGTTTGGAGACTTTGAACACTTTTTTTTATTAAGGGCCCCCCTAATATATATAATATTAACCCAATAGTCATAGCGCCCATGCGAAGCTAATTGACGATCTTCACTTAAATTTATCAAAAAATAAAAATATTTCACAGATTTTTTGCAAATTTGGTTTGTATATATTTTTGCAAAAGTTAAATGACCATACCAACTACGGTCAGGATCGGTCTATTTTTCGACCTAGGTTCCATATAAATTATCATCCGATATGAACTTTTTCATATCCGAAGGCAAACTTGGTATATGTTTGCTTTCTATATGTATTTAGTTGGACCAACGAGATAGGGTCTTTAAACGCATGGTATAGGGTATCGTATAGTTGGTCTAGATCGGCTATAATTTTCTTACTTATTTTTTTTTTTTTTTGGGTAAAATTTCATAATCTTCAGAGAATCGAAGTTTAAAATATATATCAATATTTGAAGTACATTTAGTGGAACGAATATCCGTTACTTTGGAATCGGCTTTACCGCATCCAAGTCGAATACTTTTGTAACAAATATTTTTTATTTGCTTTAATGAGAAAGAAAATATCATATGCTATTTCCATGACCTTCCAGTTAAATTCTTTCGATTTACTTTATTTTTATTATTGATCGCATGACTAAAAATCTGTGGGGACATGACAATCAGTGAACAAAAAATTTTTAGTGCAAAATTTAAAATGACACCAAAATCCTCCTTACTTTCAAGCCTAGAATGAATTCTTTGCATTCTACGAATCTAAAAACCATTATAAACGATATTACTACTTATCATATTGTTGTACTATATTATAAAGTGTCCTTTTTTACTTCAGGTGAAAATCATATTTTCATATCCATTTCATTCTGTTTTTTTTCTTTTTTTGTTGGTTTTCTTTTGTATGAACATTTTAATTTTAATAACAAACTACTTGTGACAACTGCACTCCGTCTAAACTGGAGTGGAGGTGGCGCATAAAAATACATTGTAATAAATTACAATTTGTTCACTTTGAACAATATTTACTTTTGTAATACAAGTATTAATAAAAATGATAGTAATAACTGCGGAATTTTTCTTATTACCGGCAGGTATGAACATTTTTTTTTTTAATAAAAATTATCAATGTAAGAAAAGTATTACATTTACACTGAAAAATGAATCACTTGGAATTGTTTCAGAATCTTATCTGGTTTACAAAAGATGTATAGCAAATAGAGTGTAGAGTGATATTATGTGAGATCTGTTAAAATAGATGTCAAAATACTTTATGTGAAATTTTAGGCAGCGCAGAGAGTATCATCAGGATCCCTGCCGCCACTGAACATTTTTGAAAAAATTATAAATTACGAAAATTGTCAAAATTTCTAATTTTCATTCCATTCAGTCATAATTATACAGACATAAAACATTAATTTGTTACGATATCAGTAACCGCATTTATCTTTATATCGAAATCAGAGCTTCCCATTATCGATCTGCCATTCAAGCTTAACGATTAGCTCGAATAGTGAAAACTAAAATTTTTCATGTTTGAAAGCATGCAAAAAGATATATAAATTAGTTTCTATAAAACAAAATAAAAATGATGATATTTGGCCTTTTACTTTTTCTACAGTCTCAGTTTTTCAAATATACTATATTCTGGTAGTTTTTTCTACTGTGATAGAATAGAACTAAAAATGTTTAAATGTGTTTATTAAGGTATTACCTTAAGTGGTTTATGAGTACAATACTCTAACTAGCTAAAGTGAACTTGGCTGCATATACTTGCCTATCTGAACGCAACAACCATAAAGTTGTAAAAATATCTTGACATACCCTGGATAGATCGGTAGACGTGCATTGTCATTACTCAGTGAAAAATTAATCGATTTTGAAATTATATGACTTATTTTAAAGGCTATAAAATACCAAATATTACGACATTTTTTCAGATTATTATTGTATTTTTCACGATCTTTCTTGGTGCCTGAAAACAGGAATTTAAATGTTTTCATATTTTATTTTGATTTTGATAGGATGGCGAAGTGTTTTTAGAAGAGTGTTAATGCTTTGTAATTTTTATGTATTGACAATAATAAATACTGCAAATATTTTAATGAATTCAGTAAAATAAAAAATTCGCTTGCGATACCTGAATTATTTTTAAGCGGCCCAAAACTTTCAATATTAAAATTTTGTTAATGAATTCAATATAATAAGAAATATAACAAATTTTGCTTGCGTTACCTAGATTATTTTTTGAAGATCGAAGATTTACAATGTATGTATTTTGCAACAATTAGAAACTTTTGACCTAATGGCAGCTCAAAAAATGAATTTAACATAATAAAAAATGTCCACTTTAAAATTTAAACAACGAAATTTAAAACAACGAATAATGAGGATATTTTCAATATGTTGGCGGCCTTTTCAGACCCACTAATTTCATCACGAAGATATATAAGATCTCGAAAGGATTTGGAAGAACATAATTATAGCGTCGAGTCAGAAAGAGCCTTTTCAGCAGCAGGGCTTTTGTGTATAAAAATTAAATCTAGCTTAAGCGACAAAAATCTTGATAATTTTACATTTTTGAGGGCATATTTTAAAGGCAATTGCCACCACAATAGGGCATAGGACTTATTATACTTATGTATTATTAATTATTTTTTACCTTTTTTTTATACCCTATACCACTATGTGGTTTGGGTATAATGACTTTGCGCTGCTGTTTGTAACAAACAAAAATATTTGACCCAGACCCATCTTTAATTATACCTATCGAATCAGAATCACTTTTTGAGTTGATTTAACAATGTCCGTCCGTCCGTCTGTGTGTCCATGTAAACCTTGTAATCAAACTGTATTTTGATGAAATTTGGTACATAAGCCTTTGTCGGCCATGGGATGAACGCTGTTGAAATTGGTGAGAATCGGTCCATGTTCAGACCTAGCCCCCATACAAATTACCCTTATGAAATCGACATAAATTGCCATAAGATCCAAATTGTCATATAGATCTTACTCAAATTGGGTTTGTATGCGTTCATTACATCCACTAATGAGTAGTCCAAAAATGCTCCCTTTGGCCCCATATAGAGCTGCTTCCCGATATTCACTTAAATCTATTAAAAAACAAAAATATTGCACTGATTGTTCTCAAATTTTGTTTGTATATGTTTTTGCAAAATACAAGAGGAGTTACCAACCATGGTCAGGATCGGTCCATTTTTGGACCTAGTCCCCATATAGATATAGCATCCGATATGAACTTTTTCAAAATTATTTCAAATTTGGTTTTTGCTTATTTTCTATCTCCAGTTAGTTGGGCCTAAGAGATAGGGTTTCTAAACGCATGGTATAGGGTATCATATAGTCGGTCTAGACCGATTCAATATTCCTTTATTATTAAAAAAAAAGGAGCCGGAATTGAGTTCGTGAAATTCCCGTTGTATATAGGAAGTTGAAGATATGATTAAGTGCACCTGGTATGAAGTATGATTTAATTTATAACTCAATTATTAAGTTTGTATAGATCGAAAATAATAATTTTTTGATAAACTTAGTTTCAATTCTTATCTGTACTACAAAGTCGATAATTCTCTGGCGACATTATTATACTATTCGATAAGTAGTAATTATATATGCGATTTTTGTTGTAATGGTCAGGTTATAATGACCATAATAAATACATAGCAACATTGTTGTAAAAATTAGAAAATTGAAGAATAAATAACACTTGTCGCTAAAATTATTTTTATCAATGTCAATGTAATATCAATAATGTTTACTATTTTGGGAATGGTTCCGGAATAGTATATACGTATATGTCATAATCATAATTGGCTTACCAAAAAAAATATTTAACTGAAAGTGTTAAGTCAAAAATTTTTCTGTAGAATATATATCATATGGTATTATTACCATCTGATTTGTTTTATCACATAAGATACTATTTCATATAAGGTAATACCATATAGAAAAATTTTTATAAATAAACACATATTAATAAATAAAAATAATTGATTATTTTAAATTAGTGAGAACCCCACTTAATGGTTGTCATAACCATTAAATAAAACAAATAAGAGTGTTAAATTCGACTGACACCCTCCATCTCGGTTTGAGTATTGATAATAAATGTAAACAAAATATTTGAAAAAGTAAACAATTTGCTAAACTTAATACCAAATCATTTCAGCCTTTATTCCTTTATTCTTTTATCCCTTTGTTCCTTGGTTTGATCCGGATTTTTGTTTATTCCAAGAGTTGGTATGTAGAGCTCTCTCACATTAGAATTTCGCGCTCCAGCGAGGAAAGGTCGTTTTTGTCTTTTCTATTATTTCGGATAAAAGAAACACGTTTCGGTGTTTGCTTTTTGGTCAACGTGGTTGCTGTTCGGCATGCATTTAGGTTATATACCAATATCCATGCGTTTCCGGTTATATAAAATAATTAGTTAATTAATTTAGTTTAAGTTTTTGCAAATTATATAGCTCGCCCTAACTTCCATTGCGAAAATAGTGATTGTGTAGGGTGTTATGAATCTTCTTTTAACTGGCCAAATAATTCTTCATTGTGGCTGTATAGGTCGGATCGAGTAGCAAAATAATAAATAAAAAAAAAGCTCTCTCAATTTTTTTTGTTAAAATATTGCCATATTTGGAAAATAAACCTTTTTTTTTCATACTAAAAGATACCAGTGATGCCAACTTTTGATTTTAAATTAAATTATGTTAATAAAATATATTTTCATTTATTAACTCCAAATACTACTACCTAGGAATTATTATCGAACTTCAATATTTTGGGTTTTACCTTGCCTACCATGAAATCAAATTTTTAAGTCATAATGAACAGTGGTTCAAATTAGGGATGCCAAACGCAAAAAACCAAATGTCCCAAAAATTTTACAAAAGATAATTTGTTATCTTTCTTTTCTGAAAAACTTAAAATTTTCATCCAAAAAAATTGTGAAAAATAATATATAAATAACATTCTCATCAAATTGCGCTTTATTTATGTAACAATTTTTATGTTCGCAATTCTTAAATATCATTTAAGGTTTTCTAAACTTCATTGAATTTAAATAAATATTTTCTTATCCAGAAATACTATTAATGTCTCCTCAATCGCAATATTTTTTCCTTAAATTCAGTTGATTTTTTAAATATTTTTGGTGTTTGCTGAATTTCAATTTGTATTTAAAGGATAAAATTTATATTTTAAAAATTCAATTGATGTCTTCTAAGTTTCAAGTTATTATTTCCGACGTTTTAATATGATTTTATGAAATTCAATTGATATTTTCTAATTTATAATTGGAAATCTGAATTCCAATTTTTAGAATTGATATTTTCTTAAATTTGAATGGAAAATTTAAAAGGTGCAATTTTGTATTTATGTCAATAGTAATGCTTTAGTAATTATAAATATTTTTTAAAAATTAGATGTAATCGCAATCAGATATTTTGTAGGTAAAGCAGAATAATAATTCTATATAACTATGTAGAACTGTTTTGAAAGCAAAAAACTCATTGATGAACTCGGTAACTCTATTTTGTAAAGACAACAAAAAGTTAACATGCCAAACTTATGTTCATATTTGTAAAAGAATAATGAAAAAACGTATGAAATAAAAGACCAGCCCGTGTATACTCTTAACATTGTTAGGTTTGATATCTAATTGACAATGTTGACATTCATGTTAAAATAGAAATAACGATTGCAAAGTAATTAGAACAAATATTGTGGCGCCATCTACTGTGGTATAGCAACACTGAACAAAATGAAGTGGCACTCTATTTTTAATACAAAACAAATGTATTTTCCCTAAAACAAAATACATATTGGAGAATTTTATATAAATAAAATAATATACCGATTTATTTCTAACATGCGGTTATTATGAATATTCATGTATAAAATATATGTATATTATTTTGTTGTTTAATATATGTATGTATGTATGTACATACACAAATGCTCCAACAAATTTTTCTTGTGTATTATTGTGCATTCTTGTGTATTATTGTGTTGTATTTTTTTTATTAACAACTAGGTATTTTAGCATTATTTACTTTAGATGTTGGTGAATTTTTACTCCCTTTATATTAACACGTAGTGTCTGCTTGTCGGAAAAATTTTGGACTGATTTTTAGCCCCTTTCCCGTGACCCAATCGATCTAAAAAAATTATCTAACAAATTTCTTAGTGATGCCAAAACAATGGAAGCTTTAAAATTTTTCTACCAGAGTTGATAAAAAAAATTTACAAAGTGTTTGTTTTTATAATATTATTACCGCAACGACTACAAAAATAACAAGTCCATCTATGAAAACAATACAACATTTAGAATAACAACAAGAACAATATAGAAACATCATATTTTTAATTTTTTTAAAATCCACCGATTTTAATGAGTTTTGAAACTGAAAACTTCCTATGATCTTGGTGAATCATTCTCACTAAAAATGATCACCCTAGCTGTCCGATTGAGGCCGTGATCGTGACAAGAACAACATAGAAAATCATATTTTTTCAAGATTTTTTTTAGTTCTCCATTCAGATATCGGGCCGTATTCAACCGATTTGGACGATTTTAAATACCAAACTTCTCAAAAAAAAAATGAGCACCTTAGCTGCGTAACTAAAGTTGTCATCGTGATTTCCACAGACGGACAGACGGACATCGCTATATCAACTCCGCTTGTTATAAGGATCACAAATATATATTTTTTATGGGGTCCAGAATTTTTTTTCTAATTATTACAAACGAAATGACAAACTTATATATACCCTCTGCACACTGGTGTAAAGGGTGTAATTAAAAATTCCATTGTATCAAATAATTCCTCAATTCATACAACCGAATTTATATATAACAACAACTTACCAAATTTCGGCAATATAGATTATACAATTCAGTTATCACAATATAATTATGTTATAGTACATGAAACTACAAAAATTTAATTGATAATAAATTCGGTTACAATAACGATTCCGTTCTCTGTGTGTTTGTGTTTAAGATTTCAAAGCATTTGAATAAAAATATTGGAAAAGATCAGCAATTTTGCGAAAATTTTAAAGAATTAGTTTTACTCCTTATACATATATTAAATAGTTCTTTCAACTTTTCAAGCATAGCGCCAAAAACAAAATAATATATGATAAGTTGGATCTTGTAGCAATTTATGTCGATTTCATAGGGGAAATTCATATGGGGACTAGGTCTGAAGGCGGACCGAATTTCACCAATTTCAATAGCGTTCATCCTATGACCGATGAAAGCTTATATACCAAGTTTTATCAAAACATGTTCATAGTTGTGACCTGTAGTTTGATTACAAGGTTTACGTGGACACACAGACGGAAGGACAGATTCCGATTCTAAGACGATCGGTATAATAAAAAATGCGTCAAATATTTTTGATTATTATACCCAAACCACATAGTCGTATAGGGTATAAAAATAACAAGCATGTATTACACTGTACAACACATGATTTTGGGACTCAATTCTGACAATTGCACCTGAAAGTAGCCCCAAAAATAAGAGCTTCTGCATAATTCGTTTTGTCCAATTGGCTGCCAATATAATTTAATGGCCATACGAATTTTGTTGCCCAAGGTGGATTTTAATCACTTTTTGTATATTTTAACACGTTTATAACTCGATAACCGTACGAAATATCTCTTTTGTGTCTGAAATAAAGTTGTAGACATTGAATAGCAGAAAAAAAGCGGAACAAATCTACCCGAAAAAAGTGCATCCAGTGCCTTAAAAATCGCAGAAATACCCTTTTCCCCTGGAATATTTTTTGTGTGTCTGAAACACGGTTTTTAAAAAAGTTATTAATGCAAACATACTGACCTAAGTCGTAATGAAGACACATTTCATTTATATAAAAAATATTTTTTTCTCGAAAGCATGATTTTCGACTTAGGCGGTTAATGCTTGTGACTACAGCTATAACACTATTTGTTATGTTCGTTTTCTCGATTGCAAATAATCTGGAAATACATTGGTGCACTTAACTAGCTAACGTATATTATTTTTTCTATTTTTCTAAATAATTCGTTATCAAAAGAAGTTATTTCAATTAGCAAAAGCATTTGGTTCTCTTAAAATTGGCTCTGATATATAAAATTGAAATTGATTTTACTTGATTTGGTTAATCCCTTGAGTATCACCGCTCATGCATAACTTAAAATTTTCTAGTTTTAAAACTTAATTGAGTATAAATCATTTTCAAGGGTTGTTTAGAATTCATATGACATTGCTCAGAACCATCCAAGTCTAGAGGAAAATTATTAAAATATTTTTACATAAGTAATTTAAAAGTTTTGTTTTAAAATGGCCTTAAGCAAAAGTATCAAATTAGAATTATGTATCGCTATCAAACGAGCGCTGAAAAAATTCTAAAAACAAAATTGACACATCTGTTGTAATATTTTTTTGTTTTATTAAAATAGAAAACCCTTGAGCTAATTTTTGGAAAGTAGAAATGAAAGAAATCTCAAGATAATATAAAGTCATAATTTGCAAACACCACATGACGTCCGTTTGAGCATTTGGGCATTAAAAAAAATAATGTTGCTTTATTTATCCAATAACGAAGATACAATTTTCACAATTACTTAATCTTTGGCGGTTATAATTATTTTAAGTTTTTTTCATTTTAATTGTGGAAATTTAGTTTTCAAAGGTTATTAAAATTATAGTTAAATCTGTCAAGATTTCGTTATATAAAAGTATGTATACCGATAGGTCAATTATTAAAAAATTACTACAACTCCATGTATTTCCTAAATAACTAATCACCTTCACTATATTGAATATAAAAAACAAAGTCAGAAAAATGTTTGAAACAGATTTACTGTCCAGTTTTACGTATATTCCCAAAATCCTAAACTGATTGAATGTAATTTCCAATGTAATTTTTTTAATAACCTTAAAGTTCTACCAAATGCATCTAATCCATTTGGTTTCTTCTAGATATTTTTTTATCACAGCATCACTATCTAGTGGAGTCATACTCATCATTCATTTATGAAAATTAAAATAATAAATCAGTTATACATGTGACATTACATACAGAAGAAAAAAACATTTATGAATGGAAATCATCATTCACTTGTATACATTTTCTGGCAATGTTAAGATAGTAGGAAGATGAGTTCATTAAAATCTAAATATATGAGGTACATAGAGAAGTCAGATGAGAGCTACATGGTTTATAAGGAATTGTTTTTTCACTGGCTAAGTTCGTACCAATAATAGTTGAATATAAAAGAAAGTTCATGGTTAAATCTTATTCCTTGAGTTTTGGTAAAGGGCAATCATATTAAGTGACATCATAAACGGAAAGAATAAATAAATAGTAACTTCATGTAACTGAGATAAGTTGACAGAGCCATTCTGCTATTTTGGCTCTAGACGTTCCACCAAACCCATATTTTAACAGAATAGGCAAACCAAATTTAAGTACAATGAGTTTTTTACGCACAGCAATTGAATGAGCTGTTGCAACTTAAATTTAGTAGTATCATATATTACCTAATTATTCTGTTCTGACTAACGTACAATCGTTAAGATATTAAAAAAACACTATATTTTTTGATGGGCTATGAAGGTCCAATAGACCCAGTTAAAATTTTAAAATCCTTTTCAATTTTATTTTTTTCTAAATTCTAGAAGTTTTGACCTCGAGCTTGTTTATTTTGGGAAATTACATCAATTTCAAAGGTCGAATAGTTCTTAAAATTTATCTAGAAGTTTTTTTTAAAGAGATGATCCATCGATTTTTTCCATAATCTAAGAATAACTTGAAAAATTTTGTTATAAAAACATAAAAAAAATATATGTGATTACTTCTAAGCTATGTTTTTCTTTTATATACTCAATAGTTTTGGAGTTATTCAAAATCAAATTGAAATATTTTAATTTTTTAAAAGCTAGAAAAAATTTTAAATGGCAAATGACATTGACATGACATCTTTTATTGTTAATTCATAAAGCTGCATTGAAATGTATGAGTAAATGTTGACTTTATTCTTAATAAAATGAAGGTACCTGAATTATCTTACGGAAGACTTCAATCATACGAAAAAAAAAATCGTAGCTCCTTGCATCTCACAATTACATGTATCCCAATACTCGTGTCATGTCTTACACATGTATTTTGACAACTGTATTACATCCAAGAACAATATATTTCTACATAAAATTACCCTTCCAAAGGGTATCGAATAATTCAATTTAAATACCGGGAACATGCCTCTGAATGTCATTTTTTTCCTAAATGTTCGTCTCTGCAACCAGCTTCCTAATGTTATGCAAAATACAAGCAACGCAATAGGGTTTAGAAAATTACTATACAAATACTTTAATTGATTTTTTTTAATGTTTTTAAGTTGTAATTTATAAATTTAGATTAAGAGTTACTGATGTTTAATATAACGAATAACTTATCTGATTCCATTACTGTAATTTATAACATTATAACATACTGTGAAAAGTTACATTTAATAAATAAATACAAATACAAATACAAAAAATTGATTTATATACAAACAATTTTTTTATCATTTGATTACATAGTGGGTCAACTCAAAATTTACAAATTTTCAGTAGAGGCAAAAAACCGTTTTTTTAATATTTTATATAAAATTTAAAAACAGTTGTTTCATTGTAACGAATTGCGAATAATAAGTATACAACAATAGCAGTAGTATGATTTTTGCAGTGATCATCAAAAATAGCAAGGTTTTTGGGTATAACTCAAAATATGTCTTTTTAGTGGATTATAAAGAAAATACTTTTATAACACAAAGAGGGTTACAACTGTATTTTTTTTTTAAGAAATACTAGAAAAACCGATGTAAGATTTTTACAGTGGATAGATATGACCACTGTGTATCGTTTTCTTGCAAAAAGTGAAAATTGAAAAATTTTGAGTTGACTCACTTAAGAGGTACAGGTGCGATATGTATATTAGGGTGACAGCGGTTTGTATGAAAAAAAAAATTTTGGTCGAATTGATAGGTCTGCGGGCCGGATTATAGTGACACTGAATCTAAAACTTTAGTGCGCAAAAATTGAGCCAAATCGGACAATGCTTCCTGGATGCGCATTGAGTTCAAAGTTCAAATATGAATTTATGTGTAAAAATTATCAAAAACAAGTAAGAAAATTATAGTTGGTCTAGACCGACTATACGATACCCCATACCTTGCGATACAGACCCCATCTCTTCGGTCCAACTAATTGGATATACAATATAAGCATAAACCAAATTTTAGTGGCATTGTTATTAATTTTTTTGGCAAATTTTTTGAAAACCTTCATATCGGATGATATATATATATGTGAACTAGGTCGAAAAATGGACCGATCCTGATCATATTTGGTAAAGTCACTTATATTTGAAAATAATTTATACGAACCAAATTTCAGGAAAATCTGGGCAACATTTTTTGTTTTTTTTTATAGATTTTAGTGAATATCGGGAAGCAGCTATACTAAGAATTGTCCTATAGGGATTATTTTTGGACTATTGATTGATGGATGTAATAAATACATACAAACTCAATTTGACTGAGATCTATACGATAATTTGGAACTTGTGGCAATTTATGTCGATTTCATAGGGGTAATTTTTATGGGGACTAAGTCTGAACATGGAACGAATTTCACCAATTTCAATAGCATTCATCCTATGCCCGATCAAAGCTTATATACGAAGTTTGATCCAAACAAAGCCATATTTGCGACCTGTAGTTTGATTACAAAGTTTACGTGGACACACAGACTGATAGACGGATGGACGGACGGACGGACGAACGGACGGACGGACATCGCGAAATGGAATCAGAAAGTGATTCTGAGTCGATCGGTATAATTAAAGATGGGTCTAGGTCAAATATTTTTGGTAGTTACAAACAGCAGCACAAAGTCACTATACCCAAACCGCATATTGGTATATAGTATAAAAATTATTTTTCATAAAAATTTTGATATTAATAATTGCGTTTCAATTAAATTAATTAATGAACCGTAATCTAGAATAAATTATCTTTCTAATATAAGAACAAAGTCTATTATCGGTTGAAAAAAAGCCAAATTATATCAAGTTCCCCAGGCAATAAATGCGCCGCAGACCACATGATTAAGAAAATCGCGCTCACATTTTTAAAGACATTAAAATAATTCACAACAACAATATTTTTGCATTCTCCTGATCGCAAAATAATCTTATGTAAATTATTTTGCATCTCGTTTATTGCTATGCCATTCTAAATTAATGTTAAAGCGGTAAGTATTTTTTAGCACTATTTCAAAATCTCCAATTTTACTTTTTCAAAAATGTTGTTCAAGAAATTTACCGCAATCAACGATTGGACTTTAAAGTCTGATTAAAAAAATAAATGTGATTAAAAATGCCAAATATTGTAGGTATCCTCTTTTTAATTTGGCGAGGGCAGCGTTTTTATTTCAGCGGATTTGAAGAAAAATTTGATTTTTCATACTTTTTCAATTTTTAGTCTATATCTTTTTGGTGTTTTCATATTTCAAGTATCTTTTGCCAAATTTTATACTACTTGATATAAGTTCTCAATCCTGTAAATTAGGGTTAAATCGAATCACTCATATTGTCCCCTTTAAGGTCAAAGATCAAATTTAAGGCTATTAACATTTTTGTAAAACAAAATATCGATATAATATATATTTGTGGAAGGATTTCGATAAAACTTGATAATATTTAAATAATTCTCAAAGTAATATTCTGGACTTATTTTCTGAAATTAAACCGTGGGATACTCAAAATAAGTCCTAGTTTTAATTTTTTTCAGAATTATTATATTCATATAAAAGTATAGCGAAAAGTGATATTTACATTTGACAACAATATTAATTTTTCATTTCAATTTTTCATTTTTCATATAATCTTAATTTTGATGTCATATATGATGAGTACGACCATTTCTTATAGCATGTTTAGACGGCAAAATGAACCACTTGATTCGCTCTCTGAATCATGATTGTGAACCTTGGTGTTCAGACGAGTGTTCTTGTTTCATTTTGACGTTTATATATTTTGTGCAAACATTTGAAGACACTACACTTTACGTTTCACTATTTCATTTTTTCCATTTTTATTTGTAAATATATACTTTTTATTTGTTAAATGTTTTTATTAATTTATTGCACATATTAATTTTTTGTTTTTTCTTTGTTTATATATTTTTGACAACTAAAGGGTGATTTTTTAAGAGCTATAGGAAAGTTTTCAAAAAAAAAACACATAAAATTCAGAAAAATGCATGAAATCTTTATTTGAATCGATAGTACGGTCCATATGATTTAATGTTTGAAGATTATTTCATGCAAATGTTGACCGTGACTGCGCCTCGAATGGTCCATCCGCTTAGTCCAATTTTGGCATACTCTTTCCAACATTTCGGCCGGTATCTCACGAATAAATGCTTCAATGTTGTCTTCCAATGCGTCAATTGAAGCGGGATTGTCTGTATAGGCATGAGCTTTAGAAAAGCCACGCACGATCTAGGCGGCCAATTAACCGGTCCCGAACGTGAAATAAAATGTTTACCGAACTCGCCTCTCAATCCATTGTTGCGCGTGGCACAAGAAGGTGCTTGTTGAATCCATTTTCTTCAGTTCGCACTCTACGTAAGAGTGTTGGTAGTTTAAAGTCCAACAATGTAAATTTGGTGCGAAATTTAGTCACAATAGCCCGAATAGCCGCTTCAGTGTGTCGATTAAACTGACCATAAAATGGAAGAAGCGCGCGATGAACTTTCTTAACAGAACACACATTGTGATAATAAAATTCATTAACTTGCAAGCGTTGATCGTTTGTAAGGCGATTCATGGTTAAATTATAGACCAAACTGAAGATGTTTGACAATGAAACATAACACGAAACGTGCGTCAGCTGTTTAAACCAGTGTTGCCAAAAACATAATAGCTAAAAAATCACCCTTTAGTTCAGATCAACTAGCGATAAGTTTTTATCGAACTTGGAGATGACACTCAATGTTTCTAGGGTCACAACTAGATTCATTTTGAACCAAGTAGATTCGCTCTCAAAATTTTGTATGGCGAATCATGTAGATTCAGTCATGATTCGGGCGCGAACCGTGAATGAGAGAGCGAACCGCGAATCTTGCTGTCCGTATGAACATAGCATTAATAGATATTGTAGCAAATCAATCTACAATTACTTTCAGATCTTATTAATAAATTTGTGTTACACGCTCTCTGTAAAATAGTTATTGATGCAGACAGCACTTTTTGAATATAAGCCCTCGATATATAAATTTGTTTATGCTGTATTAAATAAAAAACTAAATAATCGAAATATTTTCATAAATTCATTGAATACATTAAATTTGTTTTATTGAAAAAAAAAAAACGTGATGAAGAAAATACTTATAGATTTTCATATAGAGTCAATTTGACATCAAGAGTACCCCTAGGGTTAATTTCAAAAATAAGTACAGAATATTATTTTTTGGAATTATCAAAATGTTATCAACAAGTTTTATCGAAATCCTTCCACAAATATATATTATTTCGATATTCGATATGCCATGTCTATATGCGGAGTAGGTCCAAAAATGGACCGATCCTGACCGTGGTGGTAAAGTCTGTTGTATTTTGCGAAAATATATACAAACTGAATTTGAGATGAATCAGTGCAATATTTTTTTTTTGATAGATTTAAGTGAAGATTGGGAAGCAGCTCTTTATGGGGCGTATGACCAAGAGTTGTCCCATAGGGACCGTTTTTGGACTATTCATTAATGGATGAAATAAACACATACAAACCCAATTTGACTAAAATCTATACGACAATTTGGATCTTATGGCAATTTATGCCGATTTTATAGGGGTCATTTGTATGGGGGCTAGGTCTGAACATGGACCGATTCTCACCAATTTTAATAGCGTTCATCCCATGGCCGATGAAAGCTTATATGCCAAATTTCATCAAAATATATTCATATTTTCGACCTGCAGTTTGATTTCAAGGTTTACATGGACACACAGACGGACGGACGGTCAGAGGGACATCGCTAAATCGACTCAGAAAGTGATAAAAATTAATAAAAATCCCACTCAAATTTGGTTTACGCTTATTTTCTATATCCAATTAGTTGGGCCTAAGAGATATGATCTCTGAACGCGTCTTATAGGGTATCGTGTAGTCGGTCTAGACCGACTATTATTTTCTTACTTTTTTTTTATATATTCAATGGTTTCGGAGTTATTCAAAATCAAATTGGAATATTTAATTTTGTTAGAAGCTATAAAAATTTTAAATGGCAAAGCATGACCATCTCTTATTGTTAATTCATAAAGCTGCATAGAAATGTATGGGAAAATGTTGACTTTATTCTTAATAAAATGAAGGTACCTGAATTATCTTACGAGAGACCTTAATCTTACGAAAAAAAAAATCGTAGCTCCTTGCATCTCACAATTACATGTATCCCAATACTCGTGTCATCTCTTACACATGTCTTTTGGCAACTATATTACATACAGGAACATTATATTTCTACATAAAATTATTATAGCAAAGGATCCAAAATATCCTTTTGAACGATTAAAGTTCGCATGGTCTTTCAGAAGGTATCGAATAATTCAATTTAAATACGGGGAACATGCCTCTGAATTAATTTTTTTTCTAAATATTCGTCTCTGGAACCAGCTTCCTAATGTTATGCAAAATGCAAGCAACGCAATAGGATTTCGAAAATTACTATACCAAATACTTTAATTGATTTCATTTGATTTTTTTAATGTTTTTAAGTTATAATTTATAAATTTAGATTAACAGTTACTGATGTTTAATATAACGAATAACTTATCTGATTCCATTACTGTAATTTATAACATACTGTGTCCTTTTGTAAGGGAAAGTCACATTTAATAAATAAATACAAATACAAATACAAAAATTGATTTATATACAAACAATTTTTTTTATCATTTGATTACATATGTATATTAGGGTGAAAGCGGTTTGTATGAAAAAAAATTTTGGTCGAATTTTGAGGTCTGCGGGCCGGATTATTGTGACACTGAATCTATAACTTTAGTGCGCAAAATTTGAGCAAAATCGGACAATGCTTCCTGGACGCGCATTGAGTTCAAAGTCCAAATATGAATTTATATGTAAAAATGATCAAAAACAAGTAAGAAAATTATAGTCGGTCTAGACCGACTATACGATACCCTATACCATGCGTTCAGAGACCCTATCTCTTAGGCCCAACTAACCGGACATAGAAAATAAGCAAAACCAAATTTGAGTGGGATTTTTATTAATTTTTTTGGCTGCAGATATGAAAAATTTCATATCGGATGCTGACTATTGTATGGTCGGTCTAGACCGACTATAATTTTCTTACTTATTCACAATAATTTTGATATTAGTAATTGCGTTTCAATGAAATTAATTAATAAACCATAATCAAATTGACTCTTTATGAAAATCTATAAATAGTTGCTTCATCAGGATTTTTTTAAATAAAACAAATTTAATGTATTCAGAAAATTTCTCAAATTCATTCGTTGTTTTATGAATATATTTAGATTAGTAAGTTTTTCTATTTAATACGGTATGAACAAATTTATATATCGAGGGCTTATATTCAAAAAGTGCTATCTGCATTAATAATTACTTCAAAAAGGGCGTGTAAAACTAATTTATGAATAAGATCTGAAAGTACTTGCCGATTGATTTGTCACAACATCTAGTGAGAAACAGTCGCACTAATCATGAATGATATCAAAATTAATATTATATTTGACAGTTATATCAGAGAGCAGTTTGAAATCAAAAATTAATATTGCTATCAAATGTAGAATATAATCCCTCGATATACCTTTATATGAATATAATAATTCTAAGCAAAAAAAAAAATAAAAATAAAAACTAGGACATATTTTGAGTACCCCACGGGTTAATTTCAGAAAATAAGACCAAAATATTATTTTTTAGAATTACTAAAATGTTATCAACAACTGTTATCGAAATCCTTCCAGAAATATATATTATTTCGATATTATGTTTTAAAAAAATTTTAATATCCTTAAATTTGACTTTTGACCTTAAAGTGGGACAATTTATAGTGTTTATAGCAGTGACGGCCAACTCTTGTTGAAACGACGAAGTTTGGTCGGGTTTCACACACACGCAGCACGAACGTTTACGAAACAAAAAAAAAATTGAGAGGAAAAAACAAAAAAAATTCACTCAGTTGCGTACCAGCATCAACAAAGGCAGGTTGTCGTCGCTTTGTTTGATAACTTATGATTAAATTTTATGAAATGGGTACACTGGTAAAATATTCAAACAGCACATTAAAATAGAACTTATATATATTATATTTCCATTTTAAATAATTGATTTAAAATTAAATAGATTTTATTTAATAATATTTATATTATTAATTTAAAATTTTTAATTAAATAAAATTTTTTAAAAATTATATAAATTTAATATATTAAATTTTTGATTTTTAATAAATCGAAATACATTAATAACGAAATACATTTTTTGATTTTCATTCAGTATGTGTGATATTGGTTGGGAAAATTCATTTTTATTTTCATTAAATATTTTTAATGAAGCAGAATGCCTTGTTTGCAACCAAAAAATTAAAGATAAATTTAGATGCAATTTAAAGCGGCACTATAACCGCCACTCAGATATGCATTCTCTTACAGGAATTGCTAGGTCTAATTTAATTATCAAGTTAAAAGAAGATTTAAGAATTAAATATAATCAGTTCATGAATACCAATCATGACCAAATCATTTCCTCTACAAGTGGTCAACTCAAGGCGACCTATACAATTTCCTTAGCCTTAGCTAAAAAAGGTCGACCTTTTGAGGATGGGGAATTATGGAAAGAAATTTGTATTTCAGTTTTTCCATTTTTTGGGTATGTTGGGAAAAAAATGGAAAATGTTGTGAATGAAATGGCTTTGTCCCGCAACACTATTATGCGTCGAACAGAAAAAATTGGGTTAGTTATACAATCCGAAACAAATAAGCGGATTACAAATGCTAAATTCGGTTCGGTTTGTTTCGACGAAAGTCTTGACAATAATGACACCAGCCAAATGATCATTTGTATTCGCACAATAGACGATAATTTTAATTCTTTTGAAGAAATATTAAAACTTGAATCCTTCTATGGAAACGTTAATGGTGAGACGATTTATTCATCTTTTGAGCGGAATGTTTTGTCCTTAATAAACAGAAATAAGTTGTCTGCTGTCTGCACGGTCGGTGCAGCCGTTTTAGTTGGGCGAAAGCAGGGCTTTCTAGGGCGCTTATTAAAAGCAGGAATAAATATTCCAACATTTCACTGCATCATACATCAACAAGCCCTATTCGCTAAATCTCTTGGCTTTGCTGATACAATGAAAACAGCCATTAAAATAATAAATCGTTTAAGAGGTGGTCATAATGCTCTTATGCATAGGAAGTTGGTGGCATTTTTGGAGGAAGTAAATGCGGAGTATGCAGACGTCCTTTTGTTCATGGAAGGGAGATGGCTAAGTCGAGGGAAAAGCTTAGAGCGACTCTTTAGCCTAAGAGTGGAAATTGATGCTTTCTTGCAATCTGAGGCCTCCCCAAAGGACACAGACTTGCTTACAGCCATTAAATGTCCCGACTTCTTATTGGAATTAGCATTCCTTACTGACATAACCCGACATATTAATAATTTAAATTTAGTTTTACAGGGAAAAGAAAAAACCATTTGCGAAACATTATATGCAATCACTGAATTTAGCAGAAAATTAGTGATTTTGCAAAATCTAATGGCTTCCCAAAATTTGTTAAATTTAAAAAAGTTTCGGAAATACATTCCAAATTTCCAAATTTTAATAAATTAAACCTCTTCTCAGAAGAACTTAAAAAACTTATAGAAACTTTTAAACTAAGATTTAAAGATATTTTTGGCATGCAGTGGGTTGTTAATATTTATAACAACCCACTGACATGTTCAATGGAAAATGTACCATTAAATATTCAACAAGAACTGGTCAATATGAGAAACGATTTATCGTTACCATTGGAAACTGGTATTCCATTTTTGAAAAAAATTTGTCCCAAAAAATATGGTGCCAGTAGGGATCTTATATTGAATCTTATTTCAATGTTTTCGACAACATATATATGCGAGGCAACATTTTCGTCGTTGTCTCAAATTAAAAGCAAATATCGAAATAAATTGTCTGACAACCATGTAGAAACTTTGCTCAAAATTAAATGTTACAACAAAGAAATTGACATAGATAAATTAATTGAGTTTCATAATTTAAACACTTAAAAACCATTTGAATTAAATTTACGTTCATAAATATTAAATTTTTAATCATTCATTACTTAATTTTAACACAAAAAACCTCTGAAAACCAATGAATTATAATATTTTTAAACATATTTTTAAGACAACGCACTATGTGAAAAGAACTCACGTACCTGTTTTCTTGAAGGAAAAAAAAATATTTATTAATTGCAAACAATTGAATTCATATATTTCATTTTTTCATTAAATCATTCATTACATAATTTTAATACACAAACCAAAAAATATTTAAACAAACTTAATATTTAATATTATGTTTAAAGTTAACATTTAACATATATAAGCAAAAATAGTAAAACAATCCAACAACGCAAACAAAAGAAAACAAATGCATTTCTCCATGTGTATATTAAATACACACTCTCACTTTTGTTAAACACAACTAAACATTCTCATTTCTCTTTTTGGCCACCACTGGTTTATAGATATGTGAAATATGAAGATACTAAAAAGATGTAGCCTAACAAATTTGGCCCTCGCCAAATTAAGAACAGGATACATACAATATTTGGGATTTTTAATCGTATATATTTTGTGAATAAGATCATTAAGGTCAATCGTTGATTTCGAAAACTTTCTTGACCAAAATTTTTGAAAAAGTAATATTGGAGATTTGGAAATAGTTGTAGAAAATACGTACCCTTTTGACATTAATTTAGAACGGCATAACAATAGACGAGATGCAAAGTACTTTACATAAGATTATTTTGGGGTCAGGAGAATGCAAAGATATTGTTGTTGTAAATTATATCAATGTCTTTAAAAGTATGAGCTCGATTTTCTTAATCAAGTGGTCTGTGGCGCATTTATTGCCTGGGGAACTTTATATAACTTGGCTGTACTTCAACGGATAATAGATTTTGTTATTTTATTGGAAAGATAATTTACTCTAGATTATGGCTTATAATTAACGTAATTGAAACGCAATTATTAATATCAAAATTTTTGTGATAAATGGTTTTTGTTCATATTTTTTACATATAAATGCATTTTTGAACTTTGAACTCAATGCGCGTCCTGAAATCATTGTCCGATTTAGCTCAAATTTTGCGCACTAAAGTTTTAGATCCGGTGTCACAATAATCCCACCCGCACGTCTTGAAATTCCGAAAAAATAAAAATCCGGCATTCACCCTAATACATATGTTTTATAAGGCTGTCACATTTCACCAAATTATTTGTTTTTCAAACTACTGCCACTATCTATACATCAGGTGGGGTACCACCCTTATAGATAACAGAATAAAGAATTTGTTAAGATCTGAATATAAAATCTGTAGGGTATAATTGTGATTGTTTGTGTATGATACTAATTCATCTTCATTCAAATGACTTTTGCAGGTTTCCTTAAGGAACTCTATTGTATAAGTTATATTACCCCAATTATAAATAATATATATTATACAACTTGTTCTTTATGAAATTTTAAGCATTGTTAGCTACTCAAAAAAAAGTATATCTAAAACAAGAAAGCTAAAAGCTAAATTTTTTAAAACAGTTTTTTCAGGATAATAAATTAATAGAAAAAGTTTTAAATATACATATATTTAAATGTTTATACATTTGCCAAATAAAATTTATTTAAAATCCTATTATATTCAATCAAAATGATGAAAGCTGATGTGATAATAAATTTCAACATCATATTCATTAAATTTGATTGTTGTTTCCATTTAATTAAAATTTTTCTAAGAATTTTCTGAGAAAAATAATCATTATTTGCATTCTAATATTTTCGCGCAGATTCAACGACTGTTCAACGAATTTGGCTGCTTGTCAGTCAGCATTCACTTAAATAGAGTTCTGTTTTTAAATATTACGGAATATCAAATATACTGACAGCTGAACACTTTGCTATTGTATACATTGAACATAAGTATAATAAAAGCAAATTTTAACATTTCAACTGCTTTGTTAATACACCAGCAGAGCAGAAATGTGCTTATATATATTTAAAATATAGATGTGACAGTTTTTGTGTTCGCAATTGGGGCAGGAAATGACACCTTCTTTTAGGCTTCTCATTTTGTGGAAATTTTCGTAGCTATTTTCGCTGTTATCGAAAAAATTTGAATATTTTTATGGCTGAGTGCGCAATTGTGTAATATTGAATTTTTTTTTTTTTGTATTTTGGTTTTCATGAAACCGTTTTAAAATTCAGCGAAAAAAAAATACCTGACAATAAAGCGGCAATACATGACACTTGAATAACATATTCAATAGATAATATGTAACATACAGATTGCCAATCACTCATTTGACATTATCAAATACACAACATAATATTCGATTAGGTGCATTTAAATTTCAAGATTTATATTTAATAGCAGATTCCAGCACTCGAAATTCGAGTGCACGTTCTAGGAAATTTTATTTTTTCACTTACTAAAGACCCTAAAGGTATGCTTCACAATTCAACTTATTTTAAATTAAGGAAACAAACTCAACACAGTAGCAACTTTAAACGATCATAACTTCAAAAAAATATTCCAGACGATGAAAATCTGTAAACCTGGGTAACAGCTAAAAAGAAATACCTTTCAAATGATAATTTTTTTTTTTTTTTTTTGTAAAATCGGGGTAAAACTGTGAAACTTACATCGGTCACAAGAAATCGCCTTGCCTCTTAATAGTATGAATACCCTGTACCAATATGTGGTCAGGGTATAATGATATTGTGCTGATGTTTTTAACTACCAAAAATATTTAATCTAGACCCATCTTTTATTATACCGATCGACTCAGAATCATTTTATGGTGAGTGTGTTAAAGCGCTGACCAAAAAGTGCAAGTACGAGTGTATGTGAAGGTTCATGGTTCAAGACCTCACGGCCGCCCTAAGTAGAAAAAAATTTTCATATAGGAACAATCTATTCAATTAAAAAACATAACAATTATCACAATGTTCAATAAATCGCTGATGAAGGCTGAAATGCCAGAAACCGGTCCGATTAAGAATACAGTGCAGTTATGAATTTTTGAAATATATGCTTTCTTCTTCTTTACCACGCACCATTTAAACAAAATTAAAATTTGCAGTAATTACAATATGTCTGAAAAATGACTAAATCTAACAAACAAAAAATTTCTTCGCTTCAAAGCGTCATCTCAAATATATGTAAAAGTGCATATGTAGGTATGTACAAAACCGTACATCACATATGACAACTCTTACGAAAACTGAGAATAGTGGAAATTAGAAGTATAAATGCAAAAAATATTCAAAATTCAAAAATAACGATTGTTTGTTTGGACAGAGTTGTATCTTCTGAAATTAATACAAAGTAAAGCTGTATGGTACGAAAACTGAATCTAACCACACTGCTCGTAGGCCTGACTTTAGGTGAGTGTGTTAAAGCGCTGACCAGAAAGTGCAAGTACGAGTGTATGTGAAGGTTCATGGTTCAAAACCTCACGGCCGAACTAAGTAGAAAAAATTTTCATATAGAAACAATCTATTCAATTAAAAAACATAACAATTACCCCAATGTTCAATAAATCGCTGATGAAGGCTGAAATGCCAGAAACCAGTCCGATTAAGAATACAGTGCAGTTATGAATTTTTGAAATATATGCTTTCTTCTTCTTTACCACGCCCCATTTAAACAAAATTAAAATTTGCAGTAATTGCAATATGTCTGAAAAATGACTAAATCTAACAAAAAAAAAAAAAAATAAATAAATCAAAAATAATTTTCAAAAAATACAATTTTATTCAATTTATATTGATTTGAATTCTTTATAATGGATAAAACAACAATTCCTTTGTGTAACAAAATTAAAGAACCACCGGATAAATTTTGGAACTACGACTACTCTACGGCTGATTCTAATGTGACAAAAAAAAAATTCGTTAACTGGCTCTGCAACCCAAAGTTCTGTGAATGAGTCCACCTCTTCCAGTTGTTCATTCCCGTTAGTTGAAAAGAATAATGGTATTGGGATGATTTCCAAAAACAATTTACAAAATTTTTAAGCAGATAACACCAGTCAACGCTCAAATACAAATGATGATGATATGACAAATGACTATTTTTCTCAAGATGAAACTTTGGACTCAGGTGATGATATGGTAAATTTTCAACTAGTTAAAAATAAAAGATTTAAAAGAAACTCAAAAGGAGATTTGAAAATAGATTTAACAAAATTACGTCCTGCTGATTCTGATATTAGACCTAGCTGTAGTCAAAATAGATTTTCTATTTTAGAAGATTTGATTGTTGAGGAAAACTCTATTAAAAACAATGTAAAATCTAATCCGGTGTTTAAAAAGCAAAAGAACGTTAAAAACTTCTGTCCTCCTATTTTTCTTTATGGTGTCAATATTAAGAGCTTAGTTGATCAGTTGAAAACCAAAGGTCTTGTTTTTAAAATTGTTAATAAAATTAATTCTAAAAGCAAACTTTATTTACAAGATGTCTCGGCACATTCAGAGATGATGCAGTTACTCAGGGAGAAGAAAATTGAATCTTATTCATTTACACCTACAGAAATGAGGCGCCAGTCTTTAGTGTTGCGTGGACTTTACTATGATTCTGATATTAATGATATTCATGATGATTTAAATAAATTGGTTCCTAATTCTGTTCATTCGGTACCTAAATTTCAGACGTCCTTTTCTAAAAAGAATAATTTAGAGACTGGTTTATTTTTAGTTACGCTTAAAGAGGGTAAACGTTCAAACGAGTTGTCTAATATTCGCTTTATTTTAAATCAGGTTATAATTTGGGAGAAACCTAAACAAAATCAGAAAGTAGCTCAATGTTATCGTTGTCAGAAATGGGGTCACATGTCTAAGTATTGCAATCGTTCTTACACGTGTGTTCTTTAAACCATGGTCCTGGAGAATGTTCCTTTACTCCCAGTGAAAACAGTCTTCCATATTGTTTCAATTGTCAGAAATCTGGCCATCCAGCTAGTTGGCGCGGTTGTCCTGCTTTTAAGAACTATTTAGATTTGAAGCGGAAAATTTCAGATAAAGCTAAATAGAAAAGAATTCAGGCATCAAATAATGTTTCTAATGCTATTAATTTTAGTTTTATAGACCCTAGTAAAACTTTTTCAAGTCATTTTAATAAAGATTGCAATTCTTCAAATAAACCTAGTTTTGTAATTGACTTTTTAGAAATAGCTAAAATTTTATGTGAGCCGGATTCTTTGGAAGTAAGAATAAAAAATTACATAAAAAAATTTTCATCAATTTCCAAATCACAGGCAAAAGCCGAATGCAAAAGTCTATTTCAGCAAGTTTTAACTACTTATGGTCCATAATGTATTAAAAATTATTACATATAATGTTAGATCTCTTGTGGAGACAAGTCGAAGAATAGATTTACTAAATTTACTTAAACACAATAATATTGATTTAGCTTTTATTCAGGAAACACATTTAAAACAACGAAAAATTTCTTTGAATAATTACAGCTTTATCAGAGATAATAGCTCCCAAGGTTTAGGTATTGTTATTAAACAAAATTATCAGTTTTCCAAAATTGAGATATCTAATGTGGCTTTTCCTAATTTATTTATTGAAATTCGCACTTCAGTACATAATATAAATAAAAAAATTTTAGTAGGGTCGATTTACTTCCCATGCAACTTTAGTGTAAACCTAATTTTAGATGGCCTTTCAAATATAGCCACTTTTTCGCAAAACTTTGACGGAACTATAATAGGTGGAGATTTTAACGCCAAGAATATTTCTTGGGGTGATACTCTAAATAACACGAATGCTAATGCATTTTATAATTGGCTTCAGATAAATTCACATTCATTTATAAGACTTTGCAATTCCTTTCCATCTTACCCTAATGGTTGTTCTTTTTTAGATCATTTTCTTTTGAGCTCTAATCTAATTGACTTATTTAGTCCAAATTATGTTATAAATAGTTTGCCATCCTTTTCAGACCATTTTCCATTAATATTACATCTAAAATTATTTGATTTTGATATTATTCGAAATCAAAGAAGTTCATTTACATCTTTTAAGAATACCAATTGGGATTTATTTAAAAATGATATTACAATTGATCTTCTACAATACTTTCCTCCATCAAATAGAAATTTATCTAATGTTGAAATAGATTATTACATTGAAAAATTTACATCTACTGTAAATATTTGTAGTGATGTTCATTCTAAAAAAAATAGAATATAAATCCAAAAGTTTTGTTGCTTCTGATTTTGTGAAGAATTTATTAAAAATTAAGTATGGTTGGCAAAAAAATTTGAGAAAAATCTTCAACAGAACTTTAAATAGACATAATGACCAATATAAACTAATTTCTAAACAAATTCAACTTCTAAACTTTTTAATAAAAGAATTGGTGAGTAAGGAACAAATTCAAAGCTTTAATGAAAAACTGAATAACATCAAACCAGGACCTCTTGCTCATAAGAACATTTATAATATTCTAGGTTATAAAAAACGTACATCAATTGGGGATTTGTCTGTAAATGGATTAGTTTTAGAAAATGAGACAATTAAACTAAATATTTTAAAAGAACATTTTTCAAACATTTACAGTGGTACCTGTATTGATAGAGATATCTCAGAAATTGAAAACTTTGTGGAATCTTTGGTTGACGATACATTATTTAATTTTACTGATGACTTTTCTGCATTGAATTATCAAAATTGCATAAAATTTGTAAAATTAGATAACGTTGTTGTTCATACAATTTCTTTGAATAATAAAAAGTCTGCAGGAATCGATCAAATTTAAAATTTTTTAATTAGAAAATTTCCTATGAAGGCCTTTGAGTTTTTAGTTGTTAGTTTTAATAATTGTTTAAGTAATGCATATTTTCCTAATAACTGGAAAATTTCAAAAATAATTCCTGTCAAAAAGAGAACAAATTCTTCCGATATTAACAATTTAATGCCCATTTCTTTGCTTTCGAACTTAGGTAAATTTTTTGAAAAAACTATTCGTGAAAAATGGATATCGGTTTAAATGGCTCATATATTCCAAATTTACAGTTTGGATTTAAAAAAGGACATTCTACTTTAGACGCTCTTTCAAAATTTTATAACGGTGTAGTTTGTAATTTACGACAGCGTCGTTGCACAGTTGTTGTTTCGATCGATGTCGAAAAAGCCTTTGATAGAGCGTTTCACGCAGGTATAATTTTCAAAATGAGTTTAATTGGTTTTGATATACATATTATTAAATTATTTAAGAGTTATTTTTGCAATAGACGGTTTTGCATACATTTAAATAATTATTTTTCTGATTTTGGTGTTATTTCTTAAGGAGTTCCGCAGGGCTCAATTCTGGCGCCACATTTGTATAACATTTTAATTCATGATTTTCCCCACAACTTTTCAAACTCTACTGGTATTCTCTATGCAGATGATTCTCTTCTCTACGCCCATCATGAGCCTCCTGATAAAGCTTTACAAATTGTATCAAGACATCTATCTGTCAAGTTTGTTACTGTAAATTACTCTTTCATAGTTTTAAGACATTACATTATAATCTTAAATTTTCTTTATTTAATATATTTTTTTTTTCTGTTACTATTTGCATAAAAAGTCTCAATAAATATTAAATTAAAAAAAAATTAAAGTATAATACTGCAACATATTAAATTAAAATCATCAAAACAAATTCAATAATAACAAGTAAGAAAATTATAGTCGGTCTAGACCGACTATACGATACCCTATACCATGCGTTTAGAAACCCTATCTCTTAGGCCCAACTAACTGGACATTGAAAATAAGCAAAAACCAAATTTGAGTGGGTTTTTTATTAATTTTTTTGGCTGCAGATATGAAAAAGTTCATATCGGATGCTATATCTATAAAAGTACTAGGTCCAAAAATGGACCGATCCTGATCATGTTTGGTAAAGTCTCTTGTATTTTGCAAAAATATATACAAACAAAATTTGTGAAGAATCAGTGCAATATTTTTGTTTTTTAATAGATTTAAGTGAAGATCGGGAAGCAGCTCTATATGGGGGCAAAGGGATCATTTTTGGACTACTCATTAGTGGATGTAATGAACGCATACAAACCCAATTTGAGTAAGATCTATATGACAATTTGGATTTTATGGCAATTTATGTCGATTTCATATGGGTAATTTGTATGGGGGCTAGGTCTGAACACGGACCGATTCTCACTAATTTCAATAGCGTTCATTCCATGGCCGATAAAAGCTTATATACCAAATTTGATCAAAATATATTCATATTTGCGACCTGCAGTTTGATTACAAGCTTTACATGGACACACAGACGGACGGACGGACGGACGGACGGACGGACATTGTTAAATCAACTCAGAAAGTGATTCTGATTCGATCGGTATAATTAAAGATGGGTCTAGGTCAAATATTTTTGGTTGTTACAAACAGCAGCACAAAGTCATTATACCCAAACCACATAGTGGTATAGGGTATAAAAAATGAAAAAAGTTTAAATTGAAATAAAGAAATTCATTCCCAAAAAAAAAAAAATAAAAATTGGGGAATTATTTTATCATTAACTACTTAGCACCTGGTGAGCATAGTAAACCATTTTTCAAGTCAAAGGCCTTTGGATCCCGAGCAAGAACGGCTAAAAACAGTTAGTTTTATATAAACTAGCAAATTTTATTTTTGCATTAAATGAAGGCCCTAAAACACAAAACAAACTCATTTTTATTACAAACACAATAACAATTTTAATAAACACAAATTGGCTAAAAAGAAATACCTTTTAAATAATATACGTTTGGTCAAAATCGGTATAAAACGGTAGAACAAAACATCAGTCACAAGAAATCGCGTAGCCTATTAATATCTTATATATATTTACGCTGATCCCTGACTTTTGCAAAAATATATACAAACAAAATTTGAGAAGATTCAGTGCAATATTTTTGTTTTTTAATAGATTTAAGTGAAGATCGGAAAGCAGCTCTATATGGGGTCAAAGGGATCATTTTTGGACTACTCATTAATGGATATAATGAACGCATACAAACCCAATTTGAGTAAGATCTATATGACAATTTGGATCTTATGGCAATTTATGTCGATTTCATATGGGTAATTTGTGTGGGGGCTAGGTCTGAACATGGACCGATTCTCACCAATTTCAATAGCGTTCATCCCATGGCCGATAAAAGCTTATATACCAAATTTCATCAAAATATATTCATATTTGCGACCTGCAGTTTGATTACAAGCTTTACATGGACACACAGACGGACGGACGGACGGACGGACGGACGGACGGACATTGTTAAATCAACTCAGAAAGTGATTCTGATTCGATCGGTATAATTGAAGATGGGTCTAGGTCAAATATTTTTGGTTGTTACAAACAGCAGCACAAAGTCAATATACCCAAACCACATAGTGGTATAGGGTATAAATAGAAGTTTATTAATGGTATTCTTTTCTAAGTTTTATCAATTTTTCACAAAACAGGGAGAAACTGTCGAAACTTATCTTATTTTTTATTTTGGGGTGCGTAGTGAATTTACTCGTTTGTCGTTCGTAATTTATTGTAAATGTCATTTAACTAGTTTTTCTTTTGCCATATTATTAAATTAAATTTGAACATGCAACTATTTGTTAATATTACAACATTAAGGAGAAGAATATTGCAAGAGATTATTTCAACCCTTTAGCATTAAGATAAATAAATGTATAAGGGATATTGATTGTAGCAAAAGCGATTACATTGCAACCCTAGAATGGGCATTCAGAGAAATAATAAATAAAAAATAAAGTATACAGCAGAATTGTCCCCTAAGGAGTACTCGCGAAATCTATAAGTCAGCAATTGAAAAACCATATGGCTTTCAACAGTATTCCTTTAATTCTTGAACTATATTGATATCATAATCATATAAAAAAATTTTGGAATCAGAATCCTGAAACTTCATTTGGTGAACTCATTATAAATAGTATCATAATTATTTAAGTTATATGTTAAAAAATATTTTTAGATTGGAAAATATCATGGAAAACGTTTTTTTTTTTTCATAAATGGTATGAACTTTCAATTAACTGATTATACCCTATACCACTAAGTGGTTTGGGTATAATGACTTTGTGCTGCTGTTTATAACCACCAAAAATATTTGACCTACACCCATATTTTATTATTCCGATCGACTCAGAATGACTTATTGAGTCGTTTTAGTGATGTCCGTCCGTCCGTCCGTCTGTGTGTCCATTTTGTAATCAAACTACAGGTCGCCAATATGAATATATTTCGATGAAATTCGGTACGCAAGCTTTTGTCGATCACAGGATGAACGCTATTGAAACTGGTGAGAATGGGTCCATGTTTAGACCTAGCCGCCATACAAATGACCCCCATAAAATCGACATAAATTGCCATAAGATCCAAATTATCATACAGATCTCAGTCAAATTGGGTTTGTATATGTTTATTATATCCCCTAATCAGTAGTCCAAAAAAAATTCCTATAGGACAAATCTTCGTCATAGGCCCCATACAGAGATGCTTCCCGATCTTCACTTAAATCTATCAAAAAACAAAAATATTGAACAGGTTTTTATTAAATTTGGATTGTATATATTTTTTCAAAATATAAGTAACTTTACCAAATATGGTCAGGATCGGTCCATTTTTCGACCTAGTCCCCATATAAATATAGCACCCGATATGAACTTTTTCATATCTGCAGCCAAAAAAATTGATAACAATGTCACCCAAATTTGGTTTCTGCTCATTTTATATATCTAATTAGTTGGACCGAAGAGATAGGGTCTCTAAACCATGGTATAGAGTCTTTAATTAAAAGATTTCTGTTTTTTCACATAATATTAATTTTTTTTTAATTTAATAGAATTTTGGTATAATACTATTGAAAAGTTTGCCTCGTTAGCAACAACAACATATGTATACGAATTAAATAAAAACACAAGTTAGAAAATTATAGTCGGTCTAGACCGACTATGAGATACCGTATAGCATGGCTTAGAGACCCTATCTCATCAGTCCTGCTAAGTGGATATATGGATAAGCATAAACCAAATTTTATTGGCATTGTTATTAATATTTTTGGCTGCAGATATGAAAAAGTTCATATCGGGTGCTATATTTATATGGGGACTAGGTCGAAATATGCACTGCTCCTGACCGTATTTGGTAAAGTCACTTATATGTTGAAAAAATATATACTAACCAATTTTAATAAAAATCTGATTTTGGAAATTTTTGATTTTGATGATTTTAGATTTTGAAGATTTTTGTGTATGGTGGTTTCTCTGTTTCGCGATTTTCTGCTTGGCGATTTTTGCGTTTGGCTATTTTTTAAATTGGCGATTCAGCTCATATTTCCACGACTAATCACATTAATGTTCTTGTCAAAAATTTCGAGATTGTCGCTTTCATAATACTTTATATATATTTGTGTAGAAGTTGCGCGCCCACTGATCCTATCTTACCCATTTTTTGCCCGACTCTCACATAAATATATGATGGACTCATACAAAGTGTCAAGCCTTTTCCTCTTATAGTATTCAGTTATAAGATGTTATGTATTTACTTTGTATGGGCGGTGCCATACCCATTGCTCCGATCACGCCCATTATTTGTTCGACTAATCACATGAATAACAAATGGGCTTACACAAAATGCCAAGGCTCTCATTATTACAGTACTCCAGATATATGACATTTATAATTAACTTTGTATGGGGCTATCATGCCCATTGTTCCGATCCTGCGCATTTCGTGTCCGTCAACTCACATTAATAATAGATGACCTCAGACAAGTTTGCAAAGCTGTAACTGTCAGATTAATCTATATATATGATATTGAACAATTACTTTGTATGGGAGGTGCCACGCCCATCGATCGTATACTACCCTGATGACTCACATTAATAACAGATCACCTCAGAAAAGTATCCAAAGTTATCTCTGTCATAGTACTCGAGCTATGTAATATTGAATTATTAATTTGTATGGGAGTTGCCACGCCCACTTATCTTATCCCGCCATGTTCGGCATGGCTACTAACATAAATAATAGGTGATATCACACAAATTTGCAAAGCTCTGTAGTTGTACTCGCTATATTTGATATTAAAAAATCACTGTATGGGTGGTGCGACGCACTGTGTCGTGTTTTCATATAACGAGCGGCCAAAATAGAAGGAGTTGTCGTAGAGTTACGAAATTTGGCACACTTGTTTGACTTGGTGAAAGATACTCAAATCTCAAATATGGAGCAAGGATTCGGGTCCTTCCCATATATCTTGAAAATTATAAATGTCATAACAGAAAAAATAAAAGTTCTACCATCATGAAATTTTGTACACTGATTACCTTAAACAACTTTAAAGTTTCGGCCAAATCTGGTCCAAGCACAGTTCAAAAATGTCCTTTTTCGAAAATTTAAGAGAAATTGTAAAAAAAATAAAATAATTACTATTTTTTAGTATATGAAACACTTAGATCATTCTGAATTTATAAAAATAAAATTTTTTCAATTTAGAGCAAGGATACACCCACCTCTCATATATCCTGAAATCGAGACTGATTTATAAAATAAGGTTACTTTTAATTCCGAATATATAAAAATATACACTTTTCGAAAAAAGTGCAAACAAAATGCGACATTTTTTGTCAGAAAAGAAAACGGCATAAGTTTATTATTTTGTAAACGTAATTAATTCTGTTAACTTTTATAAAAATCTGATGAATAAAACCATATATATACGAAATATATTAACTTGCGTATTCCAAAAAGTTAAAATAGTTTTCAAAAGGGTTTATTAAACAAATTTCATACAAAATTCATCAAATATATATTTATCAAGTCTACTTTGATTTTTTTGTATACCTTAGTACATTTGTATATTTTTGTTACCAGATTGTAATGTTTTTTGAGGAAAAATTATTTTAAAAGCCATTTATTTAACTATATTAATTTATTTTTAATATTACAAAAAAAAACAATTCTATGTACTTTATACAGTAAAAAATAAACATGTATTAGATGTTTATCCGCTTAAGCTATCATATTTAGTTTCATTTTATTCATATTGATCTAAAATATCCTCCAATAAGAAATTTTCTTCATTTTCACAAGCTTGTTCAACAATTAAGTCCATTATTTCATTGTAATGTGACTTCTTTTTATTATCTGCATGTCTAAAGATAGATATATGTGGCTCAGACTGCAAAATCATTATTTCAATGAGATCTCTATTTGTAGATAGACGACCGTTTTTTCTTGTATGATTTAGTCGAGTTTTCCTAATGTAGAGAAGCTAAAAATTAGAAAAGCTCAGCTTGTTCATAAAAACTCTCGTATATAAAAAGAAAAAAACATTTCTCATGTTCTTTTCTTTTAAATGTTGGATAAATAGTTGATTAAGCATGAGTTGAAGTAGTAGGCAGAAGGATGCTGACGATAAACAAGTCGCTTTGTTCGAAAGTAGCTACTCCATCTAGCGCTGTCTTCAATGTTTTTCTAATATTTCTGTTACATTACAAAAATTATTATCTTTCTTTCATTAGAAAAATATATACATGATCTTAAACCGAACAATAAATGACTAATTATTCCAATACAGATCAACAATACATAACAATAACAATCTGTGCAATATTTTTGTTTTTTGATAGATTTAAGTGAAGATCGGGAAGCAGCTCTATAAGCTCTAAGAATTGTCCTATAGGGATTATTTTTGGACTACTGATTAGTGGATATAATAAACACATACAACCCAATTTGACTAAGATATATATGATGATTTGGTTTTTATGGAAATTTAAGTTGATCTCATAGAAATTATTTGTATTTGAACTCGGTTTGAACATGTACCAATTTTCATCAAATTCAACAGCATTCGTCTTGTGGTCGATAAAAGTTTATGTACCAAATTTCGTCGAAATATATTCATTTGTGCGAACTCTAGTTTGATTACAAATTTTACATGGTCACACAGACGAACGGGCAGACGGACAGACCCACAAATGCACTGTGGACCATATTTTGAGAAGGACGTACCAGCGTACCTCCGGAACCAAAAAAATGCGACTCTATTTCAACTTTATCACAGCGAACAGGGTCTTCGAAAATTGACTTTCTCAGTATTTTGCTAAAATTAAAAATTTCTTTTTAAATTTTAATTTTTAAATGACTGTGACTTTTTTGTTTTAAAAGGTTTTGCACTATAATACATTTTGTACAATTTTGCAGCCTCCAAGCTATTTAATATTCGAAACAAAAAGTCAATGAGTCGTTTAGAAATCAAAAAAGGAAGTTTTTTATATAAGATCCAAATTTACCAAAAATCTCTCCAACTTAATAAAGATTAACTTCTGCATATCAAAAGCCATCAAAAAAATCTTGCACTCTTCTGTAGTCTGAACCCTCCCCTTCACTCCTGTACCCCACTGTATACCTGCCAGTTCCGCCCGTGTGCACCAGAATAACTTTTCTGACCCAAAGTCAGATATTTTGTGCAAAATTTATGAATACAAAAGTCTTCCACTATGTGGTTAGGGTATAATGAGTTTTCCCTGATGTTTGTAACTACCAAAAGTATTGGACCTATATCCGTCCGTCCGTCTGTGTATTATGAATACAAAAGTTGGTCGTACCGGTGTATTTTTTATGCGTGAGATTACTTTTATACTGACAGAAAAAGGAAACGGTACAGTTGACACGACTTGCTATATACTTATAAAAAAAGGGTTGAGACGTAATGAGCTTAATTATTTAATTATATTAATCGGTAATCTTTTTTATTTTGACAACTACATATACACAGGTATTTTTCAAAAACACTAAAAGTCGAAACTTGAGTTATATAGATATTAGCGCGTCCCGATTTCGTTTTCTTTTCGAATTTTAAAATGCTTACCCCCCCCCCCACCCCAAATGATGGGGATTTAGGAGCCTTTTACGGGCAAAATAGAAAAAAAATTTTGGACAAAAATCCAGATGGCTACCGGATTGTAAAGATTACAATCCTAGTGCATTTAAAAAAAAAAAAATATTTTTGCTTTTCAAAAAATTAAGGGCAAAAGTTGCGCATTATAGAGTACATTCCGGGAAAAATATTAATAAAATTTCCGTAGAGTAAGTTTGGTGCAGCGTTGCATCTTAAATATGGAAAGTGAGTATATGTTTTTTTTCTTTCGTTCAAGCTAAATTAGTCTCAAAAGCTGCGCAAACTAGAGGATATTAGTTAAAAATATTTCAAAAAACGAGATGGACTTTTTTGTAAAATTTACTTGCAGGCCGCAGTTTTTAACCGATTTTAACATTTTAAACTTTTTTGCACAAGATTATACGCAGATGATCGATTGGGAAAATTGCGACATTACTCCCCCTCCATTTCTTTCAAAAATATCTGATAAAGATCTAAAAATAATGCTTAAAAATAACTGCTTAGAATTACCTAATTTACCATGCAACGCACAAAGCATAGAAAAGTGCGTCAAGTCGGTCACGCAGGCTTTTCTTAGTGTAGTAGGTCCAGAATCAAGAAAGGAAATGCCAGCTTTTGAGTTTAAAAAACATTTTTTTTAAATCGTTAACTACTATAATTAGTGTCGTTTTTATATTAAAAAATATATTGTTGCTTTTTTAATAATGAATTATTTGTTAATTTTTTTCTTTGTAAAAATATTCAATATAATTTTGAAACCAGTATAAAAATAACAAATATTTTTATTATGTTTGTACTTTTTTGCAATATCTAAATTATCTAATATAAAAAAACGAGTTAGAAAATTACAGTCGGTCTAGCCCGACTATACGATATCCTATACCATGGTTTAGAGACCCTAGTTATCTCTTCGGTCCAACTAATTGGATATAGCAAATAAGCATAAACCAAATTTGAGTGGCATTTTTATTAATTTCTTTTCGCTGCAGATATGAAAAAGTTCATATCGGATGCTATGTCTATATGGGGACTAGGTCCAAAAATGGACCGATCATGACCATGGTTGTTAAAGTTTCTTGTATTTTGCGAAAATATATACAAACAAAATTTGAGATGAATCAGTGCAATATTTTTGTTTTTTGATAGATTTAAGCGAAGATCGGGAAGCAGCTCTATATGGGGCCTATGACTAAGAGTTGTCCCATAGGTATCATTTTTGGACTACTCATTAATGGATGTAATAAACACATACAAACCCAATTTTACTAAGACCTATACGACAATTTGGATCTTATGGCAATTTATGTCGATTTCATAGGGGTGATTTGTATGGGGGCTAGGTCTGACCATGGACCGATTCCCACCAATATCAATAGCGTTCATTCCATGGCTGATGAAAGCATATATACCAAAATATATTCATATTTGCGACCTGAAGTTTGATTACAAAGTTTACATGGACACACAGACGGACGGACGGACGGACATTGTTAAATCGACTCAAAAAGTGATTCTGAGTTGATCGGTATAATAATAGATGGGTCTAGGTCAAATATTATTGGTAGTTATAAACAGCGGCACAAAGTCATAAAAAAAAAATTGAAAGCCATTTAACATTTTTATACCCTATACCACTATGTGGTTTGGGTATAATGACTTTGTGCTGCTACCAAATATACTTGACCTAGACCCATCTTTTATTATACCGATCGACTCAGAATCACTCTCTGAGTCGATTTAGCGTTGTCCGTCCGTCCGTCTGTGTGTCCATGTAAACTTTGTAGTCAAACTACAGGTTGCAACTACGAATGTATTTTGATGAAATTTGGTATATAAGCTTTCACCGGTCATAGAATGAAGGCTGTTGAAATTGGTGAAATTCAGTCCATGTTCCGACCTAGTTTCCATACAAATGACCCCTATGAAATCGACATAAATTGCCATAAGATCCAAATTATCATATAGATCTCAGTCAAATTGAGTTTGTATGTGTTTATTATATCCATTAATCAGTAGTCCATAAAATCCCTTAAGGACAATTCTTAGTCATAGGCCCCATATAGAGCTGCTTCCCGATCTTCACTTATATCTATCAAAAAACAAAAATATTGCACAGATTTTTCTCAAATATGGTTTGTATATATTTTTTCAAAATAAAAATGAATTTACTAAATATGGTCAGGGTCGGTCCATTTTTGACCTAGTCCCCATATATAGCATCCGATATAAACTTGTTCATATCTTCAGCCAAAAAAATTAATAACAATGCATTTGAGTGGCATTGTTATTAATTTTATAATTATTTTCTATATCAAATTAGTTGGAACGAAGAGATAGGGTCCATAAACCATGGTATAGGGTATCGTATAGTCGGTCAAGACCGACTATAATTTTCTTACCTGTTTTAAACAGCTTTAACGAAAGCGCTCTGTTTTTCGTAGCTTTTGAGACTAATTATTAATATTTTTCCCGGAATGTTGTCTGTATTACGCTACTTTTGGCGTCAATTTTTTGAAAATCAAAAATAATTTTTTTTTAAAAATGCACTAGGATTGCAATCTTTAGGATCCGGTAGCCATCTGGTTTTTTGTTCAAATAGTTTTTTGCTATTTTTCCCTTAAAAGGGCCCTAAATCCCCATCACTGGGCAGGTAAAAAAAAAATTCGGGACACATATATAGTTTTATATAGTTAAATATGTAGTTATACCTACAGATAGGCCTTATAATCGACCAACCTAAACAAGATTTTTTTTTTGGTCCAGAAACTGCAACAACTATCACAGGTGTAGATCATGAATTAATTAGACGATTCAAAATCATATTAAAAGTTCTAGCATGGAGCAGAAAGATAAATGCAAAACAATTTGGAGAGTACGCCGTTAAAACAGCTATACTTTATAATGAAAAATATTCTTGGAGATACATGCCATCCACAGTTCATAAATTTTTGTACCATGGGAAACAAATAATTCAAAACAATATCCTACCAATAGGAGATCTATCTGAAGAAGCGCAAGAAAAATGTTCAGATGTTGCACTAATTACGACCTTGTCACTATTTTGTTTTGCACTTCAGATCCCTATATGTCTAACATACGACAAAAATGTAAAAGCACCTCTACTGAATTAGACGAAGAAGCTAAACAACTTCTAGAAGATGAATATTAAGGCCACATATTTAAATGAAATATTTACTAAAATTGTTTGATGTAAAGTAGTTTTGAAGTACACTAACAATAAGCTATACACTTTTTTTATATCTAACAATTTTTCTTGCCCTAAAAATGTATGTATTTTATAAATTTTCAATACAAATTGATATAGAAATATTTAAAAAGACAACAGAAAATTTTTTAACTAAGTAAAAACATACGACTTTTTAATTGAAATTTCTCTATCTTGAACTAATATCAGGTACCTTTTACGTTCGCTGCTTAATAAATTATATTTTAATTCGGGCTCTTTCGAAAAAAGCCAGCCTTTGGCCCTTGTGAGCATTAGGAGACTAAAAAGTTTACCGGCGCCAAAGTCTGTCATTATACCCTATACCACTATGTGGTTTGGGTATAATGACTTTGTGCTGCTGTTTGTAACAACCAAAAATATTTGACCTAGACCCATCTTTAATTATACCGATCGAATCAGAATCACTTTCTGAGTTGATTTAACAATGTCCGTCCGTCCGTCCGTCCGTTCGTCCGTTCGTCCGTCCGTCCGTCCGTTCGTCCGTTCGTCGGTCCGTCCGTCCGTCCGTCTGTGTGTCCATGTAAAGCTTGTAATCAAACTGCAGGTCGCAAATATGAATATATTTTGACGAAATTTGGTATATAAGCTTTTATCAGCCAGCTATTGAAATTGGTGAGAATCCGTCCATGTTCAGACCTAGCCCTCATACAAATTACCCATATGAAATCGACATAAATTGCCATTAGATCCAAATTGTCATATAGATCTTACTCAAATTGGGTTTGTATGCGTTCATTACATCCACTAATGAGTAGTCCAAAAATGATCCCTTTGACCCCATATAGAGCTGCTTCCCGATCTTCACTTAAATCTATTAAAAAACAAAAATATTGCACTGATTCTTCTCATTTTTTGTTTCTACATATTTTTGCAAAATACAAGAGACTTTACCAAACATGATCAGGATCGGTCCATTTTTGGACCTAGTCCCTTTATAGATATATCATCCGATATGAACTTTTTCATATCTGCAGCCAAAAAAAATTAATAAAAATCCCACTCAAATTTGGTTTTTGCTTATTTTCAATGTCCAGTTAGTTGGGTATAGGGTATCGTATAGTCGGTCTAGACCGACTATAATTTTCTTACTTGTTTTTAGACATAATTTAACTTACAAAAGTTTTAAAAAGTATAAGTTGTATAATTAACTGAAAAAATAAAACATTAACACTTATCTTTAGTACTAAAATTCAACTGAGAATGAAAATTTTTTTTAAACCCTCCATAACTTTTTCGATTATCGGTAAATTTTTCATTTTATAACAAAAATTTAAGGCTAAGGTCCCACCTACCAAACAAAAAAAAAAAAAAAAACGCATATCAAAACTCCAATCCCATCAAAAGTTATGGAATTTTGGCCGCCTTCTCGTGAAATGGTCCACTGTGAGACGGACAACTCAGAAAGTGACTCGGTATAACAAAAGGTGGGTCTAGGTCAATTATTTTGTGGCTGCATAAACTCATTACACCCTAACCACAGAGTGGTGTAAAAATTAAAGATACAATTGAAAAGTCTATGTGAGATGGAAACATACTTAAAATTTTCTTTACAAATATTTGAACGATAAAACTGTGAAAAACCGCGTATGTCGATTTTTCTAGATACTGAGCTTTTGATGCCAAATTGCTTACCTTTCTAATTTTCTGATTTCAAGTAGAAGTTTTTTAATTATAAGATATATGCCGTTATGCGAGAGAACTACAGAAATATGTGTTACATAGTACACACTCCACACCACTGTGAAGAGGGTATATATTTATAGGTTTGTCATTCCGTTTGTAACGCATCGAAATTTATTCCGGAGATCATATGTTTTCTAGATCCTTATAATAAGGGAAGTTGATTTAGCGATGACCGTCTGTCCAACTGTTCGTCTGTTTGTAGAAATCACGATGACTCCCTCAATATCTAAGCTAGACCTCTGGTTTTTGTATAAAAACTTTTAATAACATCCCAAAAGAGTTGCAATTTAAAATCGTCAAATTCTGTTAAAAGTTCCACGAGATATGAATGAAAATTGGAAAAAACTCTTGAAAAAATAAAGATTTTCAGTGCGTTTGTTGTTTTTCTAAAGACATGTTCTATATGTTGTAATTCTTATTATTGTTGAAGTCACTGTAGTTGTGTGCATATTAATACTACACGTGTCAAATTGGCCTAATCAAGTATTACCACATATTTTTTTTATAAATAAAATTAAAAATTAAATATGAAAAATTGGAAATTAATAGATATTGAAAATTAACAAGTAAAACAAGTAAGAAAATTATAGTCGGTCTAGACCGACCATACGATACCATATATCATGCGTTTAGAGATCTTATCTCTCAGGCCCAACTAACTGGATATAGAAAATAAGCGTAAACTAAATTTGAGTGGGATTTTTATTAATTTTTTTGGCTGCAGATATGAAAAAGTTCATATCGGATGCTATATCTATATGGGGACTAGGCCCAAAAATGGACCGATCCTGACCATGTTTGGTAAAGTCTCTTGTATTTTGCAAAAATATATACAAACAAAATTTGAGAAAAATCTGTGCAATATTTTTGTTTTTTGATAGATTTAAGTGAAGATCGGGAGGCAGCTCTATATGGGGCCTATGACTAAGAATTGTCCTATAGGGATTATTTTTGACTACTGATTAATGGGTATAATAAACATATACAAACCCAATTTGACTGAGGTTTATATGGCAATTTGGATATTATGGCAGTTTATGTAGATTTTATAGGGGTCATTTGTATGGGGACTAGGTCTGAACATGGATCGAATGTCACCAGTTTCAACAGCCTTCATCACGTAGCTGATAAAAGCTTACATACCAAATTTCATCAAAATATATTCATATTTGCGACCTTGATTAAAAGGTTTACATGAACACACAGACAGACAGACGGACGGAGGACCGGACATCAGTAAATCGACTCAGAAACTGATTCAGAGTCGATCGGTATATATACAATATAAGTCCACTAAGTGGTCATTTTAAGATATCTAGTCAGTATTATGTGAAATCTAGCTTAATTTGTCTCTTCGTGCTAACAACTTTGTTTATAATATTGTGTTTGAACGCGGTTCGGCGTAGCCGAGTTGAACACCCTTACTTGATTTTTCATTATTTGTTTTGATACTTATTTCCTTTATAAATTTGTGGCGCAGTTACATATACTTCACATACTTATACTTATGTTCACTTAAATGTGTAAAATGGTTTAGTTGCCTGAAAATGTGCATTAGTCGCAGCATATACAATTTTTTTTTATTTGTTAATCTACATTTGTGTCTTTAATTTAACATATTACAAGCTTATTTATATACAAATATTAACACTTTGATTTTTTCAAGGTAAATTTCTGGAAATTTTACTAAAATGGGTGAAACAGAAATTGCTATGATTTGTAGTCAAGACTAATTTTCTTTGAATATCGCGCTAGTATATCTCCGCGCTCGAAATTCGAGTGAGAATTCTAGGAAATATTAATTTTTCATTAAATTTGTATGTATTTTTTTCAATGTATTTTTAATATATAAAAATATAAGAATATTTAAATGAGCCTAAAGGTATGCTAATCAATTTCGGCAATTCACAACTCAACACAGAGCATGTGATATAGAATTTAAGTCATTCTCATTAACAGGGTGTATTGAATTACTATAAATATTTTATTTTATTTAATTAAACTTTTTTTAACGCAGATTAAACATAAATTTTATCATTCTCAGCTTCTCCTCCATATCAACTATAACTGTGCTAATTTTCACACACCTCCGTGTCAGCATTTTGCTTAAAAGGTGATATGAAAATTTTCCTTCACGTATTAATATAAAGATACTTTTTAAGTAAAGAAATTATTGCATTTGATCCCATATTTTGACTTTATCTCTGACCTTTTCTGAGGTGATCTCGATAGCTTTTATACTCTAACAAAAGAAAAATTATGCAGTTGCTCACGTAGAAAATAATTCCTTTTATAAAAATTCATCGCTGTTTTTATATAAATAACAATAAATTTGAAATTATAGCTTTTAATTTAGACGGTGTGAGAATTTAAATGTTACCAACATTGTTTATAATTTAAAGTTTAAGACACAGGTGGAGGGTATCAAAGATTCGACTTAGGCGAATTTAACACTCTTACTTCTTTTTGATAAAACTAACAATTTTGTCCTCTGCGTGTAAATAAAAAAGTTATGTTGACTTTTTGACTTTCATTAAAACTAAACTAATTTTTATGACCGTCACGTGATGAACTTCTTAAACAAACACAATAAAAATTTGGCTTATCCCCAAAACGAAATAATAAAATCAAGCATTAATCTAAGCATTAAATTTAAGTTTTTACTATTTTCAACCCAATTAGAACTTATTTTCCAATATACAAAAAATAATCGTAAAAACCCGATGTATATATAAAAAAAAAAAAAAACAACTTAAATTAAAACTATTTTTCAACTTTACAGACATCACAATAAATCAAAAGTTCTTCAATATCAATTTAAAAAATAAGACTAGTTACGTTTCTTTTATGGCAAACTCACCCCCACTCGATGACAAACAACCAAAAAATAAAGCAATGTTCTTAATATTCTAACAAACAATAAAAACTTATGGAAAATGTAATAAATTCTATTATTCTCTTCTTGATATACAAAAGTAACATTCTACACAGTATGATTGGTAAGATTTCCTACACCATTTACCAATCCAATAAAAAGAATAGCCCAGAATACTTTGTAAGTAATGGCGCAAAAGCTAACTAATTTTTTTTTATTTTTTTTTTGAACTCTTAGGAAAATTCAAACAACCTCAATGACGTTAAATTACAGATATAACGAAAAGCTGTAAAATTAACTGAAGCCATTATTTCAGATCTCTGGATTTGAATAACAAGTGTAAAAATTAAATTTAAAATAAAATTTTTCAATTGTATTTCAGAAAATATCAATTGATTTACAGAAAATAATACCTGTATTTCAAATATTATCAAATGTATTTCAGAAAATACCAATTGAATTTCAGAATCAAAAAGCGGTTCGCCCTGCAATAACGAAAAGTTGTTCTTGTTTCTATCACTACTTTGCATTCCAAAAAGCTTTTATCTATATTTGGACCTACTTTAGTGACAAAATATAATAAGGACGAACATTTCAAGGGAGGAAGAGGAAGAGAATTTAATTTTTTAATCCGCATCGTGGCAACGGATTTTGAAAATAAGATTTAAAAAACACAATTTTATATTTTTTAAGAAAGTTTACGAAACAAGTAAGAAAATTGAAGTCGGTCTATACCGACAATACGACACCCTATAAAAAATAGAAAATGCGTATAGAAAATAAGCATTAACCAAAGCGATATAGACATATATTATATAAACTGAATGCCCAAAATTTTACTAAACACAACCCACTCACTATCAACGTAATGACTATTAAGAATATTATAAAAATTTATTATGAAATTAGATAAAATTTAAAATAAATTTCTAAAGTACCTTCCACCATGTGGGTTGGATATAATTACATATATTTTTAATACATGCAATAAATTGTGCCACTTCCCGCTAGCTTGGAAGAAGGCAAAAGTAATTGCTATTCCCAAGTCAGGAAAAGAATTCATCAAAACCCGACTCATACAGACCAATAAGTCTTCTAAGGTCAATGAGTCAAATATTGGAAAAGATAAGCTTGTCAATTTTATTGAATATATAATTATTCTGCCAGTTCAACAATTCGGTTTTAGGTCTGAACACAACACTTCATAAGCTTTAGTTAGAATGAAAAATATTGTAAAAAATAACTTTATTCATTGTAAATCGACAGCCACGATACTGTTGGATATTAAATCTGCATTTGATTCTGTCTGGCTGATGCAGTTATACACAAATTACAAGGTTTTGGACTGGACCAACCAAATATTTTTCCTAGGGTAATTTGCGGGGCTGAATTCGAATAAGTTATTGGTTTTTCTCTATCACACAGGTCTTCGAGATAAAAAAAAAAAATGTTTTTATTCGTTTTTTACATAAAAAATCATCAGTTTATTTAAAAATCTATGAATTTTCAAAAGTGAATGGCGTTATTTCAACGACGCGTCGTTTGTATTTTGTTGGTGCGGTTTCACGAATTAGAGTCGAGCAATAGTCTGCCAACATGCTTTTGTCCCATAATCCTTGATAATTTCTTTAAATTTTATTTAATTCTTGGTGAGCACGCTCGCCTTGTTCGTCAGTCACCGCACCTACGTTGTGAGGAAAAAAATCTATATGCGAATGAAGAGAATTCATTTTGAGTGACATTCGTGCACCTAATTCGTGATAATTTTTCAATAATTCAGCAACAATTTGGCTGAAGTTTTCACTCGAATTGTTTCGAAGAAAACTGTCCACGATGCTCTTGAAAGATGTCCAGGCTGCATATTCTTTCTCCAATAAACATTGTGAAAAATTGTCATCATTCAATAGCTTCCCAATCTAAGGACCAGCAAATATGCCTTTTTTTGATTTTGGAATATGAAATTTTAGGAAAAATCCGCTAACAAATAAAAAAATGCTGCACCAGCTTTGTCCAGAGCCTTGACAAAGTTCTTAAAAAGGTAAAATTTTATGTGCAGCTGCGGAAGAAAAACGCCATTTGGATCAATTAATAAAATTTATTGAAATGTTTTGTTTATTTCAAATGTTTTGTTTTCCTGTTGAACACTCAGTTCTTTTTGGCCACTCTCTTCTGACGTAATGATGATGCGACTATCCCATAGAGAAAGGAAACAACAATATTTTGTGAAAAATCCTTGCATACCAGTCAACAAACCAATGACTTGAAACAGATTAATTTTCAGGTTTATACGATGGTCTATACTACTATATATATAAAAAGAAATTTAAATCACACATCTTAAGGCCGCCACAGATCTTCCATTTATGGTCGTTGTATTTGAGTAATGTCATAATTTCAGTCATTGATTCCTAATTTTTCTTTGTTCAAATGGCATTGAGAATTGGAATGGATTGTTTTTCATTCTCATTATGAAAAAGAAGACTAAAGAGTCTGTGCTAAGAGCCACCTATAAATAATCTACATTCAGTTTTGTCATATGGCTAGTTAATTTTTGAAATGGTTTATCAACATCAGTACAGTATAGAATAGGGTGTTGCTTTTCAAAATATGCCCCAAGTTCCAAGCTTCTATTACTATAGATTGTTATTTTGTCCCAACTGCAAGATGTTTCCACTGCTGCATGCGTGAAGCTAGTAATTCTGCGTCCTCATTCGTTAAATGTAAATCCCAAATTAGATCATTCAGCTCAGCTTGAGTTACTAAATGGAGTTCATCATCAGCCTCATACAAACTACCACTGCTAGCGAAAGATGTTTCAAACTCACTGCTAGTAGCACTGTGAATGACTGGTAATGGATTTTTAGTGGACGCTGAAATGGTTTAGAAACCGATGGGACATTCGCGTAAGTAATATTTTTTCGATTTTTCGTATTTTATCCAGTAACTTTTGTTAAACAAAAATAACAATGGGTTTGGTGGTTACTTGACTCTGTCCAAAGTACTGGAATTGAAAAATCGAAATTGATCTTCTTGCCATTTGACCACTTGCATAAAAAAGTTCTGCAATTATGTATTACAAAACATTGACTGTGTCCACGGTTTGTCTAACTTTCTGACAGCAAAACCAAAATAATGTAAATATGCATATTTTAATGATTCTGATATTGATCTTTTTTGTCCAACCAATTATTCACCACACACAAAGCAAAAATAGCTTGAATCACTACTATTATGAAGATTTAGAATGAATGTGGGCTTCTGTCAAATTAATAATTGTCGAAATGTAGTGTTTGTATTGACTGGTTTACAGTGTTGCCAGCATGCGATAAAAAATGACCAAGACGCGATTGCCCAATTTTTATGCCAGATTCGAGATCAGAGCACCCATATTAATTACAAAACATGCTTCGTTTCTGCAGTCAATTTTTATTTTGAAATTTTTAGACCAGTGTTATTAAACATTGGCTTAGATATTTACATAGTTACAATACTTAAAAGTCAAAATAATTTGACAAATCGGTCATTTAGGGTACATATTGGAGTCAAATTGTCAGAATAAGAGAATATTTCAACTGGCTGTCCTCAGGGCTCGTGTCTTTCTCCAAATCTTTACAACATTTTTAGTTCTGACTTCTCTATACTAATAGTTTGCGAATCCTCAATTTTCGCTGATGATACAGCAATTCTATGTTCAGACAAATTATCAAGTGATGTGCTAAGCAACCTACAAATATTCACGAACACCGTGATAGATTATTCCAAAAAATGGAGTATATCCCTTAACCCAATGAAGACTCAAGCTATTGTTTTTTTTTTTCATAAAAAGAAAATAATGCTTTCTACCCAACAGAATATTGAATTAGATAGATTCGAAGTGCAGGGGCAAACAGCGGTGATATATTTAGGAGTGGTCTTAGACAAAAAAATGTTATTCCATGAACATATTAGTTGCACTATTCATAAAATAGACATAGATAGAAAAAGATAATGTATCCATTTATAAATCGTAAATTAAGTCTAAGCATTGAGATTAAATTGTTAATTTTCAAAGATGTGTTTATGCTGCTCCCGCTTGGCATGATATTTCTGATTGTCATTTAAAACGCCTTCAGGTTTGACAAAATATGCTTTTAAAAATTATCAATAACACTGTGCGATAAATGGTAGGGGTCAGTGATCGGGATAGGATGAAACCACCGGGGCAAAGCTATGTCGGTCAAAAAAGAGTTATACGTGTCCCGGTGATTCGAGATACATCGATTTGAACTCAGTAAGCATCGTATAGGGGAATTTGTCACGTTTTGGGCTATTTTGTTTGACATAACTCGAGAACCACTGGTTCGATTTTGCTGAAATAAATTTAGAAAAATTAAGGATTGCAATTTCTTTAATCTGTTCATATAATATTTTGCTACATAAGCAACAGTTTCGCAGTTATAAGTAAATGTATAAAGAAAAAAAATATTTTTTGCGTAAAACTTTTTATTTTAACAAATCATGCAAAATTCAAAGCGGGAACAAGTGTCAATTCTTATTATTTTGGCGTAAAGTCACGTAACGCGCCGGGACAAGAAAGTTACGATATAACTTTGCCCGGTGGTTTCATCCCGTCTCAATTATGGGCTGTCGCATAGTACTATTTACCACCACATTAATATTAGTCAAAGATAAAATAATGAATGTGGGCTTCTGTTTCAAAATAATTTTTTATATGTGTGCAAATTTCTCTTATGAGCACATTAGTTCCATTAGTTCTTAACTTGTTGCTTTTTTTAATCTTTAACACTTTTTATATTTTGCTTTTATAAAAAAAATAAAATAAAATAATTTTTAATTAATTTTAGATTTTTGTAAAAAATTTTCAAATACTTGGCGATTGATGTATTATCCAGTTTACAGGCTGCACTCTCTGTAGTTCATTCATATTTTACGAAAAGGAAAATACTAATAAACACACAAAAGACACAAGCTATTTATTTTTCAAGAAGAAGGAAAAACTGTTTTTGACCTCAACAGTCCAATACTATCATTAACAGCGAAATCCATTGGCAAACAAAATCAAATATCTAGGAGTGATATTAGATCCCAAATTTAAATTTCAAGATCATATCCCATATATTATAAACAAATTGAATAATGCCACCAGATTATTGTACCCTCATATAAATAGAAACTCCGAACTTAACATAGAAAAAAAGGTTAATATTAAAATCAATATTCCACGCCATAGTGTATTATGCTGTACCAGTTTGGTCTACTACCATATCAAAAAATTGCAGATCGCCCAAAACAAACTATTTGAATTAATATATAATTTACCTCGGAATTATTCTACTCAACGATTGTCAACGTTGAGCTCATAAATAGCAAAACAAATAGACTCACATTAAACTTCTACTCGAGATGTCTTAACTCGGAAATTCCTCTCATCAATGAGATAATCTCATCACAAAATATTTGTAAGAACGTTTTTATATAAAATCAAAAATCCAAAAAAATAAATTATAAAAAATAAAAAAAAAATATATATATAAAAATAAAAAAAAAAAAATTGTAAAAAGGTTTTTTGAAAATTTTCTCCTTACTTGTTAATATTATTTTGTTAAAAACTATGTACATGATAAGGAAATTGTTATTTAAATTTTTAAGTAGAAATGGAACAAGCTATCCTCAACTCTTTAAGAAAATTGTTAATTTATTGCAATCTAAATGTTATTTAAATAAATAAAATTGAATTGAATTGTAAAAAATTTTCCTTAACTTATAAAATAACATCATTGAAATAAAAGTTTGCAAACAATTATAATATATTTAAGTAGAAAAGTCAGAAACTGTTTATAATTGTGTATTATTGATATTATTTTTTTCCAATAATATGGCATTTTTATTTATATATTAGCCTTCGGTTATGATAAAGTACATATCGGGTGATATATATATATATATGGGAATCAAATGGGTCTAGCTCAAATATTTTTGGTAGATAAAAACAGCAGCACAAACCATATAGTGGTATAGGGTATAAAAATAACGTTCGGATTATTTTCCTGAAATTCAATTGATATTTACTGATATGGATTTAATAATTTCTGAAATACAATTGATTATATCTGAAAGGCAATTGTTGTTTTTTGAAATTACATTGATACTTTCTGAAAATCAAATGATATTTTGGAAACACAATTGATACTTTCTGAAAATCAATTGTTTTTTTTTTAAATAAAATTGATACTTTCTGAATTGATTATATCTGAAAGTCAATTGATATTTTCTGAAATACAGTTTTTTAAAATAACTTTGAAAATGGTGTAATAGAAATAACAATTTTATTCAGTAAAGAATGAAGTACTATAAAGTTTGCCTCTGGACGAATTTAATTTTTTAATTTGACGGAGTGAAAAAAACAAATACCGCTTAATGGTTTGGAAAATATAAATTTTCTATATTTATGTGACTGCTTAAGATGAAACGACCTCGAAATATTTAAAGTTTAAATGGCTAATATTAATGTCGTAAATACAATAAGTATATGGCTTAAATTAATAAGCAGTTTATTGAATAGAACAATTTTTTTTTGCTCGAGAATATATAATATTGAAATAGTATCGCACCAATGTGGCTTCACTATCAAAAAATGTGTTCATATTTTCATGTGACTTATTTTTAATTTTAAAATTTTCTCTCGAATAATCTTCAGATAAAATTTTTAGTATAGTCGAGAAATGGATTTAAAAACTTTTTTCTAGCTTTTGAAAGTAAAGCATATTTCGTCGTTCACTTGTAGATAAAAATTTTTGTGCAAACTAAAATATTTAAAATCCGATCTTGTGGAAATTATCATGAAAGTTATCAAAATTAAAAAATGTATAGTTTTTCTAATTTTCAAATTATTTAAACAATTGAATTTTAGCAATACTTACAAAAAATGAAACTCTAACACTTACCTTCTAAATGTTAATTACAAAAGGCCACTATAGCTCATATGACCACTTTTTCTGTGCGAAAGTAATAACGACTACAAAATCATGGCATTCAAACTAAAACCTGGAATAATTCCATAAGCAAGAATAAATTTGTTAAAAAAAAAGGGGAATTTAACATACTAACGACCAAAAATTTCAATTAACCCTTTTATATGCGAACGTCCATTTATTTTTATTGTTCTGAAACATTTATTAATCGCTTAAATCTAATTCATTTTATAAACTTAGATCACAAAAGCCCTCTTCACTTTCATTAATTCACTCGTCTTGGTAGCTAATGTGATATCCTTATATGGGTTCGCTGCAACGTCATAGTTGAATGACTTCAGGTGGAAAAGTGGAACGTTTCCGTTTTTGTAAGAGTCTATTTATAAATATTGTAGGAAGTAATAGATCTGAAGAATTGGCAGCCCTGCTAAATATGCAATCTATCGTCTTTGTGTATTTGATGTCAAAAAAAAAAAACGCCATTGGAAGTGCAGTATTTTCTATGATTTGTTTTGAGTAGGAGTAATTGGTAACCAGGAATATATCTCCTGAAAACGTTTTGCTGTTTCAAATCAATATAATTCAAATTGACTTGAATAAACAAAGTTTGGATAAACAAAGTTTGGAATTAATTCTATCATTTTAAGGTGATGTAGGCTAATGAGTTATTTGTAAAATAATAATATTAATAATAACACGTAAGAAAATTATAGTCGGTCTAGACCGACTATACGATACCCTATACCATGCGTTTAGAAACCCTATCTCTTAGGCCCAACTAACTGGACATTGAAAATAAGCAAAAACCAAATTTGAGTGGGATTTTTATTAATTTTTTTGGCTGCAGATATGAAAAAGTTCATATCGGATCATATATCTATAAAGGGACTAGGTCCAAAAATGGACCGATCCTGATCATGTTTGGTAAAGTCTCTTGTATTTTGCAAAAATATGTACAAACAAAATTTGAGAAGAATCAGTGCAATATTTTTGTTTTTTAATAGATTTAAGTGAAGATCGGGAAGCAGCTCTATATGGTGTCAAAGGCATCATTTTTGGACTACTCATTAGTGGATGTAAAGAACGCATACAAACCCAATTTGAGTAAGATCTATATGACAATTTGGATCTTATGGCAATTTATGTCGATTTCATATGGGTAATTTGTATGGGGGCTAGGTCTGAACATGGACCGATTCTCACCAATTTCAACAGCATTCATCCCATGGCCAATAAAAGCTTACATACCAAATTTCGTCAAAATATATTCATATTTGCGACCTGCAGTTTGATTACAAGCTTTACATGGACACACAGACGGACGGACAAACGGACGGACGGACATTGTTAAATCAACTCAGAAAGTGATTCTGATTCGATCGGTATAATTAAAGATGGGTCTAGGTCAAATATTTTTGGTTGTTACAAACAGCAGCACAAAGTCATTATACCCAAACCACATAGTGGTATAGGGTATAATAATAACTAAACAAATATATACTTTACACTAATGAATTATTAGCAACACAGTTCGAGTAACAGGCACTTAAAATTGATCAAGCAAAAGTAACCTCGCAACCACATTTGTAGCGAAACTTTCATCGATTGACTTTGACGCACAGCTGTGTAACGATGAGCTGTTCTTAGAATAAACAAATATCATCCGTCTCTCTTCTGAAGCATTTTCTACTAAAACCAAAACAACAAAAAATAAACCGGCACTTTGATTCTTATCACTTTCGCAAGGAAATACCAACAAAATTTTATTTTCCATGAGCATTTAAAATATTGATAGACCGTGCCCCATGATAATCAATGTTTCTGATAAAAGATATGAAATGAAAAAGAAATGTTGTATATGGTCCTTGATGGCGGTACTTCAGTATTTGTACGTAATAATCTAAAGTATACAATCGATGCTTGTAAAAGTAAGAGTTTCGTTAATTCAAATGGAAAAGCTATCAACTTTATAATTTGCTATAGATCCCAAAGATGTGATTCAAATACATTTTTATCACTCTTGGAAAATCTCTTTCTTCGTCATGGTCGCAATCCTTGTACTTTTGCTGGTGATACCAACATAGATTGTTTAGACATTGTTTCGTCAGAAGTAGTCTTAAATTTGTTATAAAATTATGATTTTAGAAATTGCCATTCATTGATAACATGTCCTGCAATTTACAGCAACATTTATAGTGACTTCCAAAAATGTTCATAGAAACATTTCTAATTTAAAATTTTTTTCAATAAAAGTTGTTTGTAACCACAATTTAGTAATCTTTTTATACCCTATACCACTATGTGGATGACTTTGTGCTGCTGGTTGTAACAACCAAAAATATTTGACCTACACCCATCTTTAATTATACCGATCGAATCAGAATCACTATCTGATTCGATTTAACGATGTCCGTCCGTCCGACCGTCCGTCTGTGTTTCCATGTAAAGCTTGTAATCAAACTGCAGGTCGCAAATATGAATATATTTCGATGAAATTTGGTGTTTGATCTTTTATCGGCTATGGGATGAACGCTATTGAAATTGGTGAGAATCGGTCCATGTTCATACAAATGACCCCTATGAAATCAACATATATTGCCATAAGATCCAAATTATCATACAAATCTTAGTCAAATTCGGTTTGTATGTATATATTATATAGGGAGACAAGAGTGGTGTTCATTCCAAAAGCTGGAAAGAGTTCACACACTGTCCCAAAGGATTTCAGACCAATAAGCCTATCATCGTTCCTATTGAAGACAATGGAGCGTATGATAGACTCTTATTTACGTAGAATTATTGACCCTAAACTGCTATCAACGAGGCAACATGCCTACAGCAAGGGAAGGTCAACTGAAACAGCTCTACACGAGCTGGTAGGTACCATCGAGAAATCGCTCTCGGCAGGAGAATACACTATGACAGCCTTTTTGGATATAGAAGGGGCTTTTAACAACATCACACCGGACTCGATAATAGCGGCACTATCTAGTCTAGGAGTGAATTCTGTGATCATCGCATTGATTGGAAATCTGCTTGTCAACAGGCGGATAACGTCTAAACTGGGAACGTCGGAAATATCCCGATTTGGGAACAGGGGAACGCCACAAGGTGGCGTTCTATCACCACTTCTCTGGAACTTGGTGCTAAACCCAGTGCTAGTATCGTTGGAGGGGCAAGGCTGCAGCGTAGTCGCATATGCTGACGACGTGGCCATGGCCGTAAATGGGAAGTTTCTATCTACAATTAGAGATATCCTGCAACGGGCTCTCACAGAGCTATCTATCTGGGCAAGGGGTTGCGGTCTGGGGGTTAATCTGACCAAAACGGAACTTGTGCTTTTCACTAGGAAGTATAAGATCCCTACCTTCGATCCCATTTCTCTCAACGGCACTGAAGTCGTCTTCTCTGATGGAGCCAAGTATCTTGGCGTATTCCTGGACAGGAAGCTGAACTTCAGACGGAATTTGGAGGAGCGGGTGAAGAAGGCGACTATAGCTTTATGCACCTGTAAGAAGGGCATTGGTAAGCGATGGGGCTTTAGTCCGAAAATTGCTCACTGGATCTATACAGCGGTGGTCCGTCCAATACTCCTGTACGGAGTCATCGTCTGGTGGCCTGCTTTGGAGAAGCAAGGGTACAGAGAATGGCTTCCATGTGCATCACTGGAGCCCTTCGTACTACACCTTCGGATGCCTTGAACATACTATTACACCTAATACCACTGGACATATTAGGGAAGCAGTCGGCGGCCTCATCGGCCATTCGATTAAGAAGCACACTACAATGGCGGGGCTACAATTGTGGCCACGGGGTGATCCTGAATGACAGGAACTTGCCATTGAACGTGGATTACACTACTCCAAGGAGCATATTTGAACGTCACTACTGTACACTAATACCGACCAGGGAATCTTGGTCTGGGAGGACACCAGGCAGTAGGCGTTCCGTAAATTTCTATACTGACGGATCGAAATTGTGCGGTCAGGTTGGTTTTGGAGTCCCTTCAGGGGAGCTTGGACTAAATCTGGCTCGAAGGTTACCAGACCACTGCAGTGTATATCAGGCAGAGGTACTGGCAATAAAGGAGGTTGCTGACTGGTTGGGTCCGAATATTCTGTCTACGACCGCAGTCAACATCTATTCTGATAGTCAAGCCGCAGTAAAATCCATGCGATCAATGTTCCTGAAAACGAGAACCGCCCTTAGCTGCCGCACGTCCTTAAATGAGATGGCCAAGCAGTTCGACATCAGGCTCATATGGGTCCCAGGGCACAGGAACATACCGGAAAACTGCAAAGCGAATGAGCTGGCAAGACAGGGTACTACCTTACAGGTTCCAGCGGATTTGGAATGTGTTGGTACACCCCTGGAATCGTGCAAGCTTGAACTTCGGCTTCGTACCGCTGGCATAACGAATAACAGATGGGCTAATGGATTAACGTGTAGGATCACAAGACAAATCTGGCCTGCTCTGAATCGAAAGCGTACAAATGCGCTATTATCACTCTCCCGTGGGGAGATCTCAACGGTAGTTGCAGTTGTTACTGGGCACTGCCTTATAGGGAGACACGCTGAGCGCCTTAAGGTCCCGTCAAATGATTTCTGTCGTAGCTGCTTGGATGTGGAGGAGGTAGAGAGCGTAGAACACTTCCTCTGCCACTGCCCGGCGCTATCCAGAACAAGATTACGGACATTGGGATCGCCGTTTCTTCACAATCTCTCTGACCTCTCAAACGTGGAAATTTGACATCTTAGGGGCTTCATTAGAAGCTCGAACTGGTTCTCCGGTGGGGACTGAGGGCAACACCCATTCGTCCCGTGGTATCACAACGGACCCCAGAGTCTAAGTGTGCTGGTCCTTGGATCAGCAGCCACTTCCAACCTAACCTAACCTAACCTGTATATATTACATCCATTAATCAGTAGTCTAAAAATGATCCCCATTGGAAAACTCTAGTCATAGGCCCCATATAGAGCTGCTTCCCGATCTTCACTTAAATCTATCAAAAAACAATAATATTGCACTGATTCTTCTCAAATTCTGTTTGTATATATTTTTGCAAAATACAAGAGACTTTACCAAACATGGTCAGGATCAGTCCATTTTTGGGCCTATTCCCCATATAGATATAGCATCCGATATGAACTTTTTCATATCTGCAGCCGAAAAAATTAATAAAAATCCCACTCAAATTTGGTTTATGCTTATTTTCTATATCCAGTTAGTTGGGCCTGAGAGATAGGGTATCTAAACGCATGGTATAGGGTATCGTGTAGTCGGTCTAGACCGACTATAATTTTCTTACTCGTTTTATATTGAGTTCAGAACATATTGTCTTAAAAATAAGTGATACAAAACTAAATTAAAAATTGAAGGCCCCCTTCACTTTCATTAATTCACTCGTCTTGGTGGCTAATGTAATATTCTTCTATGGGTTCGCTGCAACGTCATAGTTGAATGACTTCAGGTGGAAAAGTGGAACGTTTCCGTTTTTGTAAGAGTCTATTTATAAATATTGTAGGAATTAATGGATCTGAAGAATTGGCAGCCCTGCTAAATATGCAATCTGTCGTCTTTGTGTATTTGATGTCAAAAAAAGACCGCCATTGGAAGTGCAGTATTTTCTATGATTTGTTTTGAGTAGGAGTAATTGGTAACAAGGAATATATCTCCTGAAAACGTTTTGCTGTTTCAAACCAATATAATTCAAATTGACTTGAATAAACAAAGTTTGGATAAACAAAGTTTGGAATTAATTCTATCATTTTAAGGTGATGTAGGCTAATGAGATATTTGTAAAATAATAATAATAATAATAATAATAATAATAACAATAATAATTAAATACATATATACTTTACACTAATGAATTATTAGCAACACAGTTCGAGTAACAGGCACTTAAAATTGATCAAGCAAAAGTAACCTCGCAACCACATTTGTAGCGAAGCTTTCATCGATTGACTTTGACGCACAGCTGTGTAACGATGAGCTATTCTTAGAATAAACAAATAGCATCCGTCTCTGTTCTGAAGCATTTTCTACTAAGAACAAAAACAACAAAAATAAACCGGCACTTTGATTCTTATCACTTTCGCAAGGACAAAGGGGTCATTTGACCTAATGTGAAGTGGTACCAACAAAATTTTATTTTCCATGAGCATTTAAAATATTGATAGACCGTGCCCCATGATAATCAATGTTTCTGATAAAAGATATGAAATGAAAAAGAAATGTTGTATATGGTCCTTGATGGCGGTACTTCAGTATTTGTACGTAATAATCTAAAGTATGCAATCGATGCTTGTAAATGTAAGAGTTTCGTCAATTCAAATGGAAAAGCTATAAATTTTATAATTTTTAATAGATCCCAAAGATGTGATTCAAATACATTTTTATCACTCTTGGAAAATCTCTTCCTTCGTCATGGTCGTAATCCTTGTACTTTTGCTGGTGATACCAACATAGATTGTTAAAATATTGTTTCTTTAGAAGAAGTTTTAAATTTGTTATAAAATTTTGATTTTAAAAATCGCCATTCAAAAAGGGTGTCACCTGATTCACAACCATAAACTTCAGTCTATGCAAGTAGGTGTCTCTTAAAATTTCAGTGTAATATTCTGCCTACTTTATACCATCAATTTTGGAAGCAACCCCAGATCATTAAGGCTCCTCATCCAAATTTCATTGTCTCTTGAATATTACGCGATGTGATACCTACTTTTGTATCATACCATGACCAAACCCTGCCATCGAAGCCTAATCGATTTATTTTCGATTCGTCGGACCATGTTACTAGGTTCCACTACTCAACCGCCCAATCCACATGTTCTTTTGTGAATTAAAGACGAGTGGCCCATTGTTTGGTTGATAAAAGCGGCTTTTTAAATTTGGTTTTTGCTGTCATTCCTCTTTCTCTATGTGGATTGAGTTTAGATTGCCTTTTTCTTTTTAACGAATTCACCGATATTTTTCCAGAGTTTTGAAGAAAACCCAATAGAAACACCATATCTTCTTCCAATTTCACGTGCCGACTTGCCGCTTAAAATATCGTTTCCTATGTCTTTTTTCAATTTGAGTTGGGATAACTTTAGGCATAGTTATTTTTTTTTTTTTTTTTTTTAATTAATCAACACTCAGGGGATGCCCCCTACAGATGCAGTGCATTGTGTTGATCTCAGGAAAATAGGTTAAGGCAAAGCAATTGATATTTATCTGAATATATAAAAGAGTTTCGAGGATGATCATCAAACCCCCCCCCCCCCCCCCAGTTCAAACCCTTGGACCCAGAAACTTGAAATTTCGACTGTATGTTCCCCTCTCGGCGCAATGATCTACTCAGGACGGGTTTTTGGAAATTCCAACATGAATTGGGTAAAAGCGGACAAAAAAGGAGAAAATGATAAGAAATGAATCTAGGAATAATAAATTTGGTGTGTAGACTCCATCCGGGAAACAAATATTGCCCCAGGATAAATTGTTTCGAAATTCGGCCATTTAAGAGGAAAAACGGCCAAAAAGGGTAAAAATGTACCTTTCTGTATTTTCTTAATATATTAATATATATATATGAATTTTGATATACAGAC